>CM033651.1:62192159-62617375 GCA_019512145.1 Engystomops pustulosus | reverse complement strand
CAGTGACGGGCAGGAGCTTCCTGTCCGGACGGACGGAGGCTCCTGCCCGACTGTGGAGCGCCGTGGGGGCCCAGGTTTGGCGCGGCAAGCGTCGGGGGCCGGATCAAAACGGTCCGCGGGCCGCATGTGGCCCGCGGGCCGTAGTTTGGGGAACCCTGATCTATTACAATGTGCAGATCGCACATTGTAATAGATAGCCTAGATCATGATAGCCTCTGATCTTTATGTGATCCGAGGCTGTCATGACAACGGATCGCCGCTCCCCGGTGATGTCACGGGGAGTGACGATTGGAGCCAAGATGGCTCTTTAATGCCGCCGGCAGCTTTGCCGGCGGCAATCAAAGGGTTAGCAAGCACCGATCGCGGGTGTTAGCGACGGGCGTTTGCTTCATCATGAAGCAAATGCCCGGTGAGTATGATGAGGGCTCAGCCCGTGAGCCCTCTTCATACTCCCCCATGCGCAGCAAGACGTAAGGGTACGTCTTGCTGCGCTATGGGGTTAAATCAGGTAAATCATGTGAGATAATAGCCAAACCAGTAGCCAGACTTTTCTAAAAGGAATAAACTCCCAACCCGTTACTAGCATGGTGTACCTAATAAAGTGGCCGGTGAGTGTATGACTCCATGTCTCCTGAGATATGGGACGGCCTACAATGCCCTTCCATTCGGCCATATAGGAATGGCAGACCTGGGCTTTTGGATCTGGGTGCAGCAAAATGAAGGTACATTTCAGAGATAAGGCCAGATGTGTGTGTGCTACAGAGGTATTCGAAGGGTGAAAGTTTATATGCTGTATCTCAGTTCCCCAAGGTTTGCCGGAGATGTCTGATCTGCAGGTAGTGATAGATAGAGGATTTCTGGATACCAAATTTTTCCTGTAGCCCCTGGAATGGCAGTACAGCTCGGGACACATGGTCCATTATGTCTGCATATCTCAATAGGCACTTGAAGTGCCAAAGTTTAATGGGTGTCCCCGTTAATTTGTGGAGCACATATAGTGTGTATAGAAATGATTGTACAGGGGAGTGCTGGGAGACCAGCAATAGGGCCCTGGGGTCCACAGAAAGGAATTGGGGTGATATGGCACCAACCATAGCTTTTCTCTTTCCATCCCTCTCAGATAAGCCCAGAAATTCGAATAAGAAGGTATATGTCTAAGGTGTGCAGCCCTTCAATATTTAATAAAGTCTGGCACCAATAATCCCCCCTTAGATTTATGGGAGAGCAGTATTGACTCTGCTATTCTATTTCTACTGTGGGCCGACACAAAGTGGAGAACAGTGCTTTGAAGCTAGCGTAAAGCCCTTAACCCCTTCCCGACGCGCGCCATACATAGCCGGTAAGTGTTTGCTGCATATCCCAGCAAAGGCTTACCGGTAACACCCGCGATCGGTGCTTTCACGCATGGGCGCCGCCATCTTGCCGCGGATCGTTGCTCCCCGATGACGTCACGGGGAGCAGCGATCCGTTGCCATGACAGCTTCGGGTCTCACGAAGGCCCGAAGCTGTTTCGTTTTAACCCATTCATTACAATGTGCTATCAGCACATTGTAATGAATGAGGAGTAAAACCCCCATATACTGCCATATTGCAGTATGGCATCATATGGTAGGATCGATCAGACAACCTAGGGTTAAATTACCCTAGGGAGTCTGAAAAATAGTGAAAGTAAAATTAAAAAAAAGTTAAAAAAAAATTATGATAAAAAAACCGAAAAATTCAAAACACCCCCCTTTCCCTAGAACTGATATTAATATTAATAAACAGTAAAAATCATAAACACATTAGGTATTGCCGCATCCGAAAATGCCCGATCTATCAAAATATAAAAACGGTTTTTCACTGCCACTAACCCTGTAACAGAAAATAGAGTCCAAAGTCGAAAATGACATTTTTTTGCCATTTTAAAAAATATTTAAAAATTAATAAAAAGTGATTACAAGGTTGCATAGTTCTAAAAATTATAGCAATGAAAACACCATCAAAAGTCGCCAATAATGACATCACACACAGCTCCGTACACCAAAGTATGAAAAGTTATTGGCGCCAGAAAATAGCAAAATCCCCCCAAAAATTTTTTGTACAGGAGGTTTTAATTTTTTTAAATGTATGAAACCATTATAAAACCTATACAAATTTGGTATCCACGCAATCGTAGCGACCCAAAGAATAAAGTAGATCTGTCATTTTGCACAGTGAAAGCTGTAAAATCCAAGCCCACAAGAATACGTCGCAAATGTGTTTTTTTCGCCATTTTCACTGCATTTGGAATTTTTTTCCTGCTTCCCAGTACACGACATGGAATATTAAATACTGTCACTACGAAGTGCAATTTGTTATGCAGAAAATAAGCCATCACACAGCTCTTTATGTGGAAACATAAAAAAACATAAAAAAGTTATAGATTTTTGAATGTGGTGAGTGAAAAATGGAAGTGAAAAAACTAAAAATGGCCAAGTCGTTAAGGAGTTAAAGGGCCAGGAATCGGCTGTTTCTAAAAAGATATATAAGTTTCGGAAGTATCGTCATTTTTCAGGAGGATAGCGGTTATAAAAATTATATTGGCCTAACGTCTCATTTTTCCAGTAGGGATGCTGTTTTCTTTTCTACTTGCTACTATAACAACTTAAAGGGGATGACTTTACCTCATGTTTTTGTAATGTGTATGTATGTATGGGGGGTAGATAATTGGTCATTTACCAATATACATCTATTAAAATATCTGCTTAACCCTTTATGTGGACTAATCTTTGGTGGCTTCGGTGGTAAGGCCCTTTCTAATCAAATAATGATGAATTATGCTAGAACTTAGTGGTATCACCTTATTACTGCAGGTACAACTGGGTCATGAGTTATGGGGCCCATATGACATTGTATAACACTTATTTTAAGCAATTTAAGCATCAGAAATCAAACCTATTATGTACACTGTGTCCTTTGGTGACTATTGACATTATAATGTCAAAAGTAGCTGTTGGTAAGCTTATAGTTTAATGACATGCTACAGAGAAATATGCAGCCACAATGGTTGAAATGTTTTATTCAATTTTCACTTAATTCAGGGAAGATATAAATAAATTTAACTGGAGCGTAATTACTTCTTACTACTAGAGATGAGCGAGATAGCTTTTTATGTTTGGTTTCAGGGATTGGGAACGTCTCGTGTGACCGAGACATATTGGCGGATTGGCAGCTGTGAAGCCAATCCGGAAAATTGATGTCCCTACGTTCTAGCCATGACTATGACTGGCCAGGGGATGCACCAGAACCTTAGACCCAAATCTAATGTTCGGGTCCACTCTTTCCTAAATCTCACCATTTATGACTGCTACAGATACAGTATTTTAGAGGCTTATACCTTACATTCAGTTGAGCTGCTGTGTCTAAGCCGCCCTGTTAAAAATGATATATTATTGATACCCTGCTGCCAAAATAGATTTTTGTAGGGGGTAAGGGAGAAAAGATAACTCTTGGCCTTTTCCCTAATATGTAGGACATTAACAATAATCCCACCAGTGGGTCCTATGAGCTGCTGAAAGGCAGTATTAGATGGAGGAAAAGGGCCCCAAATTGCACTTTTGCCCTATGACCCTTGAGTCTTTAGTTTCTCACCTACTTAGGAAATGCCATTCATTTTAAAGTCCCATAGAGAAATTTTTAAGATTTTCTTTTTTTTTAATTCTTAAATTGCATTCTTATTAAAGAAAATTTAACAAAGTGTGATCTAGTAAAAGCAATGTATATTGCATGTCGGTAGCTTGCTTCCTAATTAGTACTGTAAAATAAAAAAACTAAGCTACTAAATCATGTGGGAGTTACCGCTGATCAGAGAATGCTGGCTCTATAAGTTGTATGAGACGTAACCGAATAATCATAGGAAGTTGAAGTGTCTACGCACTTCACTGCTGGAGAGGAGCTGGTGTGGGGACCACAGCTATTACGATGATTAGCAGTATATTAGTATGCAAACACATCAGGGGGTTCCCTGCTGATGACACCGTAGTTCATTTTCAAAGTTTTAGTCTCTGGGTGAAATCTCATCCGGCACTCTGGTTCCATACATCACAGTCACTAGTAAGCCAACTACAACTGACAGCCTGCATAGGTTGCCTATTGAAATTCAATGGCAGTTGAACATTCCGTATACAGAAAATTCCAATAAACCTGTCTCAAGGCTTATAAGAAAATTTTGTTTCATATACAACCGTTTTGGCCTAAAAAAATATTTTGCTATACAGGTATAGTCAGATATGCACAGGCCACTTCTTTCCTGAAATCTTCTGTACACCATATTGTTGCCAACGCACCCTAATCCTTGTTTAGATCAGTCCATACATTTATTTCCACCTATATCTGTCTTGGATGCCCCATTTTTCTTAAATGTAGGGCACTACAGTAGACAAAGTAGGACACCTATGTCAGTATTGTGGACAGGGGCAACCTGTTTGGAATAAAAAGGGAACAATGTTCAAACCTTAATGGGGTTGTCCACTTTCAGCAAATAATTGATATTGTATGTGTAATGAAAAGTTTTATATAAATTTCCAACATACTTTCTGTATCAATTCCTCGTGGTTTTCTAGATCTCTGCTTGCTTCCCTTCTATAGAAGCTAGTATGTTTACTGTGCCTTGTCTTGTGATGGACAGGCAGGTGCACAAGTCATTATTATTTTCACAGGGAGTTGTATGGGCATGGAAGCTCCGCTGAGTCCAGCTTTTGGCCGGCAAAGATGGCAAGCCACGTCCACCAGCCCCCATTTCTTAGCTCATGATACAGGGCTCACCAAAGCTAAGTGTTTGGGACTTCAGGAGACACATAAAAGTTGAGCAACCTTGTCATTATGCTTCATACCCTTGTGGAAGTCTTATCAAGCAACGATACACAAGGGGAGTCTCCCACCCTGACCGAGGAATAGTGTTAGGTTTTGTATCGGTGCTTTTGTGTTACCCTGCTGCTGATTTAGGTGTTGCACAGTGCACGAACCTCAGCAGTTTCTGAGGTTCTTATTTAGGGACCGAAGTGACAGATATTATTCATAACTGGGTATTGACCCATGTATGTGTTGTCAACTCAACGTTTTTTCGCTATTGGTCAAGGGTGGTGGATAGAGTGGAGCCACCATTCCTACTCTGTCCTTTGTTTTTTGTACTTGTGTAATTTTTAATTGATTTTAAACATCATGTGTATTTCTATGTATTAATAAAGAGTATTTGTGATATTTTGGTCTTTTTCTAAGCAATTGTCACTGGTATATTTTAGTGTGTGGACCTGCTGTACATTTATGTACATAATATGGTTGTGCACTCCTCACAGTCTATACATTGGTGGTACAGTGCTGGAAATTTTGTTGGGTGGGCGTGCCCGACCACCTTGGCCATCTGGAAGCAGAACTTAGCATTTGCTTACATAGGCATGGAATGGAGATACAGCAGCATGGGACACTGGAAGGGACCTCAGAGGTAACTAAATGTTTATGTTTTTTCATGCAGCCCCTCCCGGCCACATATAATTTTTTAAATGTCTCTGACAACCCCCTTTATATTTTTTCTTCTCTCATCTGCCTTTGTGGTTTTCAGTCGTTGCACAATATTCTATGCTGTATAACATACCGTATTTTTTGGACTATAAGACGCACTTTATAGGAAGAAAAAAATCTTGCCAAAAAGTGCCTGTGTCTTATAGACCGAAGGTCAGGAGGATCCAGCACTGCCAGACCCTCCTGACCGCTGACATAGCGCTTCATCCGATCTCCCAGAGAGGAGAGACTCCGTACTGCTCTCTCCCTCTCCCCAGTGTCCCGACATAGCTATGCACTGCCTACAGGACCTGCAGTGATGCCAGAATCATGTGATTGATCACATGATTCTTACATCACAACAGGTCCTGATACTGCCAAGAATGGAGACATGCTGAGCTGGGACAGGGTAAGAAGCAGAAGGGGAGGAGAGATATGACTTCTTTGTACAGATGTTTAGTTAAGCTGCCATGTGTTAGACCCCCGCTATTCTGATATTATTGATCGTTTAATCAAAGCTAGCCTAAAGGTAGCCCCTTAACATCAAGCATGACTTCTTCAAGAATTATCATGGCATGATGTGGGATTATAGCCAAACCAATATATCTAATAATAATGCACCAAGCAGATAACTCTACATCAGCCATGAAAAGCAGGTCAATAGACACGTTAGAGACCAGAAGCCATGACTAGTAGAATACTTCTTTTCAACCAGGGAATGTAATGAAGAAGCTCCAAATATCATTCAGAACACTGGAACAAGATAATAATAAATAATAAATCCGTGCCAATGCCATTTAGTTGTTTCATAAATAGAACTTCTGCTCATGTGCCTAATTAAATCATAGATATGATATAGAGGGAGTTCCTCCATTTGGGACCCAACTTTTAGTAATTCAGCTAATTTAGTAATTAAGGAAAATGCAAAGTCTAGTACTTCCATTCATTAGATAGATAGTCATAATAATAACAATTCTTTATTTATATAGCGCAACCAGATTACGCAGCGCTGCACAGAGCTTGCCAAATCAGTCCTTGTCCCCAATGGGGCTCACAATTTAATCAACCTATGTTTTGGAGTGTGGGAGGAAACCGGAGCACCCGCAGGAAACCCATGCAAACATGTAGAGAATATACAAACTCTTTGCAGATGATGAAAGCAGTTGAAAGTTTGTTTACCTGGCTACAAAGTTAGAGTAAAAATACATTTTTAAATAGCTGAAATAAGGGGAATAATGAAATTAATCGAAAGAAACCAGAAGTCTAGAGAAACACATTTGAAACTTTAATGGAAATCTACCATCAAAATTAACATGGATAAACGAGGGATACTTCCTCATAGATCCAGGCACCGTTACTGTAGTAATCGTATATTCTTCTAAAATAAAGTATGCTAATGAGTCTTAGGAGCTCTGGTGTGTGTTTCCAGAGCCTCTCAGTACTGCAGCGTCACTGGTTACTCATTGTAACAACCTGTGAAAATACATCACTGGGGGACTCCCGAAACACCCACCAGAGCCCTTAGGCATATTAGCATACTTTTAAAAGTTTATTTTAGAACTAAGGAGGCTATAAATAACGAATGTAAGAAGATTACACCGGTCAGGGTGCATGGTTCTATGAGTAAGTGTCCCTGGTTTATCATGATGGATTTTGATGGTAGATTTTGTTTAACATAATTAACTCTTAAGGTCGTTGGGGCTATGGTCTATCATGGTTTACCTGCCTTTCCACAATGTACAGATATGTTTTTCATTACCTTTCAATTTTCCCAGACATTTAGAACATTCCTATTCTATGCGTTTCATTGTTTGGAGACAAAATGGGCCACATTTACTAAGAGCGCATTTTTTCCGGGTCTCCCGACGATTTCCATTTTGCGCCGCATTTAACGGGATTTTGGCACATGCAATCGGATTTTGGCGCATCTGCGCCAGCTTGCATGCGACACAGATCGGGGGGCGGGCCGTTGGACAAGCCAACAGATTCGGACTACATGAGGGATTTAACTTATCAAATTGTGTCGCAAGACACGCACTTACAAGCACCGGGAAGAAGAAGGTGAACTCCGGCGGACCTTGGCATGGAAGCGACGGATGCAGGAACTCGGGCACACTAGCTTCATGAATCGCGCCGGACTTCATCCTCGGCGGACAGTCCGGATCGGGGATCGCGACAGGACCGGGTAAGTAAATTTGCCCCATTGGATGTGTAGTACATTGTGGACTGCCAAGGTATTTAATAGTTATTTCCATATTATATATTTGGCTTCACAATAAATTCAACATAAAGACCCATCTATAGACGTTCCGTTTTTCCTATAGCAGGTGATCAGAAGGAAATACCCAGCAGTTCCTTATACAGAATTTGTGCGTATTTCAAATGAATTTTAGACCTTATATTATATTCAGTTCTTAAACTCTTTGTTTTCACAAATCACATAAGTAATTCTGTAGCGTTTTGAAGGCAGGGGCAGCCAATCAAATCTGCATCTACTGTGAAAATTGCTCAGACACCTAAGGGAAATAAGGTCTATTGTATTGTCTGCTAAGAATCCAGCAGGCTTAGGCTTTATACTAGTGCTCTGAATGGAAATTTAAGTGCATTTTCTTTTGAGAAATTAAAAAAATTACACTACTAGTATTTTTAAAGCTATTTTAGAAGGGACAGGTAAAGGTCTAGTGTATATTTGAGACATTGCAGGATTATTTTAGTATTTTATAATCTTGTTTAATCCCTTAGCCAAGTAGTTTTGCTAAAAAAAAATTGTATTAAATTCAGGACCCTGGGAAAGCTGGGTTGCATACAGCCTGAGCTTCCCAAACTGTCCAGACAGGACATATCAACCTGAGTTAGATGAAATATATAGCAGCTGGGTTATGGTGCAGCAATTGATTACTTCTGCCTGTCAGGTTCAACACAGTGAATACAGAGTTCTCTGAAGCAGTGAATAATTAGGGAAAGAAGAGAAGCGTGGAGCGACAGAGCCTCATTATCATAATTTTATAATTGTTTTTTTCAGCAAAACCACTCAATTCAGGAATAAGACAAGATATGTTTCTCAACATTCTCAAGGTATTTTGGTTCCCAATATGGGACGTAGTACTACGTCATGGGCGGCAAGGACTTGCTGCATCGTGACATAGTACTGCATCCAGCTTCTGGCACCAGAGCATCTCTTGTTCAAGCCAAGCTGTAAAATTTTTTTAAAAAGTTGAAAACACTTTATAAAACATTTTTTATAAAAAATAATTCATTAAATAAAGTGAAAATCCCCTAAACACAAACATTCCCTTTACATACCTAATAAATGACAAAAAACACAAAATCATGAAAAAAACCCCACATATTTGGTATTGCCACATCTGTAACAATTTGTACAATAAATCTCTAGCATTATTTGACCCGCTCGGTGAAAAAAACCAAAAAATTTACAAAATGTAAATTTTTCATAAAATCCATTCACAAAAATGTACCAAAAAGTGATCAAAAAAAGTTATGTGCTCCCAACTGGTATCACTGAAAAGGACAACTCAACATGTAAAAAAATAAGCCCTATACCAGCTCTGAAAACATGGCAATAAGAAAATAAGTCAGATATTCTCAATATTAGGTTTTCTTCAGTAAAATTGTAAAAACGTTTAAAAACTATAAAAATGAGGTATCACCGTAATTGTAGGGATCCATAGAATAAAGATGTTATTTTTATGGTACAGTGTATGGCCCCCAAAAAATACAAGAAGAAAGAAAAACTGAATTTACGATTTTCTTTCCCTACATACACTTAAGAGTTTATAAAATCTCATCAATAAGCCAATGACCAACTAAAATAAAGTATTTGTAAAGTGCATCTCATGTCGCTGAAAAAAAAGCCATTATTTGTCCAAATTGCCAAAAAAATAAAGATTTGCATAGCCAATAAAGAGTGACAATGCAAATCTGCTCTGAATGGCGCATCTTCCCTTCAATGCCCTGGCGTGTGCCCATACAGCAGTCACCACCACATATGGGGTATTGTTAGACTCAGGAGGAATTGGGTATCAAACTTTGTGGAACATTTTGGTATTTTATCCACTGAAAATTTGTACATTTTTGAAAAACACATTCATTTAGCCAAAAAAAAGAAAATTTCAATATTGCACACAATTTTGTTTTATCCCCTGTAAAACAATTAAAGGGTTAAAAAAACTTCATGAAAGTTGTTTTATACATACTATTGGCTTTAGTTTCCATAAAGGAGTAATTTATGGGGTTTCACTTTTATTTAAGCCTCTTAAAGTGACTTAAAATCTGAGCTGGTCCCTCAATAGCGCTATTTTGTGTTTTTTATGAAAATTTGAAAAATCGCACCTAAAGTTCAAATCCCCGTAACATCTTACAAAAATAAGAGAAACCAAAAAAAAACATGTGAATATAAACCAGACATTCTATTACTGTTAGTTATCAAGTTTTTTTGCTTGTATGTATGTATGTATGTATGTATGTATGGAAAAAGTAGAACATTTTGAATTTCGAGAATTTTTCCACATTTTCACCAAATATCCATTTTTTTCAGAAATAAACGCAAAACATACCACCAAACTAACTAAACGTTTTCAACTGACATGAACTACAAAGTGTCACAAGAAAAAAAAATTTAAATCACTTGGATATGTTAAAGCATTCCGAAGTTATAACCACTCATAGTGACACAGGGCAGATTTCAAAAGGTGGGCCGTGTCAGGAAGGGGAAAAGTGGCTTCAACGTTAAAAGGTTAAAGTTCAACTGTAAAGTATAAAAACATTTACCTAACTCTGCACTAACAAAAATAAGCAATTCTATAATTAACTATAATTAGCTTTCTGCAGGTATTTGACTGCTAGCAGAGGTTTTACCTTGCCCCTAGGCTAATCTCCATTTGCCATACTGTGGGACTGTAGCACTGTAAGACCTGTAGTGATGTCACAAGCATGTGATTCATCACATGCTTCAGAACAGCCAATTACGAACAAGTTGTCCTGCATCATTTGAAAGTAATAACAATCTCCAAAAACAATTGAAGCAGAGGTAAAATGGTACCCCAAAATCCTCTGGGTGAAAATTTACAAGAAAACCTGTTACTGGTACTGAAATGTACAAAACCTACTCAAAGAAAACCAGATTTGCACAGAAACTTATTGCTGTTAAGCATGAGAAAAACTTTATTGAGTGCATAAAAAATTCAGAGACATTATGGTTTCTTAAGACTGCCTCTTAGATGTCTCTGACCACCAGATTTTCTAAAAGAATTGCAGCAATATATAGTCAATTTTTTGTGTTTGTCCTTGAGTGTTAACTTTTTTTGCAGAATTTTATTAAAGGTACTAAATTGTAAATATTCACAAAAGCTAGAGTATCTATCAGAGGACTGTTTTGCATCCCAACAGAAAGATTTTTTATGAAGTTCAAGTTATTCTGTGTTGTGAACATGAAAGGTTACTAGAACATAGGAAATAAAAGGTACATAAAAAATTACTTGAAGGGTATATTTGTTTTTGGCTTTAGCAATACTGATGATGGATTATTGACCAATTGAAAGCGGACACTGACGGACGAAATGAAGGTCAAAAAGATAAGTGACATCAATGCAAAATTACTGCCGACACCCTCTGCATTGTTTTGGGGGGTTTCTACAGAACAGGACAGGTCCTATCGTTATCTATGGAATCATCTGATGTCAGTGTAAAAAGAGTGCACTCTTTGATGTTATAGTGGGATTTTGGCCCTCAGCTCGGTCCTTTCGAGCTGGCACAGACGTTACCTTGTCAGGCTGCGTTCCTGCTTCGCTTATTTGGTGAAGTTGGCCTCTGTAAGTGCACATGGAAGTGAAGAGTGAAGCCATTATAAGAGTGGCGGCTGTCATGTGCATGTCATACTAAAACACAGCATTGTTTGAAGACCAAACCTTGCTCCCTATGCATATTTAAGCATGGCACAACGTTCTACAATACCCTACAGGCTCTCTGCAGCCAGGAATTTTTTTTTACTGCAATTTGCCATGATTTGATTCGGGTCAAATCGAACTTTGTCGGAAAATTCGGCGAACTTGGCAAATCAAATATTTGAAAAATTCACCCATCTTTAGTTATATGTATAACATTCTGACTAATGGGCATTTAAAACTCATCATCAAACAGGGGTTCCTTTTTCCTGATTGATGAAGCAGTTGGTAAATCATAATTTCAGCTGCTCTATTTAGTAATGAAATAGTAATGAGGAAGTACAGCACTGGAGATAAATAATGCAGCATCACATTTTTGGCTACATCAATTAGGGCACTGAGATCCGCCGGAGTTTACCTTCTTCTTCCTGGTGCATGTAAGTGCTTGATCTTGCGACACAATTTCGTTTTTAAATTCTGCGGTTTGTCTGAATCTGTCGGGTTGTCCGACGTCCACACCCCCGATTTCTGTAACATGCAAGCCAGCGCCGATCGTGTGCGCCAAAAACCCGATCGTGTGCGCCAAAAACCCAGGGCAATTTGGTGCAAAAAGGAAATATTCGGGAAACCTGACGGAATCGCGGTCCGTGGACCCTTACTAAATGAGCCCCTATATGGCCCACATTTTTTAAAGTGTTTTGCGCCAGTTTTCTGTCTGACTTTGCTTTGAAAAGAACGTGTATTTTTATTATGTCCGCGCCAGTATTGTATCACCTCTGTATTGTGTCAGACAAAACAGAAAAAAGTTGGAGTTTGCGCCACAGTTATCACTGATGTGAACCACAATTTCGAGTGCACCAAATTAATGAAGACTGTGCACTAGTTTTGATTAATCTGGTGCATTCTGCTCACTCCTCAGGCAGACAACACATTGGGGCACATATTCTAAGGGCCTGCACCAGTTTTCCGTCGGACTTTGCACATTCTTTTTAGTGCTTGCACATGTATTTAAGAAGTGCTTGCTCCACAATTGTGTCAAACTCGACCCTTTTGTGGTGCAGTTGCCACATAGGGGACGTTGCGGTGTTCAGCCAGACCGTGCGCCAGATTTATCATGCAAAGTCTGACAGAAGTGTGTCACATGCCCTGTATTAAAGGTGCACCAAAAAAAGTGATGCACTCTGTCGGGGCAGTGCAGGGGGCACCAGATTCATGAAGAACGGGTGCCAGAAATCCTGAATTTGGCACCCTCTGCACATTACAGAGGCAAAGATTTAGGGCAGTTTGCACTGTTGTTAGTAAATGTGCCCATTGGGGGTCATTCACTAAGGGCCCGATTCGCGTTTTCCCGACGTGTTACCCGAATATTTCCGATTTGTGGCCATTGTACCTGAATTGCCCCAGGATTTTGGCACACGCGATCGGATTGTGGCGCATCGGCACCGACATGCACGCGATGGAAATCGGGGGGCGTGGCCGAACAAAAACCCGACGGATTCGGAAAAACCGCCGCATTTAAAAAAGGAAATTGTGTCCGGAGCTTGCACTCACCTTCATCCAGAATAGGATCGTGAACTTCAGTGCATTTCAGGGAACTTCAGCGCAGCAGCCCCACCTGGTGGACGTCGGAGGAACTACCTTGATGAATCCCGGCTGGACCCGAATCCAGCGCAGAGAACGCGCAGCTGGATCGCAAACGGACCGGGTAAGTAAATCTTCCCCATTGTGTTGATAAATTTGTGTGTGGCCCACTCTTACACTCCATAAAATATAAAAAGACTGGTATCCATAGGTATGGGTATGAGCTCATACATTTAAATGGGGATGTGTGTTAGCCACTGAACCATGTTAGCCATGTTTGCACACTTCCCCATTACAGTACAGGCGGCCCCCTACTTAAGGACACCCGACTTAGAGACAACCCATAGTTACAGACAAACCCCTCTGACCTCCGGTGAAGCTCTCTGGATGCTTTACTATAGTCCCAGATTGCAATGATCAGCTGTAAGGTGTCTGTAATGAAGCTTTATTTATAATCCTTGGTCCCATTACAGCAAAAAATGTTTAAACTCCAATTGTCATTGGGGCCAATTTTTTTTTTGTCTGGATCTACAATTATAAAATATACAGTTTCGGCTTGCATACAAATTCAACTTAAAAACAAATCTCCGGACTCTATCTTGTACGTAACCCGGGGACTGCCTGTATTGTACATTCCAGAGCATGAGTCCTCAGCATGGGATTATATGCCCTGATGATCAGGCCATCATCTGTGTTTGTTGATTCACTATTATATCTAGTTATTTATTTATTTTTCATTCAATTTTTCCGGTTTAGTTTTGGCTGAAGTAAAAGAATCCACAACAAGAAAGTTCAGAATAAAAGCCCATAACGAGCAGTTTCTCTGTGAATTTATTGAATTTGCTTAATTTAAATTCTTATTGGAAAGTGAGAGCACAAATTAAGTAATCAATCTGTGGTTAATCCCTCTACAGATAAACATGTGACCAACCTCACTCAACAGCCGATCCGGACTAAAATATCAAAGCTTATCTACCAGCAGGACGTGTGATTAGCAAGTAATTGAGAGTTTAATGGTTTTCCTATTTAGTTTACCATTGATAAAAGTTATATTAAATGCATATGAATATATCTGGGTTCCCTAATGGATTACCAATTACATATTTCATTAGTTACTGTATAAATATTGAAACCGACTACAGATGTGTCGTTGAATCTAGTTCTAATTAATCAACGGTTTTCAAGTTCTGTTTTTGTGTGTGGTTTGGATTACTTTCAAAAACTTTTGTATGGCTGCTGAAAATATGACCAAAAATCTAAACATCTCAGAAATAGAGGCCTATGCTTCTGTGACAATTCCAGTTGTGTTCATAATATGAAAAAAAACTACATGGATATTCAAACCAATGAAATATGGGTATACAGGCAGTTCCCGATTTACATACAAGATAGGCTCTGAAGGTTTGTTCTTAAGTTGAATCTGTATGTAAATCGGAACTGTATACTTTATCATTGTAGACCAGGACTAAAGCATCCGCCAACTCCTGGGAGTCAACTCCTTCACAGGCTATGCAGGAGTTGGCAGATGCTTTAGTCTAGGCTTGGGAGGAGACTCTTAGGAGACCATCCGCAGCTTCATCACGAGCATGCCGAGGAAGTTGGATCTGTATGTAGTGTGTTTTTCCACTTTCATTTTGTATGTGACTCCAAATCCAGGCCTCCATTGGTTAATAAATTAGATTTTTAACTTTTTAATTTTTCCATTTAAAGAGCTATGCGAGGGCTTGTTTTTCACTTCATAGGGATGGTATTTAATATTCCATGCTGTGTACTGGGAAGCGGGAAAAAAATTTCAAATGCAGTGATTTGTGCCATTTTATTTTGGCCTTGAATTTTTTTTATGGCTTTCACTGTGTTCCCCTTTTGACATGTCTCCTTTATTCTTTGGGTCTGTATGATCACAGGGATACCAAATTTATATAGGTTTTATAATGTTTTCATACTTTTACAAAAATTAAAACCTCCTGTACAAAAATAATCTTCATTTTGCCATCTTGTGCTAATAATTTTTTCATACTTCAGTGTACAGATTGGTGTGTGGTGTCATTTCTTCTTAGCTATGGTGATGCTTTCAATGCTTTTTTTATGCTGCAAAATGGCAAATACATTTCGACTTACTACAGTATGGCAATATATAGGGATTTTATTGATCATAAATTACAAGGTGCCACTGGAACATTATAACATATGATAAACTCACATACAGCCTCAGGTCTTACAAAGATCTGAGGCTGTCATAGCAACATATTGTTGCTTCCCGATGACATAAAGCGGAAAGACAATGGAAGCCAAGACCCAGATGGCGTTATTGTCTGTGTTACTGATCGTCTAGTGGCTGTTAGCATGTGTGGTGTCACAGAGGGCCAGTTAGTAATTTTAAGTAGGACTTGTCACCCTTAAAAAAGCACTAGGATCTGCTTACTAAAGTAGCTTACTAAAGTAATACTCATTCACTCAATCACTCACACTCCTCGTCTGTCTTTCTTCATGCATTTCAAATGCATTACAACAGCTAAGAAGACAAGATTTGCCTAATTACATTGCTATAAACATTTGTAAAAGCTGTGATCGGTTGCTTATTGCCACAGCGGACAATGGCTCCTGTATGTGGTGGTTATCATATTACTTCATATTACCTCACATATTACTTTATATCTTTCCTCACACCTAAGCTGTATATACTCTACTATTTGCCTATAGTAACCTGTTAAAGCTCAGAGCTCATATTAACGACCTGTGGCACAACAGCAGTTAATCACGGCTCAGCTTCCAACTACAACAGCAGGAGCGGACAATGGCTCCTGTATATGGTGGTTAATAAGTGCATTTCGGAAAGTGCAGGGTGAACATTTTGGTTCAATACCAAGTCTATGACGTTCCCTGAGTCACATAGTGCGGCTGTGCAAAATTTGGTGACTGTAAGTGTGACATACATACATACATACATACATACATACACCCATACACACACACTGTTTTATTAATTAGATTTTTATTTAAAAACAATTTTTTTCAAACTTTTTTATTACTTTCACCATGGAACATAAACAAGCAATCCTCTAATTGCTTGTTCATGATAATAGCCTTCAATACTGATGGCAGTGGATTTACCTTTAGAACATTGCAGTTAAAGGAAGATCAGTGTAAAGCATTGTTCACCCGACAGTTATTCACTTATTGGGTATAACATGAACAGTAATAAAGGCAGCCATTTGTGACAATTTTCCATTATATTGTTCCAACAATAGCATATATACTATAAAGGAAATATCCTTCTTAAATGTCTATTAAGAAATGAATCCAACTGGTAGGAGAAGGTTGAATAAATGTCTACAGTACGTATGTTCCTGTAATTTAGAGTAATAACAAGTAAAGGTCTTTGCAGCATCTTTGGGACTTTTCAACTGCTGCTTAGCATGATCTTCCACATACTTAGTTCTAGATTTGGCTGTACTTTATCTACTATTCTATAATACTTTATATTACATTTCTCTAAATTCTTTTCATTCCTATAAAGCAGTAGAGATCTTTGTACAAGATAGGTTCCATAGGTTTGTTCTTAAGTTGAATTTATATGTAATTCGAAACTGTATGTTTTATAATTGTGGATCCAGCCCAAAAAATTTGTTTTGCCCCAGTGGCAATTGTAATTTTAAAATTTTTTGCTGTAACTCCTTGTCACAGTGGGCAGAGGGGTCCGTCTTTAACTAGGGGTCATCTGTAAGTTGGGTGTCCTTAAGTAGGGGACCGCCTGTATTGTTCTCAGTTGGGGCACATATGGTGATACTTGGTACTACCGGTATGAATTTTTCAGAATTTTTCTTTCAGAGTGGGGAAGCGAAAGATGCAGGAAATTGGGCGAACGCTCTTTGTGAACTCTGTCGGCCGGGTAAGGAAATGTGCCCCATGGTTTTAGAGCCCTTTTTTAACCTGACAAGTGTATATTTTATGTTTGCACTGTACTTTTTGGTATATTAAATTTTACAACTTAGTAAGTCTCTTTCTGAAGAGTTTTACCTTACCATATTTCTTGTAGAATATCATATTTAATTATTACATGTTTTTGTGTGCGTTGTCTATGTGAATGAGGTGCCTACGGTCTTCTTAGTATAAATAAATTGTGGGTGGTGGCAGCTTTTGTGAGGGTGCTGAGAGATTTAGAGCAAATATGCCATTGGATAGACTGATGGGATTTATGTTGTAAATTGGGTGGCACCCTAGTTTAATTGTAGCCTGTGATGGAATTCAAGAGTGGGGGTTCATCGCAATGATTATTACATATGCAAAAATATATAGACTATGTAGGAATTATAGACCATTTTCTTGTTTTTTCTTCTGCAAATAATACAAGAAACTAACGATTACAGGAAAAACAAGTACACAGTCTTTATAACTTTTGTTTCCAGTTATTTAAAGCTCAGAACACTGTAAAATGCATAGAATGTACAATAAATCTAAATTTCCACCAGAAATATTTATTTCATGTTGATGTGATTGATGCATAATGTTTCCACTTTCAGATGGATATAGTGAGCTTTAGTTCAGTAACAGCACTGACTTGATATATATTATTAAAAATTAGATTTGAAGCTAGGCATCCATCTCTAGAAGAATGTTCATCTCCGTACCCTATAAAAAGTGATCACTCCATAAAAGTTTACAAGATCCATGTAAATTGAGACATCTCAGTTGTCAAGTAGCTCCTTTTCTACTTTCAAAACCATAATTGCAAGCAAGGTAGCTTCAGCCATTTTGACAAAAACATATTCCCTCTAAGTGAACAGCTTAAAAATGGATTAAAAAATAAAAAAGTCAAAAGTACATTGCATTCCAGTATTTGGTGCGCATAGAAAAGCACTTTTAAAAGTTCCAGAGCAAATGCAAAGTTTGTAACATTTATCAAGACTTAGAAAGTGACTGAATCTTTCCAAAAACAGCAGTGTGTTGCCCTATGTGTCCCTAAATGTCAGAACACTTGATATTTATTTTAATGAAACCTCAATCCTGAGCTCTCATATACATGGGAGAAAAGATCCAAAAGCTAGGCACAAGTACAGAATAACTACAAAAGTTGTGTGAAACCATAATCAATATCACAGAGGGACTAAAGCATTGCCCTGGCTATGCCTTTTTACCTGCCATGTTTGGTCATAAAATTGGCAGTCGTAATTGTTGTCTAGATTTATTCTGCACAGGATCTATGAGGGTGTCGTAATTGTTGTCTAGATTTATTCTGCACAGGATCTATGAGGGTGGTTCAATAAGTACCCATGTTAGAAATGAAGTCACCATTTAAAAAAAAAAAGGTTTTTTTCAACACACAAAAGATACACTTCTCCCAAAGTTCCAGCCATTTTTTTTTAAACCCTCCAAAAAATAGGATTTGTTGAACTCTCCAAAATACGCCTCTGTCTCAGTGATGACTTCCTTAATTGAGGTAAAAAAAAAATTTCCCGCCAGCCATTTCTTCATGTTCTTCAAGAAAAAGTTGCAGGGAGCCAGATCGGGTGAATACAGGGGATGGGGCATCAATTCATACAATAAATGCAGTTTGGCGGTGACAACTTTGGCTGAATGTGCTGGTATACCTTCTTTTTCGTCAAAAGCGTCCGCGTCTCCTTCAATTTTTTGTTGAAGGGGTCCAATAACTCACTGTAGTATTGTCCAGTGATCATTTTTCCTTTGTCTAAAAAATCCATGAGGATGACACCGTTTGCATTCCAAAAAAACTTTGCCATGACCTTTCCGGCCGATGGAACTGTCCTCGCCTCCTTTGGAGCAGATTCCCTGGGAGAAATCATTGTTTTGATTGTTGCTTATCAACGGTGACAACTCAACGCAAAAACTCCTTCAGATCTCACTTAAATTGCTCCAAACACTGCTTTAAAATTAACAACATTATCCATTTGTTGTCCCCGCGACCATGATATCACCAACTTATCATGTACAATTTTAATTGCCGTTACGGTCGACACATGGTAGATGTGTTTGCACCATTAAAATTTGTTGTTTCTGCCTTTGATTTGGGGTCTAGTCAGCGTTTGGTCACGGTGGACACAAATCGGATACGATGTTGTTAATTTTAAAAGTTCAAGACCAGTAGTGTTGGAGAAAAACAACTTAAGTGAGATCTGAAGGAGTTTTTTGCGTGAGTTGTCACCGTTGATAAGCAACAATCAAATACATGATTTCTCCTAGGAATCTGCTCAAAGGAGGCCGAGACAGTCCATCGGCCGGAAAGGTCATGGCAAAGTTTTTTTGGAATGCAAACGGTGTCATCCTCATGGATTTTTAGACAAAGAAAAATGATCACTGGACAATATACATGAGTTAATTGGACCCCTTCAACAAAAATTGAAGGAGACGCGGACGTTTTGGACGAAAAAGAAGGTCTACGCACATTCGAGCCAAGTTGTCACCGCCAAACTGCCATTTATTGTATGTAATTGATGCCCCATCCCCTGTTATTCACCGATCTGCTCCCGCAACTTTTTCTTGTTTCCCTAACTGAAGAAATGGCTTGCGGGAAATTTTTTTTTACCTCAAACAAGGAAGTCAATCACTGAGACAGAGGCGTATTTTGGAGAGTTCAACAATCCTATTTTTTGGAGGGGTTAAAAAAAATGGCTGGAACTTTGGGAGAAGTGTATCTTTTGTGTGTGAAAAATAAACCTTTTTTTTTTTTAAATGGTGACTTCATTTCTAACATGGTACTTATTGAACCACCTCCCTCAATGATCACTGTGCAGAATAAATCTAGACAACCAGTTACGAACTGCCAATTTTATGACCAAATGTGCAGGTAAAAGGCATAGCCAGGCAATGCTTTAGTCCACCCTCTGTGATATTATTAGGTTTCATTCACACAACTTTTGTAGTTATTCTTACTTGTGCCTAGCTTTTGGATCTTTTGCATCCCATGTATATGAGAAAGGTTCAGGAGTAGGTTTCATTAAAATAAATACGCAGTGTTCTGCATTTAGGGACACATAGGGCCAACAACTGCTGTTTTTGGAAAGATTCAGTCACTTTCCTAAAGTCTGAATGTAAAGTACAAACTTTAGCATTTGCTCTGGACTTTTAAAGTGTTTTCTATGCTGCACAAAATACTGGAACTTGCAATTACTTTTAGACTTTTTTATTTTTTAATCCATTTTTAAGTGCTGTCACTTAGAGGGGGACATAGTTTTTCGACAAAATGGGTGAAGCTACTCTGCTTGCCAATTATGGTTTTGAAAGTAGAAGAAGAGTACTTGAACACCACGAGATGTCTCATTTATATCTTTAAAAATCTTGATGACACTTTTGAGTGTGAGTTATCAGTTGGGTGTGTTGGGAGGGTGCTGGTGGAGGGAATAGGATGGGAGGTAGAGGAAACACGAGAGGGTGTCTCGCTGTGGATGATTGGGTCCGGGTCTTGGTCTTCAACAAAATCGTTTATTGTTTCGTGAATAAAAGTATAGGATGGTACAATAAATCCAAGTGCACAAAAATTTACTGAGCTAAAGCTCACTATAATCCATCTTAATGGAACATATGCATCAATCACTCAACATGACAAAAGAATTACAACACATCATCTACTCGGGCAATTTAAGATTTATGTACATGTACATAGGCAATTTTCAGTGTCTGACTTAAAATACTGAAACAAGGTGGGTTAAAAGACTGTTACTTGTTGTTGTTGTCCTTATGGGCGTTGTGTTCTTCTTTGTATTATATCAGCGAAGAAAAAGACGAAAAAATGGGGTCTATTTCCTCCTAGGTCTATATATGAGTTTGGCATATTGAGTAATATCATGTGTGGAGGGAAATCCCAAACACTCATTAAGAATACTCCATGCAAAACAGCATACATTATACTAAGTGGGGTCCGCCCAAGGGGATACCTAAGCTCACCTCCCACCATAAAGTCGGCGGCGATCATCTTCGAGCCCAGGTGGCATATTGCTTTGTATCGTCCGAACTACCCCTTGCAACTCTCAAGAACGCACCCTACCCAAAAACATCATCACCCCCGCGACCATCTTCTTTATCTGAAAGAACTAACTGTAGCCTCGGGCTAGAAATAATGGCACATAAACGAACCAACCGAACACAAAAACATGTATAATTACCTAGTGATTCCCTAAAAGCAAAAATCCACAGGGCCCAGAAAACGAAAGGGCCACAATCTACTACAAAATCCTGGTGGCAGCGTAAAAATCAGATCAGAAAAGAGACTTCACTCAAGCTTGTAAAAGGTAAATAATACCGCAGAAATTAGCGGGCAAAATAGGGAGGGGTGTGGAAACACTTGTTCCATGTCAAGAAAAGGTTCTCAACCATGGCGCCGTGACTTACCCACCGGTGTGCTGTTGAATGTCAAGATAGACAACCGGGTGGGACCCATTTGGGTTACGTTCCCGGGACACACCTCCCCTATTATGTGTGACCAAGCGACTGGCATTATGGAAATGTAAAGCAACATAGGAATTTATGCACAACATGGTTAGGCGTGAAATGCTGGCTAAAGACTAGAACAATTTTGAATTTTTGAAATCGGCAAATATTTTGGACAGAGATCTTAGTTGAGTTTTCACATTGATTTGACATCAGTAGGGGATGCAAAACTTATGGCCAATTTAAATTACCACTACAATGGAAGAAATCTCTCCATGGCCACACAAGTGCAACCCGCTGTATATATCATCACAGGGCCTTTTTTTTGTGGTTACCTCTGTTATCCTATCCGAGTCCCCAGCCGTGTCACCTGTGTGACCATGGACCGATTTCGCTCCACTGGAAGTAACTAGACTTTTCAATACAGTAAGCGAGGCAAAGCTCTCAAAAAACAGGGAGGGGATTGGATAGTGCTAGGACATAGGGCTGGGTATGGACCACGGTATAACTTTCCTACACACAGGACCCATTCATTATTTGCTGAATGGAGTGACAACCCCGTATACACCAGTGTACACAACATGGCTACACAATAGGAAGGAGGTTAAAGCTTTAGTCAGGCTATTTAAGGATGATTAATTGTTTCGTGTCCCCATTACCTAAATAGCCACAATGCCGGCTCCTATTCTGGGGGGATCGGAATACAATAAATATAAGAAAACTAGTTAGGGAGGAAAGGCACAAACTCATCTAGGGAACAATACTAACTTTAACTGGAACTAATAAAGCGTTAAAAAACTTCATGTTGTCGCGATGAAGATCACTCTACTCTCGCACCCGGGGTGGATAGCGAGTCAAGGCGGCAGAGTTACACTTGGGGTTATTCAGTACATGGGGAGACACCAACGTGTCCGACGTCGCGGGGTTCAGATAACTGGGGGTCCTTTGGCAAGCGTGGAGTGTTTGGGGCACTGCCGTCATAAAGATCCTTGCTACACTTTTGACGATAATAATAGACTGCAGATCAAGACAAGGTGAATATACAAAAACAAAAAGCAACTCATGACATACTGACCACGTTACTTTTGACAAGAATAATGATGATTTGATCACGCTAAAACAAGATAGTAGAAGCACAATAATTTTAGCCACTTAGTATGACCAGACCACTTTTAATGTGAAAATGGCTGCACGAACTAATCACTGCATGCCAAGATAAGATTACGATCTCCTATTATTCTACGCTTACGTGGCCGTAACACCATATGAAGCTTTGTCCAGTACATCAGTAGTCTGAGCCGCATATTATTAAATAAAGGAACGTTGTTTTCACAACAGGCAATTATTTTTAGTTTTTTAATCTTGGACTATTTGTATTGATTGAGTGTTAAGTAATTTTTAGAAGGTCCACCCCGCAAACCTATTTCTGTTTGGTTGGGTTATTTGAGATTGAGTTTACTAAAGCAGTTTCAAATCATCTGAGACCCCCCAGATCCTGAGAACAGGGTTTGTGTCTCCTAATTGATGTAGCCCGAAAAGTGATGCGCGGCTTCTTTATCTCCAGCTGTACTTCCTCATTACTTTTCATTACTAAATAGAGCAATTGGAAATTAGATTTCCACTGCTCATCAATCAGGAAAAGGAACCCCTGTTTTGATGATGATTTTTAAATGCCCATAGTCAATGTTATACATATAACTAAACCGAGGTGATTTTTCAAAGTATTTGATTTGCCAGTTCGCCGAATTTTCCGAGAATCGAAAGTTCGATTTGAGCCCTGAAGCAAATATGGTAAAAACTGTATTCCTGGGCTGCAGACCGAGCCTGTAGGTTGATGTAGAACGTTGTGCCATGCTTATAATATCATAGGACCAGTGGGTTTGGTCTTCAAACAATCATGTCTTTTAGTATGACAACGCACAAACAAGCCGCCCGCTCTTAGAATCGCTTCACTCTCACTTCCTGTGCATTACACGAGGCCAACTTCACCAAATAGCAAAGCCAGAGACCAGCCTGACCAAGGTAACTCTGTGCCTGCTCAAAAGGCACCGAGCTGAGGCCAGATCCCACTAAATCATGATGGCAAACCTTTTAGACACTGGGCCCAAGCTATACAACCCAAAATCCACGTATTTTTTTGGCAAAGTGCCAATGCAACAATTTTAAGCAGTAGCTTATTACTCCCTGATCTTTCACAGGTTTAGTTGTAATGGCACCTGAAACGAACAATCACTGAGAGAAGAAGGAATTTTGCTTATCAGTTGTAGCGTTCCTTTTAGGGTCCTGGGCTGCCTGTGACTGCCAAGAACCTTGAGTCCCTGTCTGCCTGACTCTGCCTTGGTGATCGTTAGGGTCCCTAGAGCAGGTCCGATGCCACCGCTGGCACCCGTGCCATAGGTTCGCCACCACTGCACTATAACATCAAAGTGCACTCTTTTTAACACTACTCAGATGATTCCATAATTAGCAAGCGAACTCGTCCTGTTAAATGCGGATACATGTAGCAAACCCCCCCCAATAGAGTGGAGAGGTTGTCTAGCAGTAATCTGCATGACCGTCACTGATCGTTTGCCTTCATTTCATCATCAGTGTCCTGCTTTCAATCGTCAATATCCATCATCATTATGCTAAGCCAAAAACCAACACCGGAGTGGATCCAAAACAATAACCAGTATGGGATACTTGCATGTCCTGTGTGTTCTGTATTACACTCCTGGCTTTTGGCTATCAATCCTGAAGTTTAAGTGTTAGAGTATGAAAAGTGTTAAAATTTTTTTCGATATTTGCACTCAACAACAATTCTATGGGTCTTGTTTTTCGCAGGCCTTCCTACTTTTCCTTCTAAGTGTTATGATTTCACTGCTGAGAAGACCTATAAATTGTGAAATTACTGTTAAAAAGTTAAATGTCCGCTCAAGTAATTTTTTTATGTACCTTTTATTTCCTATGTTCAGAACCTTCTGTTCACAACACAGGATAACTTTAACTTCATAAGAAAATCTTTCTGTTGAATGCCAACACCCTCTGCTAGATCACTTAGCTTTTGTGAACATTCTTGGAATTTAGTAACCGTTAATAAAATTCTGTCAAAAAAAGTTAACACTCAAGGGACAAACACATATATTATATAAATAGGTCCCAAACAATTTGCACACGAGAGATACAGAAAAAATGACTATAGTATTCCTGCAATTCTTTTAGAAAATCTGGTGTCAGAGACATCTAAGAGGCAGTATTAGAAACCATACTGTCTCTTGTCACATAGCAACTGTTTGCTCTTACTAAAGAAAATCATTTGTCTATAAGTGGGACCTGACAACAGCTTTTCTTAAAGCGTCACGGTACTGTAACGAACCAAAAGAGTGTTTGGCACGTTTGGAGGAGCCTTTGATAAATTTCCAACATACCTGTATCATACCGGCATCATTCTTCTAGCTTGAGATTATCTGGTCTTATTAAAATTGGGTTCAGATTCAGCTAATTCTGATGTGGGTGGGCCACTTCCCTGTTTGACAATCAGCCACAGCTGAAGCCGAAGAGGACGTGTTTGCAATTTGCGGACTTGGAGTCGTGTGGATGAGTCCACATTCCTGTTGACATCCTTAGAGCTCTTTGCATCGAACTAAGGTGTTCATCTACCTGGAGGCTATCAACTCTGGTGCCTAGGTAATTAATTACAGATTTCTACCATCCCTAGTACTTTTACCTTACTACTGTTTTCACTGGCACTTTAGAGATGACCTTATCTACCTATGAAATGCCTTGTTATTGCCATGCCTCCTTGTTGTTTTTTAGACTCCTTTCCAAGCACTAACTAGCTTCCTCCCATGTGCAAATGTCTGTTCTTGTATTTTTAATCCCGTGCATGAATTTTTTATCACATACAATAAAGTTTTTCTCATTCTTAACAGCAAATAATTTTTCTGTGCAATCTTGTTTTTTCTTGAGTAGGTTGTGTACCTACTCAGTACCAGTAAACAGGTTTTCCTTAGAGATGAGCGAACACTAAAATGCCGGTACCGTTATTCAGACTAACTTTTTCCCTGTGCTCGTCTCGAATAACGAATCCCTTGAAGTCAAATGGGGACTCGACATTTTTCAGTGACCCAAGGCTCTGCACAGGGAAGCTTGCCAAAGAACACCCTGGAACCTCAGAAAGGATGGAACAAACCCACGGAATGGAACAGAAACAGCAGGGCACATGCAATGGATGCCTCTGAGGCTGCATATCGCCACCATTACCCAAAATTATGGTCACAAGCGATGCCATACAGAGTGCAGAATGAGCTAGATATGAACAATACATATAGACACATCAATATTGACCTGACACTATAGGTGACGGCAAGCAAGGCACGTCACGCAGCTTAGAGAGTGGCATGGATTGCGCCATCCCTAATGGACTCGGGCTTCACAACCATGGGTGGCAGAGAGGACCAAAGAGGTGAGCAAGAAGCACGCTAAATACTCATCGTGTAATTAAAAGTTTGCCAGTATATTTTGTGGATACACACAGGGGGCGACAAAGTTTACAACTTTGATGTGGAATCCTGAAACATACCCCAGGAATTTTGGTCCTACCACACCTATCGTTGATATAAAGGGACGATTGTATGGTGAGGCAGCTATATGGACGACTTTTGGGGGGTGTAGCAATGGAGACAACGTTTTGGAGGCTGCTATGGAGCACATTTAATTTGGATAGTGCTGTAGTTGGGCAGTCCAAAAATTTTCCACACCGAGCATAAGTTTTTTTACAGTATAGCTTGGCCCTCCAGAAAAATGAATAGATTGCGTGCCTGTATGTGGCAGTACACCAAAAGTTTCAAACCGCAGAGCAGGTAGGTGGCCCTCCAGAAATTGAATGATTGAGTGCCTGTATGTGGCAGGTCCCAAACCTTTTCAAAAACAGAGCGAGCAGGTAGAGTGCCCTCCATCAAATGGAACTAGATGTGAGTGCCTGTATGTTGGCATCTCCCAACAAAGTTGTTAAACAAAGGACCGTGTAGGTGGCCCTCCAGAAAAATGAAATAGTGAGTGGCCTGTATGTGGCACTCCCAAAAATTGTTTAAAAAAACGAAGGACCGGGTAGGTGGACCTCCAGAAAATTAATGACATATAAGTACTATAGCTAGAGACCTTGGGCCCTGTCAAAACATAGCAGTTTTCCTTGTTACTGTACAACGAGGATCGAGAAGCGGAAAATGAGAGGAGGAGAGAGTGGATCAATTATTCAGGTTGAGCTTCCTTCACCTAGGTGGAGATTAGCAATTCTGAAAATCCAGGCCTTTATTCCTCTTAAAGCGTCAGCTGTCAGCGCTGTCAGGTAGACAGGAGTGTCCGCTTCATCGGTAGATGGAGCCACCAGCTGCAACTGAAAACACCGCTCGGCACGACTCTAGCGGCAGGGCAGGCAAGACCCTCCAAGGCGTACGCAGCCAGTTCGTGCACATTTCCCAGCTTTGAAACCCAGTATTGTAGGGAGCTGTGTTGAGGTCATTTAGACGATGGTATGGTCAGCTACGTACTCCCTCACCATATTTCTGTAAGATCAGCTCCTAGTTCGACGCGAGATGAGGGACAGGTGCAGTTGTCCTTGCTGGGGTGCCATCTAAAGCTGGCAAAAGCACTTGTTTAAAGCGGACCCCTTGCAGTTGCTGGACACAGCTGCCTGCCGACCTACTCGCTCCCTCGCTACTTTCCCGCAGAACTACGCACTCTGGCCGACTAGCGCTGGTCAGAAGGGCACAATACTGTTTAAGCTTGTGCAGCCAGGCCTGCTGGTTTATTCCATGCATTGCTCACAATCTCCTGTTCCTCTGCAGGGCGACTGAGAGTGGAAAGTTTGCTTGTACCGTGGGTCCAGGAATGAATCACCACCATTAATCGGTGCCTGGAATAAATTCCTTGAACGCGCATGGGTACACGGGATCGGGCCAGCCTAGCATGAATATGCCATAATGCGCCCGAGTACACACGCGTAAGAATCACTCACCCTCACTGGCCTGACTGTCCCATTTCCTACCATCTCCAACTCCTCTTCTTCTGCCCTACACGCTGAACAGTGAGGAGCTCAACAATGGTCCTCTGTGGTCTCAGCCAACATTCTCCTCCTCTCCATCCTCATCCACCCCACCTTCCTCCGATGTGCGCTGAGAAACACTAAGGAGTGCTTTGGGCTACCACAAGGATCTTCTTCCCCATCTCTTGTGACGAGCGCAAGCTTCCGACTTCATGCTGACAGAGAGTTTTTCAAAAGCAAGCAGCGGTGTGTGAGGCTGATGATGGCGGCATCGCACTGACATCTGTGTTGACATCCCTCACGTTACTCAGCACCTGAGCAGATATCAGACATCCAGTCCACGTCATCATTGTAGCTTGATGGAAGCTGACTGACCTGACTACCAGTTCTGGGGAGTTGACATCTGGCATCTCAACGCTCTGCGCTGTGGGTAAACTCTGATAACATGGTATGTTGAATTCCCACTCGTGGGCAGTCGCACACAGTCGGTTGAGCGGGCAGTTGGAGGCGGCGCTGCCTGCCCTAAGATGTTGCAGCATCGTGGCCTGGACCTTCCTTAATGCCGCACAGATGACGGAGCCACCTTGTGATCAACAGACAGATGGGGTATGTCTTGTGAGGAAACGCTGACTATCAGATTTAACACATGGGCCAGGCTGGAATTGTCAGTCGTGCGAGTTGGCAAGGCCCGCCACCAGGTGACGTCCGTGTCCACCAAAACACATGCTCTGGCTTCAGGTTCAGCCGGTGCCCGCAACACAGATCAGTCTGCGCGTGATGCCGTAACTAGTCTCTGTAAAAGGGCGTGTGCACTTTGGGAGGTCGCCTAGGCCAGCAGTTTGAGCACCGCCTGCTGTCGCTTAGCTACGGCACTGACCTGCTGTGCCTGAGAGCTAGCCGACTGTGGCGCCTGCTGCCACGGATGTTAGTTGTCGAAGGAGGTTGGAGGAGAGGGTGGAGGGAGGAGGAGGACCATAGTAAGCTGAAGAGACAATGAGACCGAGGTAGGCCCGCAATCCTCGGCGGTCGAGCAGATATGATGACCAGCCGCAGGGTCAGACTCGGTCCCAGCCTCCACCAGTTACCCACATGTGCGTCAGCGATATATAGGTGGCCTCCCGGCAGCACTCGTCAACGTGTCCGTGGTCAGAGGGGACCTGTCAGCAAACGGCGTTGGTCCGGCACGGGTGATTGTGTCTGACACGTGCTGGTCGGGGGGGCCTGCGGTACGGCACATCGGTAAAAAGTAAGTGGCGGCGGGGACGAACCGAGGGGCTGCGCAGCCATGAGTGTTAGGAAGGCCCGGTAATCGTACTAGTCCTATAGGCATAGCATCCTCAGGCTAAGCAATTGGAGATGTGCGACTTAAGGGCTGGGGTGCGGGTGGTTGCCTATATTTCGTTTCCGCCCACAGCGTTCTGGGGTATGGAGAGCTGACTCTGGTGGATGTGTGATAGGCTGTGGAGTCGACGATGGGGTTTTTTGGTGCAGGGCCTGGGCAGGGGCTGAACTACACTGACACGGGCGACGGAGCACAGTCCGGCTGTGCTACTCCCGGTCCCGGAAGGTGAACGCTGCGACATTGTCTGCATGAGTGCGGGCTGTTTAACATTCATGCATGCCTGGCATTACTCGGTCGGTAGATAAGCTAGTAGTTGGTGGAACCCTATGCCTTGTACTACAGCCTGGCTTCTGGGCAAGGTTGCACACCAAGGCATCATTCTCGGTCATAACCGGTGTTCTTTAAACCGCCAACCTATGACTCTCTGAAATCTAGCCCTCGCCGCAAGAGCCGCCCGGATCTTCACTACGTGAACATTGGCGCTGATGCCACCAGCCTGACTGGCCCTTCTCCGTCTGGCACCACCACCTGCCTCTCTCCAACAACCTGTTAGGTGTCGAGGACTCACTCGCTCTCAGAATGCACTGCTGTTCACACACCACGGCCCTCTCAACAGCGTCCTGGGTCTGTCACCTTCATCATCCTCCCCGATCCTCATGTCTCTCCCCCCCTCGGACTCCTCGCCCGACAACAACTTCCCACTTCGACCAACCGTGTTCTCACTGCGCGACACCTCTTATTACACTTCTTTCCATAGTCAAGAAGGTCATCATCACCCACAACTGGCTCGCAGTGAAAACCTGTCTCCGAGAATTCTCACGCGACAAGTGTTTGTGACGTGGGAAGGGTCCAAAACTAGTTCCTCACGTATGCGGTTCTTCAAATGCCAATATTTTGTTGGGTAGGGGGGGTCAGACGGCGGGATGGTAGCGGCCTGAGGTGCAGGAGCTGGACGGAGTGCCGATTTCGGTGTACGTTGGACTGCACGGGAAGCGCTGACCTGTGGCCCAAATTGCTCGACCCATTGTCAGCAATCCCACAATCACCTGTTCGCACCTGTTTGGCCTTCACAGATGCTCTACCACGAGTCCAGTAACTTCAGACATGAACCTAGGGAGTGTAGCTCTGCGGGTTCCCCTGCTCCTCTGCAGTGGGTGTCCTCACCCTCACCCAGCCGCCCTGACCACGGCCTCTGACGCCCTGCAGGTAGTTGGACGCCCACGTCAACCGCCCTCGTCTCTACCCCTAATCCCTCTGTTAAACTTTCTTCCAATGAGAGTTTATAACTTTTTTTTTTTTTTTTTACTTTTTTTTGTTTTTTTTTGTGTTTTTTTTGTTTTTTTGTTGTTTTTTTTGGTTTTTTGTTTTTTTTTTTGTTTTTTGAGTTTTAAACCAAACGATGCTATCCATATGCTATGGCTGAGTTTCTAGCCAGTATGAAGCACACCTACTATGCAGATGAGATGACCTGAGTTATTAACTAAAAGAAACGTAAATAAAAAAGGACAATGGCAGACTGTGCCTATGAAATCCAACCCTACTTAAATTTCCACTTCGGTCTTTTGCTATGGATATGTGCTTCCTAGCGCACAACACAGCGGTCGCAGTCTCACTACAAATTGCCTCATAATTGCTAGTACCTGCAGCAGCAAGTAAGCCACCAGAATCACCATAAATCAAATATATGATCTACTGTAGGCGTAAGTAAGCTGGTTTGGATGCTCCTATGGCTATTTTCTAGCCAAGTAATCAAAGCACACTACTATGTCCAGATGAGACGACCTGATTAGTGCCTCATTGAATCCAACCCTACATTTTCCCACTTCGTTCTTTGCTATGGATAGTGCGTCACTAACGCAAAACACGCGGTCCGCGAAGTCTCACTACAAATTGCTCAAATTGGCCTAGTACATGCCTGTCGCACGTAAGCCACCATCAATCAACCAGAATCAAATATAGAGAAAACGCTACTGTAGCGTAATTAAGCTGTTTGTATTCTCTATGGCTATTTCTAGCAAGTATGCAAAGCACCTACTATGCCAGAGATGATGACACTGAGTAGTGCTATTGAAATCCAAAACCCCTACTAAATTTTCCTCACTTCGTCTTTGCTATGGATATGTGCGTCACTAAGCGCAAACACAGCGGTCGCAAGTCTCACTACAATTGCTCAGAATTGGTATACGCACTGCATCATACAGCCACCAGCAGATCAACCAGAAACAAATATATAGAACGCTACTGTATGCCTAAGTAAGCTGTTTGGGATCTCCTTGGCTATTTTTCAGCCAATATCAAAGCACCTACTATGCCATATGAGATAAACTGAGTGTGCTAATTGCAATCCAACCCCTACAATATGTGTGCCACTAAGAGCTAAAACCAACGGTAGCAGTCCCACTGCTATTTCATCACAATGGTACTAGAATGCAAATAAAAGAAAAAAGTAGACGTTATTGTAGCCCTAAGAGGCCCTGTTGGGTTCTTGGAGAATCACTCTGCCTAAGCATAAGCTATGAACACCCTAACGCTTTCCCTGACCACAGCAAGCTCTCTCCTAGCGTCATCCATACACAGACTGATCCAGTACGCGGGCAGCGGCTAGTCCTATCCGCAGGGTCCCGGATCCTGGCCATCCAACCACTGCTCTCGCCGTGGTAGTGTAACCACTTCTGCTGGTTGGAGTGCAGAGTCCTCCTGGCTTTGATTTGGCTCTATTTCTGGCCGCCAAAAAGCAAAAAAACGGGCGGAAAGCTGCCATTTTCTCGGCGGGGCGAAGTATTCCTCCGAGCACCTATCATTTCGGAGTACCTATGCCTCGACCGGCATCAATCTCGTACGAGCATTTTCGCTAATATCTCTAGTTTCTTTCTTGATTTTCACCGAGAGGATTTTGGGTTACCATTTTACACCCTCTGCTTCATTGTTTTTGGAGATTGTTATTTACTTTTTCAAAATGATGCAGGCCATCTTGTTGCTGTTCTGAAGCATGTGATTATCCAGCGTGTGACTCTACACATTCTTACGTGGCTACAGTTCCCACAGTATGGCAAATGGAGATTAGCCTAGGGGCACGGTAAAACTCTGCTAGCAGTCAATACCTGCAGAAAGCTATATAGTTATATGAATTGCTTATTTTTGTTAGTGCAGATTTAGGTAATGTTTTTATACTTTCCAGTTGGAACTTTAACCTTAACTTGAAGCCACTTTTCCCCTTCCTGACACGCCCACCTTGAAATCTGCCCTGTGTCACTATGATGGTTAGAACTTCGGAATGCTTTAACATATCCAAGTGTTTCAATTTTTTTTCTTGTGACCATTTTTATTCATGTCAGTTTGAAAACGTTTAGTTAGTTTGGTGGTATGTTTTTGCGTTTATTTCTGCAAAAAATGGATTTGTTGAAAATTTGGAAAATTCTCGTTTCTAAAGTCACAATGTTCTAACTTTTTCCATACAAACTACATACATAACAGCCACAAAACTTGATAACTACCAGTAATAGAATGTCGGTTTTATTCACAATGCTTTTTTTTGTTTCTCTCATTTTGAAGAGTTATGGTGCTTTACAACTTTATAGGTGCGATTTTTCACAAAATTTTCATAAAACACACAAATAGCGGCTATTGAGCGGAAGCACTCAGATTTTAAGTCACTTTAAAAGGCTTAAATAAAAAGTCAACCCCCATAAATTATCCTTTATAGAAACGAAGCCATTTATGTATAAACAACTTTCATGAGTTTTTTTTAACCCTTTAATTGTTTTAACAGGGATAAACAAATTGTGTGCAATATTTGAAATTTTCTTTTTTTGCTAAATGAATGTGGTTTTTTTCAAAATGTAACCATTTTTCAGTGATAACTACCAAATGTGCACAAAGTTGATATTAGAGATGACGAACATCTCTGTCGGCTTGATGCCGGTCGAGCATTAAGGGTACTCGAAACTGCTCGTTGCTCGACGATCTTGCCCGCTCGGAATTGCAGTCCCGCCGTTTTGCTTTTTGCGGCCAAAATCAGAGCCAATCATCAAGCCAGGAGGCTCTGTTCACTCCACCCAGCATGCGTGGTACCCTTACCCGTCGATACAGTGGTTGGCTGCCAATCAGGTGACCCTGGGATAACTACCCGCTGCCTCGCGCTGCGCGATCATTCTGTGTCTGGATGCCGCTATGATAAAAGAGAGAGCTTCTGCTGGTCAGGGAAGCGTTAGGGTGTTCTATTAGCGTTAACTGTTAGGCAGAGTGATCTCCAAGAACCCAACAGCCCTTCTTAAGGGCTACAATAACGTTCTACTTTTTTATTTTATTGGCATCTATACCATTTGTGAGGAATTAGCAGGGGACTTGCTCGCGTTGTGTTACTCTTAGTGGCACACATATCATAGCAAGACCGAAGTGGGAAAATTCCGTGAGGTTGGATTTCAATTAGGCACTAACTCAGGTGGCTCCAATCTGGCTAGTAGTGTGCTTTGCTACTTTGGCTAGAAAATAGGCATAGGAGATACAAGACTACTTACGCGTACATAGCGTTCTAAATTTGATTTCTGTTATCTGCTGGTGGCTGTACGTTCTGCAGTGCAGTACTAGCCAATTCTGAGCACTTTGTATGAACTGCGACCGCTGGTTTTCTGCGCTATAGTGACGCACCATATCCATAGGCAAGACCGAAGTGGGGAAAATTTAGTAGGGGTTGGATTTCAATTGGCCTAAAACTCAGTGTCATCTCATCTGGCATAGTAGTGTGGCTTTGATACTTGTCTAGAAAATAGCCTAGGAGAATACAACGATCTTACTTATCGCGGACAGTAGCGTTCTATATATTTGATTTCTGGTTGATCTGCTGGTGGCTGTGCTTTCTAGCAGTGCAGTGTATAGCCAATTCTGAGCATTTGTAGTGAGACTGCGACCCGCTGTGTTCTCCTGCTCGCTTTTATGACAGCACATATCCTAGCAATACCGAGTGGGAAACTTTCGTAGGGGTTGGATTTCCATTATGCACTACTCATCGTGGTCTACTCATCTGGCATAGTAGTGTGCTTTGATCGTGGCTAGAAATACATATGAGAATACAAAGAGCTTACTACGCATACAGTGCGTTTCTATCTATTTGATTTCTGTTGATCTGCTGGTGGCTATACTGTTCTGCGTGCATGTACTAGCCATTCTGTAGCACTTTGTAGTGAGACTTGCTACCCTGTGTCTGCGTTCTTAGTGAGGCACATCTCCATAGCAAAGAGCCGGAAGTGGAAAAATTTAGTAGGGGTTTGATTTCATTATGCACTACTCCGTGTCATCTCTCTGGCATGTATTGTTCTTTGATACTTTCAGAAAATACCATGCAATGGATAGCATATGTTTGGTTATTTAAAAACTCAAAAAAAAACAAAAAAATTCAAAAAAAAAAAGTTTAATAATCTCATTTTAAACATGTTTAACCCGAGGGCTAGGGGTAGAGGACGATGGCGGGGGGACGTGGGGTCCACTACTGCCGGGTCAGAGGCCGTGGTCCTTGGCGGGTAACCACCACCTCTGATGAGGGATCAGGACGCCGCAGAGCTACACTCCCATCAATGTCCATTATCTGAAGTAACTAGGTACTCGTGGTAATAGCACTGTTTAGGCAGAACAGTGCGACATGTGATGTCGGTGGTTGTGGACAATGCTTCTCGAGCATTTGTCCCACCACCTAGTCGTCTTCCACGCAGTCCACCCATGTCACCGAAGAAAATCCGCCATCCTCCACTCCTGCAACCTCAGTCCTCCCTCCCACCCTCCACATCCTCCTCCCCCAGTCTGCCGCACCTCCCAGGAAAATTTGCCATTTGAACCTGGCAATACTCTGAGACTCTGATTTTTCTGGACCCTTCCCCACCTTCACACCACTTGTTCTCCTGTTGCCGTCTGATCAATTGTCCGATGCCGCATGTTTTCCACAGTCCAGTCTGTGGTGATGATACCTTCTTGACGTATGGAAGCGTGTAAGAGGTGTCCTACGATGAGGTACACGGTTGTCAGACAGTGGGGAATTTGTTTGTCAGGGCGTCCGAGGGTGAGCAGACTGTGGGATCCGGGAGATTATGAGGTGAAGACCAAGCTGGGTTGAGAGGCCGGGTGAACCGTTCTCTGGCTTATGAGACGGATGGAGATCCTCGACCAGAACATGTTGGAAAAGGCTGGTGGGGCCAGACGGAGAGGCAGGGCCAGAGTGGTGATCAGCAGCCAAATGTGTCAACTAGGGAAGCTAAGCGGCTCCCTTGGCGAGGTCTCTTTGCCGAGGGCTAGATCATTCAGCAGTCTGGGAGGTTCTTTAAGTAATCACCGGATTGACCGAATCGACTTGGTGTGCAACTTTTGCCAAACCAGGCCATCAGCAGGGTTTCCAACCTACTAGCTTACACCTACCCCAATAGCGCAGGCATAAATGCTAAGCACCCCATCAGTGGCAACAAAAGACAAGCCCGTTCACCTCCGCACCGCTCGCTGCCGTGCCACCCACGGGCTCCTTCCCCCTGTGTGTCAGCTGCTTCACCCCCTGGCCCAGGACCCTGCCAAAAACCATCGTCGCCTTCCACGATCCTCCTCCACATACAGCATCCAGCCATGTTAGTCTCATCATCCCCATACCTGAGCGAAAACCAAATAATAGTGCAACCCACCTCCCTCACGCGCCCCCAGCCCTTAATGTGCACATCTCCAATTGCTAAGCCTGAGATGCTGCCCCGCTATAGGCCTAGTAGACGACCGAGGCCTATTCGTCAAAACTCAGGGCGTACTGCCCCGCGCCCTTTCTCGGTATTTCGGGCATCCCCAGCCGCCACTCTACTTTTTTCCGATGTGCCGTCCCAGCCCTCCACCAGCAACGTGTCAGACAACGATCATCCGTCGCCCTGCCAAACGGCCGATTTCTGACACAAGGTCCACCTGACCACGGACACGTTGACGAGTGCTGCGGGTCGTGGCCACTATATGTCGCTGACGTCACTTGGGTTAACTTGGTGGAGGCTGGGAACCGCGTCCGTGACCCTGGTGCTGCTCATATACTACTCTGCTTCCCTCGCCACGCCTAGGATTGCTGGGGGCCTCAAACCGGTCCAGGGGTGTTTCAGCATCATCATCGGCTACTATGCCGTCTCCCCTCCTCCTCGGCTCCGCCAACTCCCTCCTCTCCTCCCAGCTACTATGCCTCCCTCCTGGCCTCCTCCTCCTCGGCCAACCCACCCCCACTATCAGCGCCCTCGGACTTTCGAACGGCTCCATCATCCCTTCGCTCCTCCTCCAACCCCCCCTCTCCCACACCAGGATACGACGGCCAACGAATGTGCCAACCCCAACCGGTCCCTCACTTCCAACCGGTCCCTCCCTTCCTCTACTAACTGCGCCGGGAATCCGTGGTCACGGCTCCATACGTCTTAGCTCTACTAGGAAGTCAACAGCAGCAGTTCGTTCGCTTTGCTACAGCATGCCGTGCTCAAACTTTTGAACGCTTGATCCCTAGGCTAACAGACAAAGGCAGCATACAACCGAATAATCCAACCCGCCCAAAATAGCTATTACGGGCACAATCACTGCGCACTTATCTGTTTCCTATTCCCATGGCAACCCGCATGAACCCAATCCGTAATGTTGTGTGTTGACAACGGCCGTAATCCTGGGGCCGCTCTGCAACATGCACTGCAACTACTCCGTGGCAAGACTATGACACATTCAGGGAAGGGCCTGTTGTCATGTGCCATGGGTGCATACACATGTGCATAGCCTGCAATGTGTTGATAAAATCTGATAGTTCACACCCACAAACAGAAAAACACAGGGGGCAGCCCACAGCACAGAAGGGTTTCACACCAACAGACGTTGTCCCTTCCATACTAAAGAGTGTTCCTCCTCAAGACATACCAACGGGGAAGGAGAACCCACAATCTCTTTGGCTTTCTGATTTTCTCAGAACAAGAATGTTGGCGGCAGCATGTGCTCTGTGGAAGCGCTCTGGTTGCTCATGTTCAGAAGTCCCTCGCAAGGGCGCCCGATCTAGAGCGCAGGACTCTCAGGCGGAAAGTTATGGTGAGGAGGTGAGTGATAAGCCAAACTGAACTTCTAGCTAAGATGGTTTAGGCTCGGGAACCCGTCCACTATCATTAGAGAAATAGAGCCAGAGAAGGCCCTTTAAGTCAATTTGTTAAAGGTGTACTCCAATTTGTAAGTGCTTTTTTTTTTTACAAAACGTCTTTGTGTATTACCCCTTCGTTGTTGTGTTCTGTTCGTGCCACTATCATAAGCCCCCCCCTCTTCCTGCCATTAAAGTTTAGTAATTGTAGCTGTCATTACTTCCATGAGGCTTTGATTAGTCATGCAATAAGTATCAGCAAAATAAGTAGGATCCCACAAGTAAATTCAATGAGAACCAGCTAGTGACATACATTAAAAGGACATATCTTAGCTGGCGCATTGGAAGCATGCAGCAATATATGACATAGTAGAGACCAGAAGTGAATTCATTAGAAGTGAAATTTACACAAAACATTATGCTGGCCGGGTTGTCAAACGACGGACCAATGTCCGTCCACGATGGAGAAGAGGAGGGGGGACCACCTTCCCTCTCATAGAATTGACCCGGGGTATGGGCTGGACATAGGGGAGAACGATAAGAATGTGATGCTTTTCCCCAGGCAGGGAGCGTATGGTATCAGCTCCGTGCGGCATGACGGTCTATGGGGGTTGTTCCCATAACGTTGCTGGGGATATGCCTTAGTTTAGTGGATGTAATGTGTGAGCCCCTATACAAGTTACCAGTTTAAACAAGAATCTCTTCTAGAAGTTCTGTAGGGATATGTTTTTCAGTTGCGAAAAGTTTGCAGACAAAGTTGTGGTTGTGAACCATATAGAAGTTGTACAAATGATGGCAAAGGGGAGTAACGATCTTACTACAGAAAGCTGACTCTATGACCAAGTGTCATGATATTAATATGATCCCGAGTTCATGTTATGTGTGCTCATACTCGATTGGACATTACTTTGACCATATCTGTGGTGTGGAAAATAGCGATAGGCATTAATATAGCTGTCAATAAAATGCACCCAGTCCTCCATCCCCAATGGGATTCAGGGGACATGAGCGCCAGTTTGGGTGATTGCTTGTGTCCCTTCAGTTCGATTTCAACCAATCAGTTCATACACTGTTCGTACATAGCTAATAAGTACCATTAATATAATATAAAATAATCAATACGAATGCTGTAAGAATGCTTATATTAAAAGATTATAAGAGATTTGAGAAACCTTTCTCAGGTGTGAGCATTGAATGTTTAAATAAAGGCTGTTGGGAAAATAGTTAGATGTTTGCATAAGACTACGAGTGTCATATAATGTGTATTACTTCCAAGTAGCAAAGAGGAAATCAAATGTTATTCTGGTTAATATTCTTGTAAGGGGCAGTATAGGCAATTAAAAACGTTTTCCAAGTTGTGTCTCCCACATGAAAGTACCATACATCAACGGCAAATATGTGTATAGAATGTAAAATCAGGCCACTATTTCACTTTACCATATTTTTTAGTTCAGAGGTATGGTTGAGTGACATGAATTCCTGGTTTAAAATAAACATTAGTGTATTTGATGCACTTTATCCTAATGTCTCAATTTTCGATTATATTCTATTTTATGTGGATAAAAATAAGCTAATGAAACAATTTTTTGGAACATATAATAATATGTTCGTCTGCTCTGGTCCAGCAATGTTAACTGATGAGCTCTGCTTTAATCACTGGAGCAAAGGTTCAATTCAGACCGTAATGGTTTGTGTCAGACCAGTGCCAGTTTTAGTTATCTTGACCTGCTTTTGTTGTGAGGAGAGATCTGTTTGCTGTAATTCTCACATTACATGTAGACTACTCTTCTCTTCTATGATTTGGTTCTACATATCTCTGTTGTGACTCGACTCGTTGACATTTGTTTTGTTTGTTTGTGTGTTGTAACGGGTGCCCCTCTGACTCATATCCTGGGTTGCAGGAGCACGTGTGTGCCTCCCAGTGCCCAAAGTATGTCTGCACGACACTTACTCCTCACTCCAGCGTCGGTCTCTGCAGTCCCGCGCTCCGCACGCGCACACTTTCCCATCTCACTAGGGCACGCAACGCTCTGTAAAATTAATGTGTCGGGTGCCCAATTTGCGCTGGCTGCCCGCTGCCCTGATAAATTCCTGCACCTTCTATGTCCCCTGGTGGCTTCTTGTGCTTCTTGCCTAAGAGAAACTGTATCCTTGCCTTTTGAGATTATTCCTGATTTCGTTGTGACCGATTCCGTTCCTGATACTTCACTCCTGTGCTGCCAAGATCCTTACTACGCTACGTCCCTGCTACTCAATCCTGTGCTGCTTGTCTCGACCTTATGTCTGTCCAACACGTTCTGACATAACTTGTACTGATGCCTTGGCCAGGACAAAGTCGCACCTGTGAAGCGCACCTGGTGATAATAGCCACTGCAAGTACAACCTTTGTGGTGGGCTGTGGTGAAATCCGGATGCCACTTAGACTCCGCTCCCAGGTGTCGGCTTATGTCTCATATCTGCGGTGGTCCAGTGGGACACTACCCCTGTGCCTGACTTCTGTCGTGTTTTGTGTGCACTTTGACATGAGAATTTTTCTAGTTGTCAAGCCCCTTTTTAGGGAAAGCGGGTAGGAAGGACAGCTGGGACTGTTGTTTAGACATAGGGCCCACTCTCTGTGTCAACTGTCCTATCTGCCTTTAGATTTGGATATTGTCCTGTGTTTATGTGTTTGTACCGCTATTTGCCACATATTTTCTTATAGTGGATAAAAATTCAAATCAGTAAAAAATAAATTTTTTGTAAAATAAAATAAGAAATCAAAATAAATAGAAACAATGTCTATGAACCTAGTAGTTTATAAGTAAGTCCAAATTCCATGTTCTTTTTTCACGTACATCCGTTCTATTGAAAACTGTTCAATATGTGTTTGTCCTATTCTAAGAATATACAGGCACCACAACCAGACCACATTGCTTATATGTTGAGAAAAAAAGACTAAGAGTTGATGTATCAAAAGCACACTATCGTAGAAAAAGAGAGGAAAAAAGCTTTCTCGCTGCTGAGGACAGATAGTATAGAAATGCACTGTTGCTATGAACAAGATACAGCTTTTGCTTATCTCCTTCAATCTTTTCCCGGAAATTTAACTCAATATTTTTTGGTCGTAGTTCGAATAGCTTGCATGTAAACCCGAAGAATTATGTGGATACACTTTTATTTGTATGCGTCTTCCTGCAGGCTGCTGCATAGTGTAAAGGGCCAGACGGTTGTCACCGCTTTACAAGGCAAGTACATGCGAAGGATTGTCTTTGAAGATGGCAAAAACTGCATTGGATTTTTGCATGAAACTGCTGCAGAATCTCTTCAATGTGATAAGGTGCAGTATATTTTAAGCATGAAAAGGTTACAATTCATGCCCTGGGAATTGGACTTGTCCCCCCCCCTCCACGGCCACTCCACAACCACTAGGCATTGATGCTGGGGCCCATATAGATTGAGGCCCATCTTTTCTTAAAGAAAATACCATTAAATCAAGCATGAAAAACTTAGGGACACTTACTCATAGATCTTGGTACAGTGACTGTGGTAATCATTTTATGATTATGAATATTAGCTATCCAGGGCCCCATTCCTTCTAAAAATCAATTTTTTTAATTATGCTAATATTCTAAAGACTACTGTGGTCGTTCTAAGCCCCTCTGTGCTTCAGCTTCAAGGTTGTTAGACTGTCTCCCATCCCCCTATGCGCTCCTACTTGCACTCCCCTCTGCATGAGTAACTTTCTCTTTGAACAATTTAATGCTGTTTAATGAATCAAAGCAGGGGCTCTAAGAACTGCCCCGATAACTTCAGGCTTTTGAAGCATCACTTTAAAACGTTAATTTTAGAAGGAAGGAGGCCATGGATACAAATATAAGATTACACACAGTCATGGACCTATGCAGTCAGTATGCCTGCTGATTATCCATGCTTGATTTTGATGGGAGATGTCCCTTAAAGGAATCTCCCCAACAGGATCAAGGATTTAAAAGCCATGCCACTCACATACCAGTGTGTGCCCTGTGGCAGGATCTGATCTTCTCTTAGCTGTTATGCCTCATTTAGTTTATGGGCTCAATAGGGTTAATGGAGCGGAGCCTGGAGCCCCTAAGGCTCATTTGTAAATTTTAAAGCCTTAAAGAGGGACCTGCAGCCCCCAAAGAAGACCCCCACAAAATATGCCCCTATAACTCTCCCCCAGCCCTACTTATCTACCATTATTTTTAAATTTCATGTTTGGAAAGGTGGTTTTAACGATCTGCCTCTTACCAAATAAGCGGTTTATCCTCATCTCTTGCAGTTCGAAGTCGGCCTTATCATGAAGGGCCGGTGACAAACCCCCCAGCAGGCCCCGACAGCTGGACCTTAGGAGAATGTGAGCCGCTGCGCCGCACTGTCAGTGGCTGTGGCCGCGGGGGGTTTCGCCGGCCCTTCATGATAAGGCGGACGTTCAACTGACGAGGATACGAGGATCCGACTCTTATTTGGTAAGAGGTGGATCGGTGCAAACCACCTTTGCAACATAAATTTAAAAAATAATGGTAGATATAGTAAGGGCTGGGGAGAGGATTATAAGTGGCGTATTTGGTGGGGGTCTTGGGGGGCTGACAGGTCCTCTTAAGCTGTATATGCACAAAATAAAAACCATGAGGAATTGATACATGTAGTTTTGGAAGATTGATAACTTTTCATTGTGCAAACAACATTTAAATGCCGAAATGGGGATATATATATTATGAAATATTTGAGTTGTATCCTTAGAATATGCCAAAGACAGATAATAGATGTTTTGGGGCCCACAACTATCTTGGGAAGGAGGTCTACTGACTTCCTGCAACCTGGTGAATGGGACAGTGCTGAGCATGCACAACCTTTCTCATTCACTCCATGGAGGCTGCACAGAGCTGCGTGTCTACATTTGGGGCTCCCATTGAACTGAATACAACTCTCTCAATCAGCTGATCAATGGACCTCCCTCGAGATAAAGAAGTGGGGACCACATCTATCATCCATATCCATGGATACTACACCTGACTTTCAATGCAATATTACAGTTGTACCCAAATTTAATTAAAGGAACCCACCCACTTCGCATGGTGGTTATAAGCAGCAAATGCCGTGCACCAGTTCGGGTGAGGTGTGGTGCCGGCGCTTATTTTGTATGTTTTAAACTGATATAAGCATTTAACGCTTTATTAATTTTATCTACAAGTACCTTCACCGCACCCTTGTACGCACTCGGCGCACCGACCACGACCACTTCCTATCAGGCGCACTAAGTGCGGTGCAGCCTTCTCATATGAAGTAATAAGCATTTAGACGCTTAATCGGTTTAAAAACAAAACTAAATAAATGCCGGCACCAGCTCACCCTGAGCTGGTGCACGGCATTGCAGCTTATAACCACCATTGGAAGGGGTGGGTTCTCCTTGAAATATGGAGTGCAAATCAAATTACCTCACTTGCAGACAATTACATTAACAGTGTCGTCCACTAATCATCAAGTTTCACAATTGTCTCACATCTTCGTTTATTGAGGAGCAGCAATGATTCCACTTGGACTACTAAATCATGTGCATGGGAAGCTTGGAACATCTAACATTAGAAGAATACAGGTGCCACCATATGATCATATAGTTTTGTTCTATGATACCTCTCTGCAATGCTAAGATAGCTTCCCCAACTTTATTATTAATGTGGCTATCTATTCACCTGTAGTATTTTTATACTTTTATCTGGGCAATGACACTATAAAGAGCAGTTATACTTGAATTCTTTCAATCTTTCTATTCTAGACATGCAGTGGGATTTAGCTGTTAGTCCCGAGGACAGGTAGATAGCAGCATTCTCAGTGCATGATATAGAATGTGTAGCTCAGCTTACATATGGGACATAATAAGCTTAGGTCATATATTGATACTGTAAGAGATACAGGTCATTAAAAACTCTTTATATGGGACCTATGAGGCTATTGAACAACACACTTATGAAAGGATGTAAAAAGGTTGGCATATATATTTCCGCTTCTTAATGGTCAAATCTAATATGACTTTTAGATGCGTCAACAAAGAGTATAAAAAATCTGCACATAGATGTCTTCTGTCTATTAAAATTTCTTGCCATAATGTATTCAATACCTTCTTTGTAAAAAAGGCGATGAAAGGTTTTAGCATCGACAACGACCCACATGCTACGTGAGAAATGACAAACAAACTCATATAATTTTTAAACTTGGTGTGAGGTATGTAACGACAGCCCATTCGATTTTTATAAAACAGAGTGAATGCTACCATAAAAGCGTTTATATATCCATAATACATTGGTGTTCGAAAATTGGCTGATATGTTCGAGCGAATATGCCACATCAAGCAGTGTGCGTCTTGCCATCAAACCGTATAAGCAGCTGCTGCCAGAAACAGCAGCAGTAATCTATATTTTTCTTCCGGTTTGCAGAATGGCCACATTATCACTAGATATCCCCATATTATGAAAATGAGCAGATGCAAAATGGTTTCAGAATTGTGCCAGTCCTCTTAAGAATCCATCGAGTAATAAAGAGCAGTTGATGATGCATTCAAGTACAAATAAATCAAAAGCGATTTTAAATTATTTTTTTTTAAAGTTCCAAAACATGTGTATCAGAGCCAAGCAGGAAGACATATTATCGCCATACAATCCAAATTGTTTTCGAGATGACGCAAATTTCCAACGTTCCAATTTAGGAAAATTTTTCAAAGATCCGAGTTTGGGTGTGATGGAATCAGTTCTAACCAACGTTGCTCCAAATGTCCTAGAAATGGAAAATAACCCCCTCTCTTCTCTAATACAGACAGTCCCCAACCACCAGGCCATAGCCAAAGACTGGGCCTGAGCTGTGTACTTATCCCAGGCCGTGGCAGAACTCTGTAAAAAAAAATGATACTAACTTACTTGGTCCTCTCTAGCTTTCTCTTCTTCTTGCCTCTTCAAGTCCGTGCACTGTCTGAAGTCGGCAGGTGTGATTCACACAGGAATGGGAAATGGTGAGTATTATTTTTTCAAACAAAACATCCAAGAACAAATCCAGTCACTTCTTGCGGGGGAGGCCGAGATAACTCAGTAGGTTCTTTATTTTTAATTTTAAATACCATTGTGTAGCAATGTAGGATGGCACTATCAGACCTACGCGTTTCGTCATGCTGACTAATTATGGTCTAGTGAAACAGGACACACCTAACCTATTCAACCCTGTGTTCCACACCTGTAAAATCAGGTAAGACACTTGAACAGGAATTGGGTTCAAACAGACACGCAAAAAACCAAGTCATGAATAACAGTTCCTTGTTTTACAGGTGATGGAAAACATAATTACAGATAATGTATAAATATTGTGCAAAAAAAATTGATTAAAAAAAATATAATACAAAAACATATGTGGAGCGTCAGACCAACTATTACCAACACAGCATGTATTCTGTTGTTTGCTGATGACATAACACTTCTAAATAACACTCTATTATAATATAATAATTTCTATAGGCCATCAAGCCACTAATTGAATAATCCTTCCACATAAAGAGGAATGCAGTAAGATAATGATTACATATCTATTGCTCATACAAAAAATTTCTTTCTTCATATATCAATTTGTATGATTAAATTGTATTCTTTTTACTTGTACTATATGGATATATTTTCATTCCAAGTAGGAAGCATTCCTATTTTAGATTATTACAAATACCATGATGTGGTGAATACAATGTACCCTTATTAATTATATAATATTATTTTTTAGGGCTAAAAGGAAAATAGTGAAGCTGCAGGAAGGAGGAGGCCAATATAGAAGTTTAGCAGCTTTCAATGACGTTTGAAATCTTTGAAAAAAGTGGCCCCAATTTCTGTCCATCCTTTAAAGTCCCCATTTATCGTACTTGCATACGTAAATTTTGTGCAAACACACAGATACATTTTTACTGCTTCTGTTCTATGTTTTGCCAAACCATGATCTGTAAAAGAGAAATGGTGAGTTGAATATATACGGATCGCCGGCCGGTTGTGTGCTGCCAAATAGATGTGATGTAAGACCATGAATGAGATCTGATATCCTAGTCTTACGTTGTTTTTATACTGGTTAGAGGGAAATGTTACAAGATGTCTTCTAACCTTAGATAGCTTTTAGATTAGGAGGCTGCTTAACATTCATAAAATGTGAATCTGGAAATTTTAAATAGTCATCTTTGAAATATTAAATATAGTTTCAGAGGAGCTCCCTTAGCATCTTCAATGTAAGAACAAGCTTCAAACAGCTCCCGAACGACTCTGACACTCGGAATAAATAGTTGCATGTTCATGTAAGCCTTATTATTCTGGATTTTTTTTTTACTTAAGACTTACTTAAGTTGTTTTTAAAACAAAGATGCAGTTCAGTAAACAAGTAGTACTAGGAAACCAGGCCCCTTCAAAGAAGGTATTGAAACTTGCATAGAAGGCTTTTTTAAAACAGGAAAAACAAATCAAAAGCAATGACATGAAAGACAAAAGGAAAAACTAAAGTGCAAGAATAACTTCTAAGGGGAGTATGGAGTAGGCCAAAGGGTTGTGTTGATAGATACATCAGTCAGTCTATCAGTCAGGAGTAAAGGAGTGAATAACCTGACATCTTGCAATTCTATTCACAGTTCATAAACCTTCCCCCAATAGAAAGTATGGATTTCCAGGACCTTACAAATACAGAATACACACCACCATGTTAGTATTTAGTCAACAATTTGCAACAGTATTGGTAATCAAAACCAGGAACAGTTACTACAGAGAAAAGGTAATGGCCCATTATATCTATATATATAAAACTCGGTGCACTGCGCTTTAGATTTTTTTGCTTTTCCTTTGGTGCAAGTTGACCACGATTTAAAGTGTTGCACTCTCTTATACCCCTTAACTTTTATAGATAGTCACATCGGCTGTACCTTCTCATACCCGGTGAGTGTTTGCTTCATTTTGCAGAGCAAACACCATCGGTAACATCCACCATCTTGGCATCGGACTTCCCATAACGTCATTGGGGAGCAATGATCTGTTCTTATGACAGCTTCGGGTCTTGGCTTTAATGTCTTTCCGATTTATGTCTCAGCGGAAAGTATAGTTATATGTCATATTAATATATATATATATCATAATATATATATATATATTTATGACATTATTTTAGTACATCGGTTTTGAATATCCAGTAGTTTTTTTCATATTATGAAACCAACTGGATTTGTTCACAGAAGCACAGGGCCTCTATTTCTGAGATGTTTCGAGTATTTGTTCATAATTAGCAGCCTACAATAGTTTTGAAGTAATCCAAACCCACAACAAAAACAGAGCTTGAAAACCGTTGATTAATTAGGAACTAGATTCAACGTACACATCGTAGTCGTTTCAATATTTATACAGTAACTAATGATATGTAATGGGTAATCCATTAGGGAACCCAGAATATTATATGCATTTAATATAACTTTTATCAATGGTAAACTAAATAGGAAAACCATAAACTCTAATTACTCGCTAATCACACCTTGCTGGTAGATAAGCTTTGAGATTTTAGTTCCGGATCGGCTGAGTGAGGTTGACGCTTGGTCACATGTTATCTGTAGAGGGATTAACTACAGATTGATACTTTAATTTGTGCTATGCTCTATCTCCAATAAGAATTTAATTTCTAAGTGAAATTCAATAACTCACAAGAGAGAAACTGCTCATTTGATTGGCTTTTATCTGAACTTTCTGTGTGGATTCTTTACTCTAATCCAAAAGTAACCGGAAAAAATGATGGAAAAAAATAAATAATAGAGTATAATATAGTGAAATCAACAAACAAAGAGATGGCCTGCATCATAGGGCATATAACCCATGCTGAGGACTGTGCAAAGTCCGACCGAAAATGGGCAGGACCCGTAGTAAATTCTTCCCCAATGGTGTTGTTTGCCCGTGGAGTGAGCAGAATGCACCAAATTAATCAAAAACTAATGCATAGTTTCATTAATTGGTGCACTGGGAAGTGGCACATTTTCTTTGGTGCACTTACCACCACATATGGTGGTAGATATTGGTTCTCCTTATTAATATCCCGGACATTACGTAGTGACTAAAATAACATCATGTACTCATACACTGTCCTGTTCCCTCTAACTCACGAGCTCCACATAAACCACTCACAGGTTCTTATGAGGTGTTTATACTTAGCTAGATGTGGTAGATGGACAGGTGGTGTAATAAGGCGGTGACAGGGTGGTCACACCAGGTCCATGAGGCTTAAGGGGCATCAAGTTATGCCACTGCCAATGAAGCAACATCAGATTCACATCTTGAGCTCTCAGCGTGTCTCCTCTCTCCTTATACTTCCTATTCCTTACTTAATGAAGCTGGAATAACATCATGGCTTAGTATACATGCTGCATACCATTTGCAGTGAAGCCAGGATGTACTAATCACGCTTTACTAGTAGCATCAATACCCACAACCTACACATGATGGCAACAAATGATAACATATCTATCTAGTCTTTCCAAGGATTGCTGTGTAATCCTCCAAAATAAATAAAAAAATCCCCGATATAGCCTCCTAATGAGTTGCCTAATGCGCGTGTCAGGTTCAGCGGATGTGGACCCACTGTACCAAAGGTGATGATGATGTAATCACCAGGGCCCACCGCTGGTGCGTTGGACTTGCTGCAGAGTGGTAACCAGACGTGTTGCTGCCACCCGGGACTGGTGTGCAGGAGCCCCCTGTGACACAGAGTACACCATATTTTCAACTTTCCTTTATACAACAGTCTGTCCTATACACCTAAGTGCATAAAAACGGCAATAGCTTATATGTCTTAGAGGGGCTCATTTACTAAGCGTCCGAATGCGCGCATCGTCGGTTTGCCAAATATTTCTGATTTGCAACGAATTGCCCCGGGATTGTGACGCATCTGTATTGGCTTCACGCGACCGAAATGGGGGTCATGGCCGTTGGACAAACCCGATGGTTCAGAAAAAACCGCGGAATTTAAAAAAAGAATTTTGTCGCAAGATCACGCACTACATGCCCTGGGAAGAAGCAAAGTGAACTCCGGCGGACCTCGGCGCAGCAGCGACACTGCTGGATATCGGCGCGCACGATCTTAGTGAATGCCGGCAGACCCGAATCCTCGTCGGACAACGCGCCACGGGCTGTGACTGGACAGGTAAGTAAATGAGCCCCATAAAATTGTCTAGCAGCTGCAAATGATTGATGGTGCTTTCAGGGGTCAATCAAGCAGCTTGGCGCTTTTTCTCAAACACTTACCGAGATCCCAAACAGCAGTGCTTGTTCGTGGGTCTGTGGGTCCCGAATTGCCAAATTTGGTACGGACCGAAACTGTGCAGTTTGAGGTTGGCTCAGCACTAATCCTGACACTTTACATATGTGTATGGAGCTAAAAAAGTGGCATTTATGTGTGGATGAGCTTACTTATCACTAATGCAATTCGAATAAAAGGTGATCAAAAGGCTGCAATTCTTCCACAAGTGGCAGAATGGTGATGAAATGTCTATGGGACATTTTTTTCGTTGCATCATTCACATTATTTTAATAATTTATTATTGTAGAGTTAGATCCATAATGATGGATGATTAATGTGTTCAGGATTTTTTGTGAATATTTTATTTTGTTGTAGAAAAGGGAATAACTATATTATTTTCACAATTTTGGACTAGTCTGATCATTCACACGTACACTGCAAAACTACTGTCTATTCTGGCAGGGCATTATAGAGGTTGTGACAGTCAAACTGGAATAGTCTGAGAGGTCTGCGAGTCATGGAGCTGATTGCTATGACATATTAAGGGGGCATTAATTATCCTTAAAATGCAGGTCCAAGAGTTTCACATTCAGCTACGAGACAAGTCCAGTCATAGCTTAAATTTCCGTATTCACCCATATGCAGGTGTCTGTTAGAAGTTTTTGGCTCTGATTATCAGTATACACTACTGTCCTTTTGCTATGTTTCTGATCCTTTGCTTGCACCTTTCACTCTTCTGCCTTTGATTTCATTACTTGCTGCCATCTAGTTTTTACTGAAATTGCTTGACCTTGCTATCTGTGTGTCTCCATTTCTCTGTCTAACTGTTCTGTGCATGAACCCAGGATAGGACCATCCCCAAGCTGTTGCTGTTGATTAGTTTGTAGGCTACAAATAGACAGGGCATTGAGGTTGGGGGAAATTTAAGGCTTGCATTTCATTCTGTTTTTGACACATAGCCTTCCTTCCTGTCCAACCAGCTGCTTGAATCATATTACTACAGCGTATAACCTAGGTCACATTAGCTATGAGCTTTGCTCACATGGCTACTCTCTTGATCGGAATGTGGAAAGTGATGTAGAAGAGATAAACTGTATGTAATAGGCATTACTCCATGTTTTGTTTAAGGGTTATATTGATATGATAGTTTATTGTTAGTGTGCATTCAAAGTTTGTGTGATATATAGTAATAGGCGTGTAATAGAGGAAGGATATTAGGTCATTTACCCATCTACATCTACTAAAGTTAGTTCTACCGAGGTCTGTTCACCAACTTATCATGTACAATTTTAATTGCCGTTACGGTCGACACACCTACGGTAGAACTTTTAGTAGATGTATATTGGTAAATGACCTAATATCCTTCCTCCTTATTAGACGCATATTACATATATATCACACAAACATTTGAATGCACACATAACATAAAACTTATCATAATCAATATAAGCCCTTAAACACAAAACATGGAGTAATGCCTATTACATACAGTTATCTCTTCTACATAGCTTTCACATTCTATCAAGAGAGTAGCCATGGTGAGCAAAGCTCATAGCTAACCTGACCTTAGGTTATACGCTGTAGTAATATGATTCAAGCAGCTTGGTTGGACAAAGGAGGGAAGGCTATGTGTCAAAAACAGGAATGAAATGCAAGCCTTAAACTTCCCCCAACCTCAATCCCTACCTATTTGTAAGCCTACACTAAATCACAGGCAACATATTGGTGATGGTCCCTATCCTGGGTTCATGCACAGAACAGTTAGACAGAGAAATGGAGACACACAGATAGCAAGGTCAAGCAATTTCAGTAAAAACCGAGATGGCAGCAAGTAATGAAATCATAAGGCAGAAGAATAGTGAAAGGTGCAAGCAAAGGATCAGAAACATAGCAAAAGGATAGTAGTGTATACTGATAATCAGAGCCAAAAGACTTGTCTAACAGACACCTGCATATGGGTGAATACGGAATTTATGCTATGACTGGACTTGTCTCAGTAGCTGAATGGTGAAACTCATGGACCTGACCATTTTAAGGATAATTACTGCCCCCTTAATATGTCATAGCAATCAGCTCCATGACACGCAGGAACCTCTCAGACTATTCCTAGTTGGACTTGTCACAACCTCTATAATGCCCTGCCAGAATAGACAGTAGTTTTGCAGTGTACTGTGTGAATGATCAGACTCCCTAGGGTTCAAACACTCAAAATTGTTGAAAAATAATATAGTTATTCCCCTTTTTCTGCAACAAAAATAAAATATTCACAAAAATAATCCTGAACACATTAATCATCCATCATTATGGAATTCTAACTCTACAATATAATTAAATTATTAAAATAATGGTGAATGATGCAACCGAAAAAAATGTCCCATAGACATTTTTCACCATTCTGTCACTCTGTGGAAGAATTTGCAGCCTTTTGATCACCTTTTATTCAAATTGCATTAGTGATCATGTAAGATCATCCAACATAAATGCCACTTTTTATAGCTCCATACACAAGTATGTAAAGTGTCAGGATTATTGTTGAGCAGATCCTAACTGCACAGTTTCGGTCCGTACCAAATTTGGCTTTTCAGGACCCACAATCCCAGCGAATAAGCACTGCTGTTTGAGATCTCGGTCAGTGTTTGAAAAAAAGGGCCAAGCTGCTTGATTGACCACTGAAGCAGCCAATCAATCAGCTTAGTAACTTTATAAGTAGTAGATAGAGCTATTGCCCTTTTTATGGCACTTAGGTGTATAGAGGAGACTGTTGTTATTAAGGACAGGTGAAAATCTGGGCAAGTGCTCCTGCAACACAGGTTCTGGGTAGCAGGCACCACGTCTGGTACCACGCTGTAGCAAGTCTAACACATTCAGTGGCGAGCCCTGGTGATTACCGGGTACCATTTAGACTCTTCTCCCAGGTGCCGGCTTACATCATTGCCCACGGTGGTACAGTGGGTCCACTACCCCTGAATCCTGACACTCTGCGTTCGGCAACTCATAGGCGGCTATAGTACTGGGATATTTTTATTTATTTTGGAGGATTATACAACAATACGTGGAAAGACTAGATAGATATGTTATCATTTGTTGCATCATGCATTGGTCTGGGAGTCTCGATGCGGCTAGTGAAGCTGGAGTAGTACATCCTGGCTTCACTGCAAATGGTATGTAGCATATACTATGAAGCCATGGTGTTATTCCAGCTTCATTGAAGTAATGAGAGAGGAGACGCTGAGAGCTCAAGATGTGAGTCTGATGTTGCTTCATTGGCAGTGGCATAACTTGATGCCCCTTAAGGCCCCTTAAGCCTCATGGACCTGGTTGTGACCACACCCTGTATACCTCCTTAAGTTACACCACCTGTTCATTCTACTCATATCTAGCTAACTATAAACACCCCATAAGAACCTGTGAGTGGTTTATTGTCTCAAATCCACCTGACGTATTCTCTTTATCAAGTCCAAGATGGAGCTGGTAGAAGTTAGAGGGAACAGGACATGTGTATGAGTACAATGATGTCTATTTTAAGTCACTACGTTATGTCATGTGATTATTAATAAGGACAACCAATATCTACCACCATATGTGGCAGGCCTTAAACAGTGGGGCAGATTTACTTACCCGGTCCTGTCGCATTCCCGCAGTGCGTTATCTGACGAGGATTCGGGTCTGCCGTACCTTGCTTATCTGTTGTGTCTCCATTTCTCTGTCTAACTGTTCTGGCATGCCAGGATAGGACCATCACCCAATGTTTCCTGTGATTTGTTATGCTTACAAATAGAGGGATTGAGGTTGGGGGAAATTTAAGGCTTGCATTTCATTCCTGTTTTTGACACATAGCCTTCCGTCCTTTGTCCAACCAGCTCTCTGAATCATATTACTACAGCGTATAACCTAGGTCATGACTATGAGCTTTGCTCACATCTACATCTCTATGCTCCCTGTGGAGTTATGTACGGAGTACCTGTCTGTATAGGCATTACTCCCTGTTTTTTGTTTTGCTTTTTTATTACGTTTTTTTTTGTGTGCATTCAATAGTTTGTGTGTTTATTATAGTATAGGCGTTACTAGGAGGCAGTTTTGGGTCATTATTACCAATACATCTACTAAAAGTGTCTACCGTAGGTGTGTCGACCGTAACGGCAATTAAAATTGTACTGAAAGTTGGTGAACTGTCGCGATGGGTGCCGGACAGGCAACAAGTGGATAATGGTTGTTAATTAAAGCAGTGTTTGGAGCAATTTAAGGTGAGATCTTGAGGAGTGTGTCACCGTTGATAAGCAACATCAAAACAATGATCTCCCCGGAATCTGCTCCAAAGGAGCAGGACATTCTCCATCGGCCCGAGCTGATCTCATGGCAGAAGCGAAACATCAGGAAATTGGCCACAGCAACCGTGACTCGTAGCAAACACCCATCGGTAACATCCACCATCTTGGCATCGAGACTTTCCCCATAACGTCATTGGGGAGCAATGATCTGTTTCTATGACAGCTTCGGGTCTTGGCTTCAATCGTCTTTCCGATTTATGTCATCAGCGGAAAGTTATATGTTATATGTCATATAATATATATATATATATATATATATATATATATATATTTTATGAAATATATCTTTTATTACATCGGTTTGAATATCCATGTAGTTTTTTTCATATTATGAAACCAAACTGGATTTGTCACAGAAGCACAGGCCTCTATTTCTGAGATGTTTCGATTATTTGTTCATATTTTCAGCAGCCATACAATAGTTTTTGAAAGTAATCCAAACCACACACAAAAACAGAGCTTGAAAACCGTTGATTAATTAGAACTAGATTCAACGTACACATCTGTAGTCGGTTTCAATATTTATACAGTAACTAATGAAATATGTAATGGGTAATCCATTAGGGAACCCAGATATATTCATATGCATTTAATATAACTTTTATCAATGGTAAACTAAATAGGAAAACCATTAAACTCTAAATTACTCGCTAATCACACCTCCTGCTGGTAGATAAGCTTTGATATTTTAGTCCGGATCGGCTGAGTGAGGTTGACGCTTGGTCACATGTTTATCTGTAGAGGGATTAACCACAGATTGATTACTTAATTTGTGCTCTCATTCTCCAATAAGAATTTTAATTAAGTGAATTCAATAAACTCACAGAGAAACTGCTCATTATGGGCTTTTATTCTGAACTTTCTTGTTGTGGATTCTTTTACTTCATCCAAAAGTAAACCGGAAAAATGGAATGAAAAATAAATAAATAACTAGGTATAATAGTGAAATCAACAAACAAAGATGATGGCCTGATCATCAGGGCATATAATCCCATGCTGAGGATGTGCAAAGTCCGACAGAAAACTGGTGCAGGCCCGTAGTAAATGTTCCCCAATGTGTTGTTTGCCCGTGGAGTGAGCAGAATGCACCAAATTAATCAAAACTAATGCATAGTCTTCATTAATTTGGTGCACTTGGGAAGTGTGCACAATTTTCTTTTTGGTGCACTTACCACCACATATGGTGGTAGATATTGGTTCTCCTTATTAATAATCACAGGACATTACGTAGTGACTTAAAATAGACATCACTGTACTCATACACATGTCCTGTTCCCTCTAACTTCTACCAGCTCCATCAGAAAACTGAGGGTGGGAAAGGGAGCCTAGCGCGCAGAGTAATGGAGCGTCGCCACAACAACCGCTAACATCTTGTCTATTTGTGTTTAGCTCTACAAAGCTAAATCACATGCAACAGCTGTGGCGAATGGTCTCCTATCATGGGTTCCTGTCTAGTACAACAATTCATGTATCACAAAAATTGGACAGCAACCACACATTTCACAGAAATTTTCATTTCCAAGCTTATCAAGAGTCAAGCTAATTTCATTTTATAAACTGACGATGGGCAATCAATAGTATATACAGCTATAACATTCAGAATAGTAGAAGTTGCAATGCAACAAGGCAGAAACATAGCAAAAGGACAGTGTGTATACTGATATCAGAGCCAAAAGACTATCTAACAGACACCTGCATAGGGGTGAATACGGATTTAAGCTATGACTGGACTTGTCTCAGTATCTGAATGGTGAAACTCTTGGACCTGACCATTTTAGGATAATTACTGCCCCCTTAATATGTCTAGCAATCAGCTCCATGACTCGCAGGAACCTCTCAAGACTATTCCTAGTTTGACTTGTCACAACCTCTATAATGCCCCTCCAGAATAGACAGTAGTTTGGCATGTACTGTGTGAATGATCAGACTCAAAATTTGTGAAAATAATATATTATTCCCTTTTTCTACAACAAAATTAAAATATTCACAAAAATAATCCTGAACACATTAATCATCCTCATTTATGAATTCTAAACTCTACAATATAATTAATTTATAAAATAATGGTGAATGATGCAACCGAAAAAATGTCCCATAGACTTTTTCACCATTCTGCCACTCTGTGGAAGAATTTGCAGCCTTTTGATCACCTTTTATTCGAATTGCATTATGTGAATGTAAGCTCATCCAACATAAATGCCACTTTTTATAGCTCCATACAAAGTATGTAAAGTGTCAGGATAGTGCTGAGCAGACCCAAACTGCACAGTTTCGGTCCGTACCAAATTTGGCAATTCGGGACCCACAGACCCAACGAACAAGCACTGCTGTTTGGGATCTCGGTAAGTGTTTGAGAAAAAGCGCCAAGCTGCTTGATTGACCCCTGAAGCAGCCAATCAATCAGTTTGCAGCTGCATAGCAATTTTATGGGGCTCATTTACTTACCTGGTCCAGTCACGATCCCGTGGCGCGTTGTCCGACGAGGATTCGGGTCTGCCGGCATTCACTAAGATCGTGCGCCCGATATCCAGCAGGTGTCGCTGCTGCGCCGAGGTCCGCCGGAGTTCACTTGCTTCTTCCCAGGGCATGTAGTGCGTGATCTTGCGACAAAATTCTTTTTTTAAATTCCGCGGTTTTTCTGAATCCATCGGGTTGTCCAACGGCCATGACCCCCATTTCTGTCGCGTGAAAGCCAATACAGATGCGTCACAATCCCGGGGCAATTCGGTGCAAATCAGAAATATTTGGCAAACCCGACGAAAGTGCGGCATTCGGACGCTTAGTAAATGAGCCCCTATAAGTAGCATATAGAGCTATTGCCGTTTTTATGGCACTTAGGTGTATAGAGCAGACTGTTGTTATAAAGGAAAGGTGAAAATATGGGTACTCTGTGTCACAGGGGCTCCTGCGACACCAGTCCCGGGTGGCAGGCAACACGTCTGGTACCACTCTGCAGCAAGTCCAACGCACTCAGCGGTGGGCCCTGGTGATTACATCATCATCCGTGTTGGTACAGTGGGTCCACAATCCCTGAATCCTGACACTCTGCATTAGGCAACTCATAGGAGGCTATAGTACAGGGATATTTTTATTTATTTTGGAGGATTATACAGCAATACTTGGAAAGACTAGATAGATATGTTATCATTTGTTGCATCATGTGTAGGTTTGGGGGTATTGATGCTACTAGTAAAGCTGGATTAGTACATCCTGGCTTCACTGCAAATGGTATGCAGCATGTACTATGAAGCCATGATGTTATTCCAGCTTCATTGAAGTAAGGAATAGAGAGAGTAAGGAGAGAGGAGACGCTGAGAGCTCAAGATGTGAATCTATGTTGCTTCATTGGCAGTGGCATAACTTGATGCCCCTTAAGCCTCATGGACCTGGTTGTGAACGCACCCTGTGCACCTCCTTAAGTTACACCACCTGTCCATCTAACTCATCTGCTAAGTATAAACACCTCAAAGAACCTGTGAGTGGTTTATTGTATTATAGTAGTTATGGTACAAAAAAGAAGGTTCCATCGGCACCAGGCAAAAGGTAAGTAAAAATGCAAAAATGTATTTAAACAGAAAACATGTTAAAATGTGATCACAGGAAGAAAAAAATGGTAACGCGTTTCAGACCCCCACATGGGTCCTTAGTCATACCCTTCAGTCCCCGGGATTGGACCGGGTTCCTTTCCATCGCTGCACAGCCTCTACCCGGAGCTGCTGACCTGGTGAGCTGACACATTCTCTTTTTTCAGTTTTTTCATTATAGTAGTTATATTCTTGTACATAGGGGGCAGTATTATAGTAGTTATATTCTTGGACATAGGGGCAGTATTATAGTAGTTATATTCTTGTACATAGAGGGCAGTATTATAGTAGTTACATTCTTGTACATAGGGGGCAGTATTATAGTAGTTATATTCCTGTACATAGGGGGCAGTATTATAGTAGTTATATTCCTGTACACAGGGGGCAGTATTATAGTAGTTATATTCTTGTACATAGGGGGCAGTATTATAGTAGTTACCTGCAATATGAAGCAAACACTCACCGGGTATAGAGAGGGTACAGCCGATGTGTGACCTATCTATAAGAGTTAAGGGGATAACTAAGAGAGTGGAACACTTTTAAATAACGTGGCGCAACTTGCACAAAGCAAGTGCTAAAAAATCTAAAGCACAATGCCCCAGTTTTTATATATATAGATATATGGGCCATTACCTTTTCTCTGTAGTAACTGTTCCTGGTTTTAGATTACAAATACTGTTGCAAATTGTTGACTAAAATACTAACATGGTGGTGGTGTATTTTCTGTATTTGTAAGGTCCTGGAAATCCATACTTTCTATTGGTGGAATGGTTTATGAACTGTGAATAGAATTGCAAGATAGTCAGTATTTTCACTCCTTTACCTGACTGATAGACTGACTGATGTATCTTAATCAAAACCCTTTGGCCTACTTCATACTCCTCTTGAAGTGTTTACTTGCACTTTAGTTTTCCTTTATGTCTTATGTCATTGCTTTTGATTTGTTTTTCCTGTTTTAAAGAAAGCCTTCTATGGCAAGTTTCAATGACCTTCTTTGAAGGGGCCTGGTTGCCCTAGTAACTACTTTGTTTACTGAATCTGCATCTTGTTATTATAAAAACAATTAAGTAAGTCTTAAGTAAAAAAAAAATCCAGAATAATATAGGCTTACATGAATACATGCACATATTTATTCCGAGTGTCAGAGGTCGTTCGGGAGAGTGTTGAAGCTTGTTCTTAAATTGAGATGCTAAGGGAGCTCCTCTGAAACTATATTTAATATTTCAAAGCATGACTATTTAAAATTTCCAGATTCAATTTATGAATGTTAAGCAGCTCCTAACTATAAAGCTATCTAAGGTTGAAGAATCTTGTAACATTTCCCTCTAACCAGTATAAAAACAACGTAAGACTAGGTATCAGATCTCATTCATGGTCTTACATCACATCTATGTGGCAGACACACAAATCCGGCGATCCGTATATATTCAGACTCACCATTTCTCTTTTTACAGATCATGGTTTGGCAAAAACATAGAACAGAAGCATGAAAAATGTAATCTGTGTGTTTGGACAAAATTTACGTATGCAAGTACAGGTAAATGGGGACTTTAAAGGATGGACAGAAATTGGGGCCACATTTTTCAAAGATTTCAACGTCATTGAAAGCTGCTAAACTCCTATATTGGCCTCCTTTCTGCAGCTTCACTATTTCCTTTTAGCCCTGAAAAAAATAATTATATATAATTAAATAAGGTACATGTATTCACCACATCATGGTATTTGTAATAATCTAAGAATAGATGCATTCAACTACTTGGAAGGAAATAATATATCCTATAGTAGCAAGTAAAAAGAATACATTTAATCATACTAATTGATATATGAAGAAAGATATTTTTTGTAGAGCAATAGATATGTATATCATTATCTTACTGCATTCCTCTTTTATGTGGAAGGGATGGATTCAATATGTGCTTGAATTGCCTATAGGAAATATTATATTATAATAGAGTGTTATTTAGAAGTGTTATGTCTACAGCAAACAAACAGAATACTATGCTGTGTTGGTAATAGTTTGGTCTGACGCTCCACAATATGTTTTTGTATATATAATTTTTTTAATCAATGTTTTTTTGCACAATATTTATACATTATCTGTAATTATGTTTTCCATCACCTGTAAAACGAAGGAACATGTTATTCATGACAGTGGTTTTTTGCGTGTCTGTTTGAACCCAATTCCTTTACAGTGTCTTACCTGATTTTACAGGTGTGGAACACAGGGTTGAAATAGGTTAGGTGTGTCTCTGTTTTCACTAGACCATAATTAAGTCAGCATGACGAACGCGTAGGTCTGATAGGTGCCATTCCTACATTGCTACACAATGGATTTAAAATTGAAAAAAAAGAAACTACTGATTTTATCGGCATCCCCCGCAAGAAGTGTGGATTTGTTCTTGGAGTGTTTTGTTTGAAAAAATAATTACTCACCATTTCCCATTCCTGTGTGATCACCACCTGCCGACTTCAGAACAGTGCACGGACTTGAGAAGAGCAAGAAGAAAGAGAAAGCTAGAGAGGACCAAGTAAAGTTGAGTATCATTTTATTTTTACAGAGTTCTGCCACGGCCATGGATACAGTACACAGCTCAAGGCCCAGTCTTTGCGTTATGGCCTGGTGGTTGGGGAATGTGTATTGAAGAAGAGAGGGGGTTATTTTCCATTTTCTAGGACATTTGGAGCAACGTTGGTTAGAACTGATTCCATCAACCCAAACTGGATCTTTGAAAAATTTTCCTAATTTGGAAATCTGGAAATTTGCTCATCTCGAAAACAATTTGGATTGTATGGCTGATATATGTCTTCCTGCTGGCTCTGATACACATGTTTGGAACTTTAAAAAAATAAATTTAAACTCTTTTTGATTTATTGTACTTTGAATGCATCATCAACTGCTCTTTATTACTCGATGGATTCTTAAGAGGAACTGGCACAATTCTGAAACCATTTTGCATCTGCTCATTTTCAATAATAATTGGGGATATCTAGTGATAAGTGTGCCATTCTGCAAACGCGGAAGAAAAATATAGATTACGCTTGTGTCTGTGCAGCAGCTGCTTATACGGTTTGATGGCAAGACGCACACTGCTTGATGTGCATATGCGCTCGAACATAATACAGCCAATTTTCGAAAACACAATGTATTAGGATATATAAAAACGCTTTTATGGTAGGATTCAATCTGTTTTAATTAAATCGAATGGGCTGTCGTTACATACCTCACACCAAGTAAAAATTAAATATGAGTTTGTTTGTCATTTCTACGTAGCATGTGGGTCGTGTGTCGATGCTAAAACGTTTCAATCGCCTTTTGTTACAAGAAGGTATTGAATATACATATGGCAAGAAATTTTAATGAGACAGAAGACCATCTATGGGCCAGATTTTATTATACTCTTTTGGCAGCATCTTTAAAAGTCTATATTAGATTTGACATTAAGAAGCGGAAAATACTATGCCAACCTTTTTACATCATTTCATGAAGGTGTTGTTCAATAGCCTCATAGGTCCCATATAAAGAGTTTTTATGACCTAGTATCTCTTAACAGTTAATATATGACCTAGAGCTTATTATGTCCTATTTGTAACTGAGCTACACATTCTATATCATGCACTGAGAATGCTGCTATCTAACCTGTCTCGGGACTAACAGCTAAATCCCAACTGCATGTCTAGAATAAGAAATATTTGATATTCAAGTATAATGCTCTTTATAGTGCATTGCACAGATAAAAGTTAAAAATACTACAGGTAGATAGATAGCCACATTATAATAAAGTTGGGAAGCTATGCTTAGGCATTGCAGAGAGGTATCATAGAACAAAACTATATGATCATATGGTGGCACCTGTATTTAATGTTTAGATGTTCCAAGCTTCCCATGCAATGATTTAGTAGGTCCAAGTGGAGATCATTGCTGCTCAATAACAGAAGATGTGAGACAGATTTGAAACTTGATGATTAGGTGGACGACACTGTTAATGTAATTGTCTGCAAAGTGAGGTGAATTGGATTTGCACTCCATATTTCAAGGAAACCACCCCTTCCAATGGTGGTTATAAGCTGCAAATGCCGTGCACCAGCTCAGGGTGAGCTGGTGCCGGCATTTATTTAGTTATGTTTTTAAACCGATATAAAGCGTCTAAATGCTTTATATTCATATGAAAGTGGCTGCACCGCACTTAGTGCGCCTGAATAGGAAGTGGTCGTGGTCGGTGTGCGCCGAGTGCGTACAAGGGTGCGGTGAAGGTACTTGTATATAAAGATTAATAAAGCGTTAAATGCTTTATATCAGTTTAAAAACATAACAAAATAAGCGCCGGCACCACCTCACCCTGAACTGGTGCACGGCATTTGCTGCTATAACCACCATGGAAGTGGTGGGTTTCCTTTAATATGAATTTGGGTAAAAGCTGTATATTGCATTGAAAGTCAGGTGTAGTATCCAGGGATATGGGATAGATGTGGGTCCCACTTCTGTATCTCGGAAATGGAGGGTCCATTGATCAGGCTGAATGAGAGAGAGTTGTATTCAGTTCAATGGGAGCCCCAAATGTAGACACGCAGCTCTTGTGCAGCTCCCATGAGGTGAATGGAGAAAGGTTGTGCATGCTCAGCACTGTCTCCATTCACCAGGTTGCAGGAAGGTCAGTAGACCTCCTTCCCAGATAGTTGTGGGCCCCAGAAACATCTATTATCTGTCTGTGGCATATTCTAAGGATACAACTCAAATATTTCATATATATATATTCCCATTTCGGCATTTAAATGTTGTTTGCACAATGAAAAGTTATACAATCTTCCAAAATACATGTATCAATTCCTCATGGTTTATTTTGCATATACAGTACTTAAAGAGGACCTGTCAGCCCCAAAAAGACCCCCACCAAATAGCCACTTATAATCCTCTCCCCAGCCCTTACTATATCTACCAATTATTTTTTAAATTTATGTTGCAAAGGTGGTTTTAACCGATCCGACCTCTTACCAAATAAGAGGTCGGATCCTCGTATCCTCTGCAGTAGTCGACCTTATCATGAAGGGGCCGGCCGAAACCCCCCGCGGCCACAGCCACTGACAGTGCGGCGCAGCGGCATCACATTCTCCATAGGTCCTAGCTGTCAGGGCCTGTGGGGGGGTTGTCAGCCGGCCCCTTCATGAATAAGGCCGACTTCAACTGCAGAGGATATGAGGATAAGACCTCTTATTTGGTAAGAGGTCAGATCGGTTAAAACCACTTTCCAAACATAAATTTAAAAATAATTGGTAGATATAGTAGGGCTGGGGAGAGGATTATAGGGGCATATTTTGTGGGGGTCTTTTTGGGGGCTGACAGGTCCTCTTTAAAGGCTTTAAAAATTATACAAATGAGCCTTAGGGGCTCCAGGCTCCAGGCTCCATTACACCTATTGAGCCCATAAACTAAATGAGGCATACAAGCTAAGAGGAAGATCAGATCCTGCCACAGGGGCACACACTGGTATGTGGTGGCATGGCTTTTAAATCCTTGATGTTGGTAGATGTCCTTAAGGGATCTACCATCAAAATCAAGCATGGATAAATCAGGCAAACTTAGCTGCATAGGTCCATGACTGTGGTAATCTTATATTTGTTATCCATGGCCTCCTTCCTTCTAAAATTAATCGTTTTAAGTGATGCTCAAAAGCCTGAAGGTTTATCGGGGCAGTTCTTAGAGCCTCTGTGATTCAGATATTAAACAGCATTTAAATTGTTCAAAGAGAGAAGTTACATCAGGCAGAGGGAGGTCCAAGTAGGAGCAGAGGGGGAGGGAGACAGTCTAACAACCTGTGAAGCTGAAGACAGAGGGGCTTAAGAAACGACCACAGTGTCTTTTAGAAAATTAGCATAATTAAAAAAATTGATTTTAGAAGGAATGGGGCCATGGATAGCTAATATTCATAATCATAAAATGATTACCACAGTCACTGTACCAGATTCTATGAGTAAGTGTCCCTAGTTTTTCATGCTTGATTTGATGGTAGATTTTCTTTAAGAAAAGATGGGCCTCATCTATAATGGGGCCAATCATAGCCTACTGGTGTGGGGCCTGGATGGAGGGGGGGGGCGGGGGGGGACAAGTCACAATTCCAGGGCATGAATTGTAACCTTTTGCATTGAAATATACTGCAGCCTTATCACATTGAAGAGATTCTGCAGCAGTTCATGCAAAAATCCAATGCAGCGTTTTTGCCCATCTTCAAGACAATCCTTCGCATGTACTTGCCTTGTAAAGGCGGTGACAACGTCTGGCCCTTTACACTATGCGCAGCCTGCAGGAAGACACATACAATATAAAAGTGTATCCACATAATATCTTCGGGTTTACATGCAGAGCTATTCGACACGACCCGAAAAAAGAGTTAAATTTCCGGGAAAAGTATTGAAGGAGATGAAGCAAAAGCTGTATCTTGGTTTCATAGCAACAGTGCATTTCTATACTATCTGTCCTCAGCAGCGAGAAAGTCTTTTTTCCTCTCTTTTTCTACAGATCGGTGCTTTTATACATCAACCTTAGTCTTTTTTTCTCAGACATATAAGCAGATGTGGTCCTGGTTGTGGGCTGTATTTCTTAGAATAGGACAAACACATATTGAACAGTTTTCAATAGAACGGAGTACGTTGTGAAAAAAGAACATGGAATTGGAGGCTATAAACATGGTCAAAGAATTGTTTCTATTTATTTTGATTTCTTATTTTATTTTACAAAAATTTAGTTTTTACTGATTTGAATTTTTATACACTATAGAAAATATGTGGGCAAATAGGGTACAACAACATAAACACAGGGACAAATATCCAAATCTATAAGGCAGATAGGACAGATGACACAGAGAGTGGCCCTAATGCTAAACATACATCCCAGGCTGTCCCTTCCTACCCGGTTTCCCCTAAAAAGGGGCTTGACAACTAGAAAAAATTTCTCATGTCAAAGTAACACAAAACAGACAGAAGTCAGGCACCAGGGGTTAGTGTACCCACTGGACCACCGAGATGAGGACATAAGCCGACACCTGGGACGGAGTCTAAGTGGCATCGGATTTCACCACAGCCCACCACAAAGGTTGGACTTGCAGTGGTATAGTATCACCAGGTCGCTTCACAGGTGCGACTTGTCCGTGCCAAGGCATAGTACGAAGTAGTTAGTCAGAGAACGTGTTTGGAGACAGACAGAAGGTCGAGACAAGCAGCACAGGATTTGAGTCAGGGACGTATATGGTAGTAAGGCTATGGGCAGCAAAGGAGTGAAGTCAGGAGGAACTCGGTCACAACGGAAATCAGTGATAATCTCAAAAGCAAGGAATACAGCTTCTCTCTAGGCATAGAAGCACAAGATCAACAGGGGAATCGAGAAGGTGCAGGAATTATCAGGGCAGGCGGCAGCCAGCGCAAATATGGGCACTGACACATTAATTTTACAGAGCTGTTGCGTGCCCTAGAGGGGGAAAGTGTGCGTGGACGGGGACTGCAGAGACCGACGCTGAGAGTGAGAGAGGGGAGTGATCGTGCAGCATACTTTGAGGGCACTGGGAGGCACACGTGCTCCTGCAACCCAGGATATGAGTCAGAGGGGCACCCGTGACAACACCAATACAAACAAAACAAATTGTCAACGAGTCGAGTCACAACAGAGATAATGTAGAACCAATCATAGAGAAGAAGAGTAGTCTACATTGTAATGTGAGATTACAGCAAACAGCATCCTCTCACAAGCAGAAGCAGGTCAAGATAACTAAAACTGGCACTGGTCTGAACACACCCAGTACGGCTGAATGTGAACCTTTGCTCCAGGTGATTAAAGCAGAGCTCAGTCAGTTAACATTGCTGGACCAGAGCAGACAGAACATATTATTATATGTTCAAAAAATTGTTTTCATTAGCTTATTTTTTATCCACACAAATAGAATATAATCTAAAAATTGAGACATTAGGATAAAGTGCATCAAATACATAAATGTTTATTTTAAACCAGGAATTCATGTCCACTCAACATAACTCTGAACTAAAAAATATTGTAAAAGTTAAATAGTGGCCTGATTTATCATTTATTACATATTTGCCTTTGATGTATGGTACTTTCATGTGGGGAGACAAACAACTTGGTAAAACGTTTTTTTAATTGCCTGATACTGCCCTTACAAGAATTTATTAACCAGAATAACATTTGATTTCCTCTTTGCTACTTTGAAGTAATACACATTATTATGACACTCGTAAGTCTTATGCAAACATCTAACTATTTTCCCAACAGCCTTTTATTTAACACTTCAACTGCTCAACCATGAGAAGGTATTCTCAAATCTCTTATAATCTTTTAATAAGTTAATCATTCTTACAGCATTCGTATGGATTTTTATATTATTATTAATGGTACTTATTAGCTATTACAGAACAGGTTGAGGACTGATTGTTGAAAATCGAACTGAAGGGACACAAGCAATCACCAAAACTGGCGCTCATGTCCCCTGAATGAAATGCTGCTGCCGCTGCCTCTGCATGCCGTCCCCTATAGTGTCAGGGTCAATTATTGGATGTTTTAGATGCTATCTAGCTTCATTCTGTCACTCTGTCATGGCCATGCTGTTGCCCATAATTTTGGCATAATGGTGCAATTAAGCAGCCTCAGAGGCATCCATGCATGCTGCCCCTGCTGTTTCCTGTCCATTTCCGTGGTGTTTCCATCCTTTTCTGAGGTTCCCAGGTGTTTGGCCAAGCTTCCCTGTGCAGAGCCTTGGTCCCCTTGAAAAATGCTCGAGTCTCCCATTGACTTCAATGGGGTTCGTTATTCGAGACGAGCACTCGAGCATCGGGAAAAGTTCGTCTCGAATAACGAGTACCCGAGCATTTTAGTGTTCGCTCATCTCTAGTCATTACCTTTTCTCTGTAGTAACTGTTCCTGATTTTTTAGATTACAAATACTGTTGCAAATTATTGACTAAAATACTAACATGGTGGTGGTGTATTTTCTGTATTAGTAAGGTCCTGGAAATCCATAATTTCTATTGGTGGAATGGTTTATGAACTGTGTTTATGAACTGTGGAATTGCAACATACTGAGGATTTTCACTCCTATACCTGACTGATGTGACTGACTGATGTATCTATCAACCCAAACCCTTTGGCCTACTTCATACTCCCTTAGAAGTGATTTACTTGCACTTTAGTTTTCCTTTTATTTCTTTCATGTCATTGCTTTTGATTTTTTTTTCCTGTTTTAAAGAAAGCCTTCTATGGCAAGTTTCAATGACCTTCTTTGAAGGGGCCTGGGTTGCCCTAGTAACTACTTTGTTTACTGAATCTGCATCTTGTTATTTATAAAAACAATTAAGTAAGTCTTAAGTAAAAAAAAAATCCAGAATAATATAGGCTTACATGAATGCATGCAACATATTTATTCCGAGTGTCGGAGGTCGTTCGGGAGAGTGTTGAAGCTTGTTCTTAAATTGAGATGCTAAGGGAGCTCCTCTGAAACTATATTTAATATTTCAAAGGCATGACTATTTAAAATTTCCAGATTCACATTTTATGAATGTTAAGCAGCCTCCTACTTCCCTCTAACCAGTATAAAAACAACGTAAGAACTAAGTATCAGATCTCATTCATGGTCTTACATCACATCTATGTGGCAGCACACAAATCCGGCGATCCGTATATATTCAGACTCACCATTTTCTCTTTTTACAGATCATGGTTTGGCAAAAACATAGAACAGAAGCATGAAAAATGTAATCTGTGTGTTTGGACAAAATTTACGTATGCAAGTACAGTAAATGGGGACTTTAAAGGATGGACAGAAATTGGGGCCACATTTTTCAAAGATTTCAACGTCATTGAAAAGCTGCTAAAACTTCCTATATTGCCTCCTTTCCTGCAGCTTCACTATTTTCCTTTTAGCCCTGAAAAAATAATTATATATAATTAAATAAGGTACATATGTATTCACCACATCATGGTATTTGTAATAATCTAAGAATAGGATGCATTCAACTACTTGGAAGGAAATAATATATCCATATAGTAAGCAAGTAAAAAGAATACATTTAATCATACTAATTGATATATGAAGAAAGATATTTTTTGTATGAGCAATAGATATGTATATCATTATCTTACTGCATTCCTCTTTTATGTGGAAGGGATGTATTCAATTATGTGCTTGAATTGCCTATAGGAAATATTATATTATAATAGAGTGTTATTTAGAATGTGTTATGTCTACAGCAAAACAACAGAATACTATGCTGTGTTGTAATAAGTTTGGTCTGACGCTCCACAATATGTTTTTGTATATATATTTTTTTTAATCAATGTTTTTTTGCACAATATTTTAATACATTATCTGTATATTATGTTTTCCATCACCTGTAAAACAGAGGAACATGTTATTCATGACATGTGTTTTTTGCGTGTCTGTTTGAACCCAATTCCTTTTCACGTGTCTTACCTGATTTTACAGGTGTGGAACACAGGGTTGAAATAGGTTAGGTGTGTCTCTGTTTTCACTAGACCATAATTAAGTCAGCATGACGAAACGCGTAGGTCTGATAGGTGCCATTCCTACATTGCTACACAATGGATTTTAAAATTGAAAAATAAAGAAACTACTGATTTTATCGGCATCCCCCGCAAGAAGTGCTGGATTTGTTCTTGGATGTTTTGTTTGAAAAAATAATTACTCACCATTTCCCATTCCTGTGTGATCACACCTGCCGACTTCAGAACAGTGCACGGACGTTGAAGAGGCAAGAAGAGAAAGAGAAAAGCTAGAGAGGACCAAGTAAAGTTGAGTATCATTTTTATTTTTACAGAGTTCTGCCACGGCCATGGATACAGTACACAGCTCAAGGCCCAGTCTTTGCTTATGGCCTGGTGGTTGGGGACTGCTGTATTAGAAGAAGAGAGGGGGTTATTTTCCATTTTCTAGGACATTTGGAGCAACGTTGGTTAGAACTGATTCCATCAACCCAAACTGGATCTTTTGAAAAATTTTCCTAATTTGGAAATCTTGGAAATTTGCTCATCTCGAAAACAATTTGGATTGTATGGCTGATATATGTCTTCCTGCTGGCTCTGATACACATGTTTGGAACTTTAAAAAAAATAAATTTAAAATCTCTTTTGATTTATTGTACTTTGAATGCATCATCAACTGCTCTTTATTACTCGATGGATTCTTAAAGAGGAACTGGCACAATTCTGAAACCATTTTGCATCTGCTCATTTTCAATAATAATTGGGGATATCTAGTGATAAGTGTGCCATTCTGCAAACGTGGAAGAAAAATATAGATTACGCCTCTGTTGTCTGTGCAGCAGCTGCTTATACGGTTTGATGGCAAGACGCACACTGCTTGATGTGCATTATTCGCTCGAACATAATACAGCCAATTTTCTAAAACACAATGTATTATGGATATATAAAAACACTTTTATGGTAGAATTCAGTCTGTTTTAATTAAATCGAATGGGCTGTCGTTACATACCTCACACCAAGTTTAAAAAATTAAATATGAGTTTGTTTGTCATTTCTACGTAGCATGTGGGTCGGTGTCGATGCTAAAACGTTTCAATCGCCTTTTGTTACAAAGAAGGTATTGAATATACATATGGCAAGAAATTTTAATGAGACAGAAGACCATCTATGGGCAGATTTTATTATACTCTTTTGTGCAGCATCTTTAAAAGTCTATAATTAGATTTGATCATTAAGAAGCGGAAAATACTATGCCAACCTTTTTACATCCATTTCATGAAGTGTGTTGTTTCAATAGCCTCATAGGTCCCATATAAAGAGTTTTTATGACCTAGTATCTCTTACAGTATAATATATGACCTAGAGCTTTATTATGTCATATTTGTAACTGAGCTACACATTCTATATCATGCACTGAGAATGCTGCTATCTAACCTGTCTCGGGACTAACAGCTAAATCCCAACTGCATGTCTAGAATAAGAAATATTTGATATTCAAGGTATAATGCTCTTTATAGTGTCATTGCACAGATAAAAGTATAAAAATACTACAGGTAGATAGATAGCCACATTAATAATAAAGTTGGGGAAGCTATGCTTAGCATTGCAGAGAGGTATCATAGAACAAAACTATATGATCATATGGTGGCACCTGTATCTTCTAATGTTTAGATGTTCCAAGCTTCCCATGCACATGATTTAGTAGGTCCAAGTGGAGATCATTGCTGCTCAATAACAGAAGATGTGAGACAAGATTTGAAACTTGATGATTAGGTAGACGACACTGTTAATGTAATTGTCTGCAAAGTGAGGTAATTGGATTTGCACTCCATATTTCAAGGAAACCCACCACTTCCAATGGTGGTTATAAGCTGCAAATGCCGTGCACCAGCTCAGGGTGAGCTGGTGCCGGCATTTATTTAGTTATGTTTTTAAACCGATATAAAGCGTCTAAATGCTTTATTAATCTTCATATAGAAAGTGGCTGCACCGCACTTAGTGCGCCTGAATAGGAAGTGGTCGTGGTCGGTGCGCCGAGTGCGTACAAGGGTGCGGTGAAGGTACTTGTATATAAAGATTAATAAAGCGTTTAAATGCTTTATATCAGTTTAAAAACATAACAAAATAAGCGCCGGCACCACCTCACCCTGAACTGGTGCACGGCATTTGCTGCTTATAACCACCATCGGAAGTGGTGGGTTTCCTTTAATATGAATTTGGGTAAAAGCTGTAATATTGCATTGAAAGTCAGGTGTAGTATCCATGGGATATGGATGATAGATGTGGGTCCCACTTCTTGTATCTCGGAAATGGAGGTCCATTGATCAGGCTGAATTGAGAGAGTTGTATTCAGTTCAATGGGAGCCCCAAATGTAGACACGCAGCTCTTGTGCAGCTCCCATGGAGTTGAATGGAGAAAGGTTGTGCATGCTCAGCACTGTCTCCATTCAACCAGGTTGCAGGAAGGTCAGTAGACCTCCTTCCCTAGATAGTTGTGGGCCCCAGAAACATCTATTATCTGTCTGTGGCATATTCTAAGGATACAACTCAAATATTTCATATATATATATTCCCATTTCGGCATTTAAATGTTGTTTGCACAATGAAAAGTTATACAATCTTCCAAAATACTACATGTATCAATTCCTCATGGTTTTATTTTGCATATACAGTACTTAAAGAGGACCTGTCAGCCCCCAAAAAGACCCCCACCAAATATGCCACTTATAATCCTCTCCCCAGCCCTTACTATATCTACCAATTATTTTTTAAATTTATGTTTGCAAAGGTGGTTTTAACCGATCCGACCTCTTACCAAATAAGAGGTCGGATCCTCGTATCCTCTGCAGTTGAAGTCGACCTTATTCATGAAGGGGCCGGCCGAAACCCCCCCGCGGCCACAGCCACTGACAGTGCGGCGCAGCGGCATCACATTCTCCTATAGGTCCTAGCTGTCAGGGGCATGCTGGGGGGGTTGTCAGCCGGCCCCTTCATGAATAAGGCCGACTTCAACTGCAGAGGATATGAGGATAAGACCTCTTATTTGGTAAGAGGTCAGATCGGTTAAAACCACCTTTCCAAACATAAATTTAAAAAATAATTGGTAGATACAGTAAGGGCTGGGGATAGGATTATAAGGGGCATATTTGGTGGGGGTCTTTTTGGGGGCTGACAGGTCCTCTTTAAAGGCTTTAAAAAATTATACAAATGAGCCTTAGGGGCTCCAGGCTCCATTAACACCTATTGAGCCCATAAACTAAAATGAGGCATAACAAGCTAAGAGAAGATCAGATCCTGCCACAGGGGGCACACACTGGTATGTGAGTGTGCATGGCTTAAAATCCTTGATCCTGTTGGTAGATGTCCTTTAAAGGGAAATCTACCATCAAAATCAAGCATGGATAAATCAGGCATACTTACGCATAGGTCCATGACTGTGGTAATCTTATATTTGTTATCCATGGCCTCCTTCCTTCTAAAATTAATGTTTTACGTGATGCTCAAAAGCCTGAAAGGTTTATCGGGGCAGTTCTTAGAGCCCCTCTGTGATTCAGATTAAACAGCATTTAAATTGTACAAGGAGAAGTTACATCAGGCAGAGGGAGTGCCAAGTAGGAGCAGAGGGGGAGGGGAGACAGTCTAACAACCTGTGAAGCTGAAGCACAGAGGGGCTTTAGAAACGACCACAGTAGTCTTTTAGAATAATTAGCATAATTAAAAAAATTGATTTTAGAAGGAATGGGGCCATGGATAGCTAATATTCATAATCATAAAATGATTACCACAGTCACTGTACCAAGATCTATGAGTAAGTGTCCCTAGTTTTTCATGCTTGATTTTGATGGTAGATTTTCTTTAAGAAAAGATGGGCCTCAATCTATAATGGGGCCCAATCATAGCCTACTTGGTGTGGAGGTGGCCTTGGAGGGGGGGGGGACAAGTCACAATTCCAGGGCATGAATTGTAACCTTTTCATGCTGAAATATACTGCAGCCTTATCACATTGAAGAGATTCTGCAGCAGTTTCATGCAAAAATCCAATGCAGTTTTTGCCCATCTTCAAAGACAATCCTTCGCATGTACTTGCCTTGTAAAGGCTGGTGACACCGTCTGGCCCTTTACACTATGCAGCAGCCTGCAGGAAGACAGACATATAAATCAAAGTGTATCCACATAATATCTTCAGGGTTTACATGCAGAGCTATTCGAACGACCAGAAAAATATGAGTTAAATTTCAAGGAAAAGAAGTGAAAGGAGATGAAGCAAAAGCTGTATCTTGGTTTCATAGCAACAGTGCATTTCTATACTAATCTGTCCTCAGCAGCGAGAAAGGTTTTTTTTTCCCTCTCTTTTTCTACAGTATCTGTGCTTTTTAATACATCAACCTTTAGTCTTTTTTCTCAGACATATAAGCAGATGTGGTCCTGGTTGTGGGCATGTATATTTCTTAGAAATGACAAACACATATTGAATGGTTTTCAATAGAACTGGATGTTACGTGAAAAAGAACACATGGAAATTGGACAGGCTTATAAACTCATGTTCAATAGACATGTTTCTTATTTATTTGACTACCTATTATATTTTTACTAAAATTTATTTTTACTGATTTGAATTTTTATACACTATAGAAAATATGTGGGCAAATAGCGGTACAACAACATAAACACAGGGACAAATATCCAAATCTATAAGGCAGATAGGACAGATGACACAGAGAGTGGGCCCTAATGCTAAACATACATCCCAGCTGTCCCTTCCTACCCGGTTCCCCCTAAAAAGGGGTTTGACAACTAGAAAAAATTTCTCATGTCAAAGTGCAACACAAAACAAGACAGAAGTCAGGCACCAGGGGTAGTGTACCCACTGGACCACCGCAGATGAGGACATAAGCCGACACCTGGGAGCGGAGTCTAAGTGGCATCCGGATTTCACCACAGCCCACCACAAAGGTTGGACTTGCAGTGGCGTAGTATCACCAGGTCGCTTCACAGGTGCGACTTTGTCCGTGGCCAAGGCATAGTACAGAGTAGTTAGTCAGAAACGTGGTTGGAGACAGACAGAAGGTCGAGACAAGCAGCACAGGATTTGAGTCAGGGACGTAGCGGTAGGTACGGATGGGCAGCACAGGAGTGAAGTCAGGAACGGAATCGAGGTCACAACGAGAAATCAGGATAATCTCAAAAGGCAAGGAATACAGCTTTCTCTTAGGCATAGAAGCACAAAGATCCAACAGGGGACATAGGAAGGTGCAGGAATTTATCAGGGCAGGCGGGCAGCCAGCGTCAAATATGGGCACCCTGACACATTAAAATTTACAGAGCTGTTGCGTGCCCTAGGAGATGGGAAAGTGCGCGCTGAGCCGCAGGGACTGCAGAGACTGACGCTGGAGCTGAGAGAGGTGAGTGATCGTGCAGGCATGCTTTGAGGGCACTGGGAGGCACACAGGTGCTCCTGCAACTTAGGATATGAGTCGGAGGGGCACCTGTGACAACACACAATACAAACAGAACAAATGTCAACCAGTCGAGTCACAACAGAGATAATGTAGAACCAAATCATAGAAGAAGAAGGGTAGTCTATGTTGTAATGTCAGAATTACTGTAAACAGCATCTCTCTCACAAGCAAGGAAGCAGGTCAAGATAACTAAAACTGGCACTGGTCTGAACACACCAGTACTGGTCTGAATGTGAACCTTTGCTCCAGGTGATTAAAGCAGAGCTCAGTCAGTTAACATTGCTGGACCAGAGCAGACAGAACATATTATTATATGTTCAAAAAATTGTTTTCATTAGCTTTATTTTTTATCCACATAAAATAGAAATATAATCTGAAAAATTGAGACATTAGGATAAAGTGCATCAAAATACATAAATGTTTATTTTAAACCAGGGAATTCATGTCCACTCAACATAACTCTGAACTAAAAAATATTGTAAAAGTTAAATAGTGGCCTGATTTTACATTCTATTACATATTTGCCTTTGATGTATGGTACTTTCATGTGGGGAGACAAACAACTTGGTAAAACGTTTTTTAATTGCCTGATACTGTCCTTACAAGAATTTATTAACCAGAATAACATTTGATTTCCTCTTTGCTACTTTGAAGTAATACACATTATTTATGACACTCGTAAGTCTTATGCAAACATCTAACTATTTTCCCAACAGCCTTTTATTTTAACACTTCAACTGCTCAACACATGAGAAAGGTATTCTCAAATCTCTTATAATCTTTTAATAAGTTAATCATTCTTACAGCATTCGTTATGGATTATTTTATTATTATTATTAATGGTACTTATTAGCTATTTACAGAACAGGTTATGAGACTGATTGTTGAAAATCGAACTGAAGGGACACAAGCAATCACCAAAACTGGCGCTCATGTCCCCTGAAATGCCCATTGTGGATGGAGGACTGGTGCATTTTATTGAGCAGCTTAATATTAATGCCTATAGCTATTTTCCACAGCCACATATATGTCAAAGTAATGTCAATCGAGTATGAACACCATAAACATGAACTCGGATCATATTAAGTATTCATGGACACTGTGGGTCATAGCAGTCAGGCTTCCTGTAGTAAGATCGTTATCCCCTATTCCATCATTTGTAAAACTTCTTATATGTTCACAAGCAACAACTTTGTTTCAAACTTTTCTGCAACTAAAAACATATCCCATACAGAACTTCTAGAAGAGATTCTTTTTTAAACTGGTAACTTTTAGTGCTCACACAGTACACACTAAACTAAGGCCAGATTCACACAAACGTATGGGGACAACCCCCATAGACGGCAATGGCCGCACGGAGCGATACCATACCGCTCCATGCATGGGGAAAAGATAGCACATGTCTTATCTTTCCCCCTATGTCCAGCCCATACCCCGTGCATTTCTATGGAGAGGGAAGGGGTCCCCCCTCCTCTTCTCCATCGTGGCGGACATTGGTCCGTCTTTTGACAACCCGGCCAGCATATGTTTGTGTAAATTCAGCCTGAGTGTAATAATTTCACTTCTGGCTTCTACTATGTATTATATGCTGCATGCTCCAATGCTGCCAGTCACTATATTGTCCTTTTATGTATGCACTATTCTGTTCTCATTGAATTTACTTGTTGGATTCTCACTTTATTTGCTGCTAACTTATTTGATGACAGAATACAAAGCATCATGGGAAGTGAGGACAGCTTACAATGTACTAAACTTTATGGCAGGAAGAGGGGGGCTTATGATTAGTGGCTACAGAACAGAACAGAAAACGAAAGGGGGAATAACAAAAGACAGTTTGGTAAAAAAAAATAACTTACAAATTGGAATTACACTTTAACAAATTAACTTAAAGGGCCTTCTCTGGCTCTAATTTTCTCTAATGATGAGTGGACGGGTTCCCGAGCCTAAACCCATACTTTAGCTAGAAGTTCAGGTTTGGTTATCAGCTCACCTCCTCACCAGAAACATTTGCTTTCAGTCTGGTACCAAGCAAGGGTGTTAACTGTTTAAATGCTGGTAGTGCGTATGCACCTCTATTTAAATGTATGGAACAAATGTCCTTGAGAAATTTTTGCCGTGCGTACTGCAAGCTTGTAAGTGCCACCATTTAAAGGGTAACACCTGCGGTTGTTACTAATGGGGATGAGCTTTTTGATTTGGCACCCAAACAGAACTTTCAGGTTCTTTTTAGAACGTGAACCGGTCCGCTCATCCCTAATTATTGCTTAAAAATCGTTGAGTAGTTTTATATTTGTGAGTGTCCAACTTCTGAGGTTCCCATTTGTCATTATACCAAGGGATGTGCAGCAGAAACACAATGGGGCACATTTACTAAGGGTTCGAACGCCGCACTTTCATCGGTTTTCCCGAATATTTCCATTTTGCGGCAGATTGCCCTGGGATTTTGGCGAGCGCAATCGAATTGTGGTGCAGCGGCGCCAGCTTGCACGTGACAACCGTCGGACAACGGCGGATTCGGACAAACCACGGAATTTAAAGAAGGAAATGTGTCACAAGATCAAGCACTCACATGCACTAGGAAGAAGAAGGTGAACTCCAGTGGACCTCGGTGCAGAAGCGATGGATGCAGGAACTCAGGTACACGATCTTAGTGAATCACGGCAGACCCGAATCCTCGTTGGACGCACCTCGGTATCATGACAGGACCGGGTAAGTAAATCTGCCCCAATATGCACATCACTCCTTGAGAAACAGCAACCAGCTCCCAAATTAAAGAAAAATGACTGTATACATATTCACATCCCATTTGATTACTTATTGCTTTGCAATTGGCTAATTACTTGAGGCCTCAAGATCCTCTTTAATGAAGTGGCCAGAAATCCTTCTTTCTGCAGACTACCCTTTTTTCCCTTTCATTGTCAAGGGTCACGTAAGTTAGATCCTAGCCTAATGACCTGTTTACAACTCTAATAAACATCTTTGTTTATTACAAATGTTTAAGAATTGTCTGAAAAATGCATCCATGTTAATACTTATATTTCACGGAACTGCTATTCCCAGTGTGAATAATAAAAGACACATGCTAATCTGGTATCAGATTTTACAAAGCAGTCATCTCATTTACACCTGAAGCACAACACATGGTATAAGAATAGTAGATAACGCCTCCATAAAAAGCACTTGGTTGTCTCCACTGCTAATATTAGGTAAGGTGATAATTTCAATGAAAATTTACACATCCTATCTGCTCATGGCAGCACAAAACTCTTAATGGATCTTAACATGACTACCAAAAATTCTCACGGGTCAAGCTGCACGGCAAAAAGTTGTCTCTTTATTGATATTTTGTTGCAAAATCCATAGTGACAATTCAGGCAACACATTTCAAACAACAAACTTCTTCTAAGTCATGACTGACAACCACGACTACCTATGTCCATGCCACAAGAGCCCAAACAAAACAACATGGATGGAAAATAAGGGAAAGATGTAAAAGCCCGAAATAAAATACTTTTTTAAACATTGTTTTAACTGGTTAGAAATAAAATTGGTGGCACATTACCTTTAATTCCCTCAGATCTCAATTCTATCCATATGCTAATGACACCTAGATATATATGTCTTGGCTGAACATCTCATCTCTGATATCCAGAGTCGCAGGGTGTCTATCTCTGCTATTTCCTAAAGTCAGCTGCATTGAACTTACCTTCAGCCCTATCCTTTAACCCCCACATCAAAGCCTCCCTACGAACTGCCACTTTCGCATTAAAAACATTGAATCTGCTCTTTCCTCAACCAGGAGTCTACAAAAATGGTAGCTCATACCATTATGATCACCCTTTTATATTACTGCAATAATCTACAATTTGGCCTCCCAGTTATTGTAACTCACTTACAATCTATCCTTAAATCTGCAAACCTACATGATCCATCTATCTCCTTGTCTCTCATCTGCCTCTGCACTCGGACCATGACAAAGTAAGCCATCTACAACCTGCCCCTTCTATACATCCCCCCTTCTAATGACCCAATACCTCCCCATACAAAATCTCTGATCCTCGAGAGCCCTTGTACTTATGTCTAAAATTTTCTCTTCTCACAACCATCCCCACACTTCTCTCTTGCTTGCATTGAACGATATTACCCTGACACATCCGATTGTCCTCAAAACTTTCAAACAAAACCCGAAAGTGCACATCTGTAGAATTGTCTATAGGGCATAGTATCCTTGCTGAGGTATTGGGTTACATCCATAATGGGGCCCTCCTCTGTCTTTGTGTTTTACTTTTCATTTGTCTGTTTGAATGTGCACTAAGCTTCCTGGCTGATTTGTAACTATTTGCACCACAGATTCATCCTCCTGCAGTGGTCCATTAACAATTACTATTATAATTGACAATGCTTGCTCCAACTGTTTTGCAGCTGAGGTTCTTGTCTCTTATAAGTATTTTGTTCTCATTCAGTTCACCGGTTCTAGTTTTGCTTGACCTGCTATATACCTTGTGAGAGTTCCTCAGTTTGCTGGTTTTCTGGTGTTTTTGATCTTGGCTATTGTTCAGACCACTCTATAGCACCTGCAATTCTGTTCTTTATTGCCATTTCTTTTGCTACTCGGATTTTTGACTATTTTCTTGTTATATGTAGTTTGTGTATCACTTTGCCGTAAGGAAGGAATAACGCCCAGTTACTGGGGTGGACCCAATAAGCTGGCAGAGACAGTTTGGGGGCCTCCGTTTTAGGGCTCATTGTACTTGTCTGGACATTACATATTGCTTTTTTTATGATCACCTCCCTCATAGATTGTAAGTAGTGTTGAGCAGACCCGAAGCACAAAATTCCGGTTCAAACCACACTTTGATCCCCTTGAGCCGACCATGAAATTAATTACAAGTTAGGGCCCAAGTTCCCTTTTCACCGGCCATTATTGCCTGCTTTTGGTGACACAGATACAATTGTCGGAAAGTGGGCCTGGTTTTGGGTTTGGTCCCTGATGGGAGCAGCTATTTTTCCCTTATAAAAGGAACGTTTGAATTAACATTTGCTAATATACAAATACTACACTGTATATGACCTTTAAATGATTTTAATAGTAAATCTAAAAGGAAGAGCAGTAATGACTTAATGGCATTTCTTGATAAACATGTACATTCTTAAGTAGATTCTTCAACTGGCAGCAGTAGATGTTTATGTACTTCAGGATAGTAAAAAATAGACTTTTCTTATTACCCAGAATAGTGATTTGTAAAGTAAAATGATGTTTATGCTGTACATTTTAAATTGTAAAAGCCACATATGATGGAAATGGTTGTAATGTTCTTACTGATGAAAACATATAATTATCCACTCTCTTTGTTCTATTTACCTAGTTAAGCCAGGTCTTTTCACAATCATTTTTCCTTCATATTATTAGACACATCATAACACATAATATGTTCTCTGAGCCCAAATATACTTGTTTATGTATTAGAAAATTGCTTTATATGGCATTTCCACCAAATCATGAAAATACTCAAAATCCACAAAGTCCGCTGATTGTTTTTCAATATTTTACAGATTTTATTTATTAGGTTCTTGGTAATGGGTTGCTATGACTTTCTCAACATGTCCTCTTAGCATTGCATTGCTTTCAGAAATCCTATTAGTTTTCATTACTTAGGTGAGAGATATTTTATCTGTGACAGGTGACTAGAAGTGACCTTGAGGATCTCTCAATGATCACTGGTGAAGCCCTGCACTACTATCTGCAGCTACAGAAGGGACAAGTTAATCTACTTATGGCATTTTTGGAAAAAAAAATATGTGCACAATTTTACATGAGCCTTATTTGAAAATATTATTTGTGACTTTTCGTCATTTTCCTACTTTAAATCATTCTGGAGATTTACTATGATCCGAGAGCAGGACATGGCAATGGCTAAGGGTTGACTATAGACTGACACATTCACTAGGTTCCGTGCATATTCTCCTTCTCCCTTTTTGTAAGTTGAACCAGACACTTTCAGTCAAAGTTCATTTATTTTTGTTATCCATGCCCTCCTTTTTTTCTAAAATTGACTGTTATTATACTAATAAGCCTGAAGTACTCTAAGGGGAGTTAACAAAGCCCTTCTTTGCTATAACTTCACAGGCTTTTAAATTGTGCCGGAGCACTCCCACCTGTTTCTTTTTAGCTATTAAAATTAGAATCTGAGGTAGAATCTGAGATTTAGACCTCATTCACAAAAATATTAACCAATTTTTTTTTTCTGGCTAACTCACAATCCCAAAACTTTCTATGGGGTCATGCCGGTAGCAGGACGCATGCCGGTTGCCCACACTGAAAAAGATAGGGCAGGTCCTGTGTTTTCTGCCCGAGCAGTCATGTTCTCCTGCCAATTTTAAGGCTGCGAAAAAAGAGCATACGCATATGGCCTTAGAGGAAGATGAGTCATATATGAGTTATTTATAGTCTTACAACATTTGATTCTAATCCTTCGTTCTTCCTTGCAGATTGATATTTGCTGGACTGATCATTTGTTTATTTGAATACAAAGCATGATTTTAGAAAAAAAAAAAACAAATTCCTGTTGACTGAACTCTACTTTAGTGATTGGGATAATCATTTCAGATGTGTTAAGATGAGCAGGCAAATATTTGAATAGTGAAATGAAAGGTTAAACTTGGCTGTTTGTTGAGCTATGAGACACTGATAGACTTTTGTTTTGATAGCCTGAATATTACTTGCCAATAAGGTTTAGTGTTTATTCCTTCTTTCTGAAGATTTATATGTACAATAAAGATTTCCTAACCTATTGCACTGTATTTTAAGCAGGGATGCAGTGTCTACCACTCGTGGGCCATACACTGTACAACCCACACCACTACTCGTTGTGGCCCAATCACCTTTGCATTGCAAATACCTTTGATTACAACATCAGTGATTGATACAGGTGCCTAGGTATATCTAGAAAAGGTGTCATTGCCCAAAGTATCAAAGGAAAATCATTAACTAGTCACCTGCTTAATGCATTACAAGCTTGTATCCCACTCCCTGGAGATCTATAGATCACCCACTGGTGGTCCACTGGCTGCACATGGTCAATGACTTACATTGCACATGGACTCCCTGGATGAACTTTTGCTCCTCATTGAGATTTGAGGAAACTCCTTTTGTTTCACGATTCAGATGATCGTGCCATCCTTATCTGATGCATTTGTGTTTTATATATCTAGGAATAGTTCACTGCTCCCGGGTTCTTTCATTCTCCAATGCCTTTTCAGCATAACTAAACCAATACAATAGTCAGCAAGTCTGGCACTAGGAGTGGAAGAAGAGGTGAGTTTTTATTTCTTATTTTGGACTGAACTCTAATGTATTATTTATTATCTGATGCTTGATTTCTTTACCAATGTATCACATCTGGTTAATGGTTTTAGCAGTCATGATAACCAGTGTTTCACGGGTGTCCCTGTGATACATGTCTCTCCATGCTCCTGCTCCCATCCAGGCTAGGCTGTGCGCTTCCTCGCTCCCTAGAGCATGTGCTGGCATACGGAGATTTAAAGGGCCAGCGCACCGCTGATTGGTGCTGGTCACTTCCGGGTTTTCCATGAAGACCGGCGGCTCCCATCATTCCCCACGGGATCTTTTAGCGTTTTCCCATACCTGTCTTGCCTTGATCTCCCATTGCCTACTCCGGACCGGAACTCTGACCTCTACCTCCTTGCCGCCTGCCTATGCCTTAGCAAGAGCCTGAACTTTAATTCTGTACTGCGAACTTGGCTGCCACTGCGGGCTAGTCACACCCATGGAACGACCTGGTGGCACCCTGCCACACCAAGACCAACCCACTTTGCGGCGGGCTCTGGTGAAGGGGTGCCACTTAAACTCCGGTCCCAGGTGTCGGCTAGTACCATCTCCCACGATGGTCCAGGGGGTTCACTGACCCCGAACCGTGACACAGTGCTACATCTGTACTTTGGTCTGTATATGATTATTTGCTTGCATGATAACTTTTCATGTTAGAACTCCAGTGCAGCATTCAACCTCCACCTTCATGATCTTGTGCAGCTGATCAATTTAAATAGTGCTAATTACAAGACTATCATAGAGACAAGTAAATGTATCCTAACAAATCAGATTGCTCCCAAACATAATAAATAAAGTACATATTAATGAAGACCTGTTCCCAGAATTTGACACCTCACACTAGTACCTGCTGTTGAAAGGTTAAGAGTTCTCCCCATATCACCGAAAATTATCTGCCACCAAGGCACTGCACTGTGATTAAAGCCCTTTAGACTATCCCCTTACATTCATGTTGGGTTGGGATCTTTTTTACATTGCCCCACCTGATGGCGCAGTGGATTTCATTGATGTCTCTGAAAATAAAGTTCCAGAAAAAGCACAAAAAATGTTTTCACACAATTTAGGCCCCATTCACACTTGTGTTTTTCACTTGCAAGTTCTACGCCTCATTTTGACGTTCCAGAGTCGCATTGCAATCTGTTCCATTGTTTTCAACAGGCGTCTTCTTATTTGCATTTTTTTTCCTTGCATCAAAAATGCAGCATGCTCTACTTTTGCATTTAATGCACATTTTTCACGTCCCATTCCAGCCTATGGAGATGCATTAAAAACAGTGCAATGCATTTTAAATGGATGGGTTGCTAGGTGCTGGCATGTGGGAACCAATTAAAGAATCATGGGCACCAAAAACGCAGTAAAAACTCAAAAACACTAATGACGCCTAGCAAAAACCTGACCAAAAAACACAGGCAAAAACATCAGTTTTACACGCATTGCACTATGACATGATCTGCAATGCAAGTAGGAAAGAGGGTAAGGTGGTCCAAGGAACACAGTCCAACACTGATGGAGCCATATTCATGTGTATGAAACCTGCAGAACGAGGGTCTGTGTGAATGAGGTTAACTTTATGCTGATAACTGTTTTCATTCCGTTTTAAAAACAAAACATAAATATGGATTTTTGCTGTTTTCTTCAGTAACAAGTGAAACGAGTGGTTCCGTGCTACATATTTGACATTTTCCAAACATACTAATAAGAATGAAAATAATAAGTACCCGTACTTAAGCCTTTTCATAGAACATTGATTGACTTATTTCTGGAACAGTACAGAGGGATTGATCAATGTGAACAGGTGTTCAGGTTAATGTGCAATTTTCTAAATCAGCATTTTTTTTTTACATATTACAACTTTTGCATTGAAAACAGGATGATGGTGAATGCAGAGCTGGTAAATTAAATCAGTGTACTGACATTTCCAACAACATTATAGAATCAATCCAAAGTGAAATGAAGTAGCTTCTTAAACTAAGTGGGAAATGAAGAAAAAATTATGTAGAACTTGTGTTCTAAAAGAACAGCACAGAACATATAGTAATTGGACAACTAAGGCTTTGTTCAGATTTGATTCTGTGTTCAGCATACATGTCACATTAGTTTCAAGCACATTTTCCACTGAGTAATAAAGCGCATTGCACTCAGAGTATGCCAAAAGGATGTGCTTTTGGCAGATGCCAACCATTTTGGAAGGGAGTAAAATTAAATCTACTTTTTGCTTAAAATGAGTCAGTGATCCATGTGTGATTCAGTGGGGCACATTTACTTACCCGTCCCATTAACGCCGCCGATCGGGAATGTCCGACGAGGATTCGGAGCTGCGCGATTCACTAGATCGTTAGTCCAATTTCCTACATGTGTTGCTTCCCAACTGAGGTCCACCAGAGTTCACCTTCTTCTTCCCGGTGCATGTGAGTGCTGATCTTGTGACCCAATTTGGTTTTTAAATTCTGAGGTTTGTCTGAATTAGTCAGGTAGTCCGACGTCCACCCCCGATCTGCAATCCAATCACTTGCGCCAAAACCCCGGGGCAAATAAGGGCAAATCGGAAAAAAATGTGAAACCCGGCGAAAATGCGTTCGACGGACCCTTAGTAAATGTGCCCCAGTATGTAATTATCCTGGCACCGGGACTACACTTGCAGCAATGCCTGAATACCTCAGTGTGTCTTTGAACAGTACTGTAGGGCATAGCCTTTTAGGTATCTTATGCCACTTTTTATTTCGCCTCTGTGATTCATTGAGAGGAATCTTTATTTGTCTAGGCTTCAAAACCCTATAACTAAGTGAAGCCATGACAAGAGGAGAACCAATACAACTAGAGTAAAAATTGTTAAACACCATCATAGAGAGGAATTCGTTACAGTAAGGTCAGCAATGAATTCCTGTGACCGTTGAATCATTCAACAGGTATAAAAGAAACCTGAATATAATAAGAATATACTCACACATAATGAGAAATATATTTTTAGAGTCAGGAAAATTATTTTTTATTATTTATGTATAGGGCATCATTAGTTCCATAGAGCTGTACAATCAGTAAGGGCTTCACATACATTACATTAAAAAACAATAAATGCAAGTACAAATACAAAACTACAGTGATCAGGAGTAGAGATGGGAGAATCGATTCTAACAGTGGACCGGTGGAGGGTCGGTCTAAAAATAATAAACCATGAAATCACCTTTCCAACGCTCCCCCGAAGCTCCGCTACTGGATGCAGTCCAGCTCCGTGAGCACCGGCATCACATAGACTATGACGTCGGATGCTTATCAACGTCATATTCTGTGCGCAGCCGGCGCTCACGGATGTGTCACTGCCGGCCGGACTGTATCGAGTAGCAGAGCTTCGGGGGAGCGTCGGAAAGGTGAGTTCATGGTTTATTTTAATGGTCTGGCTGTATGCTGGGGGGGCTGGCTGTACACTAGGAGGGGCTGGCTGTATACTAGGGAGCTGGCTGTATACTGTGGGCTGGCTGTATACTAGTGAGTTGGCTGTAAACTGTGGAGGCTGGCTGTATACTGGGGGGAGGCTGGCTATATACTGGGGGGCTGCCTATATAAAGGGGACTGGCTGGAGGTGTTATATGGCATAGTAGCAGTAGTAATAGAAGTTATATTCCTGAACATAGAGGGAAGTATTATAGTAGTTATATTCTTATACATAGGGGGCAGTATTATAGTAGTTATATTCTTATACATAGGGGGCAGTATTATAGTAGTTATATTCATGTACATAGGGGGCAATATTATAGTAGTTATGGTACAAAAAAGAAGGTTCCATCGGCACCAGGCAAAAGGTAAGTAAAAATGCAAAAATGTATTTAAACAGAAAACATGTTAAAATGTGATCACAGGAAGAAAAAAATGGTAACGCGTTTCAGACCCCCACATGGGTCCTTAGTCATACCCTTCAGTCCCCGGGATTGGACCGGGTTCCTTTCCATCGCTGCACGGCTTCTACCCGGAGCTGCTGACCTGGTGAGCTGACACATTCTCTTTTTTCAGTTTTTTCATTATAGTAGTTATATTCTTGTACATAGGGGGCAGTATTATAGTAGTTATATTCTTGGACATAGGGGCAGTATTATAGTAGTTATATTCTTGTACATAGAGGGCAGTATTATAGTAGTTACATTCTTGTACATAGGGGGCAGTATTATAGTAGTTATATTCCTGTACATAGGGGGCAGTATTATAGTAGTTATATTCCTGTACACAGGGGGCAGTATTATAGTAGTTATATTCTTGTACATAGGGGGCAGTATTATAGTAGATTATGGTCAAAAAGAGGTTCCATCGGCACCAGGGCAAAGGTAAGTAAAAATGCAAAAACTGTTTAAACAGAAAACATGTTAAAATGTGATCACAGGAAGAACAAAATGTAGCGCGTTTTTCAACCCCACACATGTGTCCTACTTAGTCAATACCTATCATCCCGGGATTGGACCGGGTTCCTTTCCATCGCTGCACAGCCTTACCGCTGAGCTGGCTGACTGTGATGGACTGACACATTCTCCTTTTTTTCAGTTTTTTTCATTATAGTAGTTATTATTTCTTGTACATATGGGGCAGTATTTATAGTAGTTATATTATGCTGGACATAGGGGCAGTGATTATAGTAGTTATATTCTGTACACTAAGGGCAGTAGATAGATAGTTACATTTCCTTGTACATAGGGGCAGTATTCTATGAGAGTTATATTCCGTACATACGGGGCAGTATATAGTAGTTATATTCTGTACACAGGGGGCAGTAATAGTAGTTATATTCGTGTACAAGGGGGCAGTATATAGTAGTTAAATTCTTGTACATAGGGGGCAGTACTTCTAGTGGAGTATATTCGTCTTGTACATGTAGGGGGCAGTATTATAGTAGTTTATTTCCTGTACCTAGAGGGGGGGCGAGTACTCATAGTCTTTATATTGTTACATAGGGGGCAGTACCTAAGTTAGTATATTCTTTGACACTAGGGTGCTATTATAGTCAGTTATACTTCTTGTACATAGGGGGCAGTTTCTAGGCGTATTTTTTTTGTTTATGGAGCAGGTATTGTATTGGTTGGTTCTTTAAAAAAAGAAGCTTTATTTCCTTCGTATAAGAGAGTATGATGTGACTCTTATACGCGTGTGTTCATATTGATTTAGCCAAGTTTGTGTGGCATTTGTAACTCTACCCAGATGATGGTCACGCCTATTTTTGGACTCAGAAGTGAGCTTTTAAATTTCCAGTCCGCCCTGATAGTGTCCCCTGTGCACATGGATTTTAGTGATCACGATGGGAGTGTCCCACTGTATGCGGTACATGTCCTCAGATGTGCTGAGTGTCCCTCACTATGGTGAAGTTGTCCCTCACTTGATGGCGGTAGTGTACCTCACTGTGCAGTGATATCCTGGTAGGCGGTAGTGTTCCCCTCACTGTATGGCGGTAGTGTCCCTCACTGTATGGGTATGTGTCCTCACTGTATGGCGGTAGTGTACCCTCACGATATGGCGGTAGTGTCCCTCATGTAATGGCGGTATGTCCTCGTAGCGCCCTCCTTGTAGGCGGTTGTCCATCAACTGTATGGTAGTGTCTCATGTATGGGGCGCGGTAGGTAAGTCCCTCACTGTTATGTGCGGTGACTGTCCCTCACTGTATGGCGGGTAGTGTCACCGCACTGTATGGCGTTAGTGTCCCTCACTGTATGGCGGTAGTGGCCCTCACGGATGCGGTCATGCCCCCTCACTGTATGGCGGTAGTGTCCCTCACTGTATGGCGGTAGTGTCTTTCACTGTACGTTGGAAGTGTTCCTCACTGTATGGGGGTAGTGTCCCTCACTATATGGCTGTAGTGTCCCTTGCTGTATGGGGGTAGTGTCCCTCAGTGTACGGGGGCAGTGTTCCTTGCTATTTGATGGAAGTGTACCTCGCTGTGTGACAATAGTGTCCCTTGCTGTATGGCGGTAGTGTCCCACACTGTATGGCGGTAGTATCTCTCACTGTATTGATGGAGAAGATAGGCTCCATAGGTTTGTTCTTAAGTTGAATTTGTATGTATGTCAAAACTGTATATTTTATCATTGTAGATCCAGGCAAATGTTTTGCTGTAATGGGACCGAGGATTATCAATAAAACTTCATTACAGACCCTTTACAGCTGATCATTGCAGTCTGGGAGTAAAGTAAAGCATCAGAGCTTCACCAGGGGTCACAGTGGGCAGAGGGGTCCGTCTGTAGCTAGGGGTCGGGTGTTTTTAAGTAGGAGACTGCCTGTATTTAAATTCTGTTTGATTTCTCTATTTAAACAGGATCAACATTTGCAAGGTTTCTCTTTTTTGTTACATAACTCTAACTAGTTGAAAATGTAATGAAATTGATTCCAATAAAATAATTGTAATCTGTTAGGATCCGTTGTGCTTCTATTTAAATATCTTACACCCCCCCCAACCCTTTTCCCAGCTTTGACTTAAAACACACTCTACATATTGTATGGTAAATCATCAATATGCTTTCATTACTGTGCTCCCGCAATCCATGTCGCGGATCGTGGGTACATCCACTGTGTGCCGTGTCCCCGTCCGACTTCTCCGACTAGGCTGCATGCCGACTTCTCCGACTAGGTTGCATGCTCCCGCTTCTAGGGCGCGCGCGCCGGTCGTCCAGTCTTAAAGGGCCATCGTCCTCCAGATTAGTTCTGCTAATCCGGCACCTCCCTTCACTCTCTGCCGGATCTTCAAGTCTTTGAACTGAAGTGAAAGCCTCCGTGTTCCCTGTGCGTTTCCAGACGCCTCTGTGTTTCCTGTGTTTCCTATAGAACAGTCACCAACTACTATTAGTAATAGTATTGGCACGATCCTACAGAAGAACTACCGTCGATCTCAGACATCATATCTCCAGCCAGCAATAGTTCTTTTTTTAGAATTGGGCCCCACCCGACCGAATACCCCATTACAACCACCCTTGGACCCCAGCATTTGCCTCACTCCAGCCCCTCCAATCACACCAACTATGAAACACACCAAACACGCATTATTTCAGAACAGAATTTTAAAATACTTCATTCCATTAGACACACCGAGCCCTGTGACTACCAAAAGAAAAAGAGAACCAGAGGGTGTAGGGGAGGGAGAAAAAAGAAAAAAGGGAAAGAAAACACAAGGGATATAGATTCTGAAATAAAGAGGAATCCTTCCAAGAAAATGGATACCACCACTAATACAGTAAAAATCTTTAATTTGTCTAGCCATATCCTCACACACAATGAAAAACTAGTGTTGTCAAGAGGTTTAAATTTTTGTCCTAATAAAACTACTTTCAGTTATTCATTGATCTTAATGTGTTTGTAAAAAAGCTTACTCAACAAAGATACTTTCTGATCAAAGAGAATAAAACCAAAACATTGAAAGGAGTAATAGAAAATATTGCACCAGATTCAGATTCAAATCTTCATAAAAAAAAATCAGCAAAAAATCCACATTTAATCCCCTACCACAAAGGGGTCACCACATAGAGACCTTCCTTTCGTTAGTATCTGACGACCTTAGGAACATTAAAGCTTCCCAAAATCCAGGTAACAATCTAACAGAAGGAGAACTGAGAGCCCTGAAAAGTTTAAGCTCCAACCTAGAAATAGTAATTCGATCAGCAGACAAAGGGGGAGGAGTAGTCATTCAGGATAGGGGCGACTATATCAAGGAAGCCATTATCATCCTTGGTGACACTCAATACTATAAACAAATAAAAAAAGATCCGACACCGATATTCCTCACAGAATACAATGAGATGATCAAAGATGCATTTGAAAGAAAAATTTTGAACAAAAAAGAGAAGGGTTTTCTTACTGTGTCACATCCCCCTCTGTCAGTTTTTTATCACTTGCCAAAAATTCATAAAGACCAAGAACATCCTCCAGGCCTCCCAATAATATCTGGGATTGGCTCTCTAACTAGTAATCTTTCCCATTATGTTGATTTATATCTGCAACCTCTGGTAACACAGCTACCATCCTACTTACGTGATTCTAGCAGCTTGATTATGGAATTGGATCATGTTGAATGGAAGAACGACTATATGTTCTTGACTTTAGACATATCGTCTTTATATTCGAACATCCAACATGACCTCGGGCTCCAGTCAATCCACTGGTCTCTTACACATAATACCACTCTACCCAAACTGCAAATAGATTTCCTTTGTAAGGGACTAGAATTTGTCCTCAAACACAATGTGTTCGATTTCCAAGAGCAGGTCTACCATCAGGTACATGGTACGGCCATGGGAACTCAAGCCGCCCCGAGTTATGCAAATTTATTCATGGGGCGGTTCGAGTCCCTATTCATTTACAACACGGAATACCGGTCAAGAAATGTCATTTATTACAAAAGATATATTGACGACCTGTTCTGCATTTGGCAGGGCAATGAGAAAGAGGCTATTAAATTTGTGGAAACACTAAACAAAAATGACTGGGGCCTCAAGTTTACGAGTAACCTAAGTCGGGATACAACAGTCTTTCTTGATCTGGAATTAAGAGCAGCCGGTAATAGGATTGTCACCACTACACACTTTAAAAGTGTCGATAGTAATAGTTTTCTAGAGTTCGGGAGCACACACTATTCTAAATGGTTAAAAAATATACCTTTTAGCCAATTTCACCGAATTAGAAAAAACTGTACCAACCAGGAGGACTATAAAACGCAAGCACAGGTCCTTCAAAGGTGGTTCAAGGAGAAAAAATACCCCAAAAAAATTATAGATGAAGCATTTTCTAAGTATGCTAAAAAAAACACAAAAGGAATGTTTGCTACCAAAAAGTAAGAAAAGTCTGGAAGAGGGGGGAGTAAACAGGTTAGCATTCAATTTCATTACCACCTATGATAGGGGGAATATAAAGATTAGAGAAACTCTAAAAAAGCACTGGACCATCCTGAAAAGGGACCCAATCCTTAAGGACGTCCTCCCTGCCCACCCACTCATAACCTTTAGAAAAGCCACCACCATCAAAAACGTAGTAGCTCCGAGTAGGCTCAACTCTGTCAAAACCAACCCAGCTGACACTGGTAACAAGAAACCGGGGGTTGAAAAATGTAAACACAAATTATGCCTATGCTGTGACTCAATCAATGAGGGAGCGACCACCTTTATATCAAAAACCACTAAGGAAACGTTTAAGATAAAAACGAGAATGTCGTGCTCCTCCAATTTTGTCATTTATTTGGTCGACTGCTCATGCGGGAAACAATATGTCGGTCGGACTATTCAGTCACTCAGGATGAGACTGAACGGTCACCGACACAAGACCAAAATAGGTTTTCTAAAACAAAGCTTATCGAAGCATATTTATTTAGAACATGAGGGTGATTTTAACTGTGTGATAATAACCCCTATAGAACAGATTCAAGAGAAAAATACCAACCGTTTGAAAACCCTGAATCGAAGAGAATCGTTCTGGATATTTAAGTTAAAAACATTGGTTCCTAATGGTCTTAATGAGGTGATTGAATCTGTCTAACATAGACCTGTACCACCATCACTTACATCCTTAGTCCAGTGTAGCGCTCATCTGTATATGACATCTTGGACAGGAGAACGCTTTCCTCTTATTATGTTCCTCCCTGCGATCCGTAGCCCAGAGCAGATCGTGACGCCGGGAAGGGTACCCCAGGTTGTGTGATTTAATCTCCTCTCAGTTTAGACGCATGAGTATTTTATGTCATGTATCATGTATTTTTACTACATATTGTTTTATATAAGATGTTTTAATGTGTGGGTAACCTTTTTAAGCTTATTATTTGCTTATTTAAATATTTGTTCGACTTTTGGGAGAAAAAAATCTCCATTCAAAGTTCAGTTACCGGGCTGAACTTTGACCCCCTGTCTATCATGTGACCGGAACCTGGTCAATTCCGGGATCCCGGTACTACGGTAATGTATTTAAGGTTTTACTGTTGTATGTCATCTCATGCCTGACGAAGGCTCCGGTCCGGAGCAGAAACGCGTCGCTAACTTTTTAGGAATAAAAGATATTTATTTAAAACGCAATGAGTTGTGCGAAATACTACTATAATAGAAGCGCCGGTCTACAATTCCTTCATCCCTCGGGACCCGCCTAGCATTATCGTATACACGCTTCCAGGATCCTGATCCTGTGATGGGAAGCGTGGTTTATCGAGACCGGCTGCTATAGGATATATGACATGCCTTATTGAACCAGTCATCAGGTGAGAGCCTGCTGATGCATTAGTGCACACATTTAACTGAATCTACTATATCACACGAGGTTGAGCTCCTCCGTCTTTCTTCCTTCACTTTTCTCCCAACGGGGCCACTCGGGGTTCTTCTGAGTTCCCCTCTCCAGGTAACTTGATCTCAACTTGTTCCTATGGCATTCCCATGTTCCTGTGGCTGTCCTGTGTTCCTGTGGCAGTCCAGTATCCCGGTGGTCATCCTGAGGTCCTGCCTTCCCGAGGTCCTGCCATGTGACACACTGCCACAATTGGGAGTATATTGTAGATGATAAGTTTCGGAGGATGGGTGCATTGAGGCTGGTTGGACCCAGGTACATGATTATTTCAAATATGAAGCTAAGGGTAGTTTCATACCATGTTTGACTCTTTCTCAGGAGCTCTGAACACAAAGACAGCATTAAGAAAAAACATATTTTTTATATAGTACTTATTTTCTTCTTTTTTTAGCTGCCCCAAAGTCATGTCAACTGAATTGTTATTCGACTATATTGCTTTTTAGTGAAATAGTACATATCAAGAGATGATTTCACTACTAAGTGTAACTGTGATTAATGATAATTAACATGCTATAGTAGATTAAATCACATTTTCGAAGTCTCTGGTATGTTTAGCACAGCAGGTCAAGAATATTCTTTATATTCAGAATAGTTAATTAGAAGTGATTGAAAAGTACTTTTTAATCATCAATGTAAATGGAAATAGAAAACATAATTAAAACACAGATTCCGAAGTGAACTGTGTATACAAACCTCTTTACTACTGTAATTTTATAACTTGGAGAAATACCAAAAATAACACAATGCTCGGTAATATAGGTAATTACTATTTATAAAGTAGAAATCACTACTTTTCTATTCATTTGAAATTCATCCAAGCTAATAGTTTATGAACATTTGTCAGAACAAATAGTAACAATTGCATCATAACAATGAGATCACATAACAGCTAATTACTGTGCTTTGATAAGAAATATGCATGTTGCATTTCTGTATTTTGATCAAAAATATCTTTGGAATATGTTTTTTAAATGCAAAAAATGTGCTCACGTGAAAGTTTCTATAGCTGAAGATGAAAGAACACGGTTTATGCCAATGACTTAATTAAAGGCTATGAACAACTTTGAAAGGGCTCAAGCAAGTAGGAAAGCTCTCTCATTCCCCTCCCATCTCTCAGCAGACAGCTCAATTCTCTACATCTGTATACAGATAAAAACAACTCATTCTTGCTTCCTGCTCCATTGTACTTGGGTTGTACCAGGCTATTATCCTGGGATCCTAGGAGTAATATTCACAATCACCATCTTTTGTCTGTTGGACCTGAATACTTTCCTTTTTTCTTCTTCTCCCGGGTTATGGTGACACTTCCAAGCTTGGCCCACTGCAGGCAGAGAGCCAAGCCTCCATTAACTAGTGTCTGAAGCCCGAACGGACAGTCACAGCACTTCTGGTCTGCTACATGACACTCCTCCTACCTACATTCCCACTACTACTATAGGACTGTGTTGAACGCCAAAGGCAGCCTGTCCTCTGTCCAGTGCAGTATCTGTACTCTGCTAAATTGAGAGAATCTTTCCACTTGCCTCTTCCCTTTGATTCCATCTTACCTGGGCCATCCTGAAGCACTTCTGACCACTAGTAGACATCCATCAGGCCTTTGAGAAGACCCTGTTCCATACTTAAGCACCACTTATGCATCAGGACTGAAGTTCCTGGGTCACTAATACTTTAACGGCAAAAGATCCATCATTTTCCTTCATTGGGGCAGATTTACTTACCCAGTCCTGTCGCGATCCCAAGGTGCGTTGTCCTATGAGGATTCGGGTCTGCCGCGATTCACTAAGATCGTGCGCCCGAGTTCCTGCATCCGTCACTTCTGCGTCGAGGTCCGCCGGAGTTCGCCTGCTTCTTCCTGGTGTATGTGAGAGCTTGATCTTGCGACACAATTCCTTTTTTAAATTCTGCGGTTTGTCTGAATCTGTCGGGTTGTCTGACGGCCATGCCCACCACCCCCCATCTCTGTCGCATGCAAGCCAGCACCAATGTGCCACAATCCAATCGAGTGCGCCAAAAACCCGGGGCAATTCGGCGCAAAACGGAAATAATCACGAAACCGGACGAAAGTGCAGCGTTCGGACCTTTAGCAAATGTACCCCTTTGTCTAACACCTAATACAATCACATTCTAACCTTCCTGCTGTGGTCGCAACTACCAACACAATGCCATTAGGTGGGTAGACCAGAAAAATACTTCTCCCTTTAAACACAAGGGAAAAAGCTGGATGAGTAGCATCCAATTATACACCATTGTAAACTATGGCCTGTTAAATGGCAGCGACATCAGACGCAGAAAGGTGTGGCAGAGACAAAACAAACAAATTATTCGCTATACATTGGATCTCACATAGGTCCATACAACAGATCATTGCGAGAACTTTGAAACCAGTCATGAAAGGCTTTTCTGATATTCTATCGACTTTATCAAAGTTTGGATTCCCTTCTCACACATAAGACTATATTATGGCTTTGTACTCTGAACCTTCTCCAGCTGCATGGGTCAACGGCTCACTCTTCCTTTCTTTTAATATAACAGATGGTACAAGACAAGGTTGTCCTCTATTCCCCCTTCTTTTTGCTTTAATTATGGAAACTCTGATTTAATGAGTCAATGCATAAGACAGCACCCCCGAGATCCACTGTACTTCCACCATGAATTGCACAAATTTTATGGCTTGTATGCCTGTTTTCAGGCAAAAATGTTCCCCATAGACACAGATTGAGGTCCATGGGTTAATAATAAGAAATTAAACCGTGGATCAGGGAAGGGTGGGGAGCTACTTCAGCCTATGTCAGTGATGGCAAACCTTTTAAAGACCGAGTGCCCAAACTACAACAAAGACCCGCTTATTTATCGCAAAGTGCCAACACAGAAATGTAATTTGTGATTTATACTCCCTTCTCTGTCACAGTTTTCATTGATACCAGCACTCTGAGGACACCAATAAAGCAGGAAATAGTCCCAGGTACAGCTGTCACTTTAAAATAGCTCTGTGCACAGCAAGTCCCGGGCTGCCTGGGACTGCAGGAAGATACCTGGAGTCATCTCTGGTGATGGCCTGGGTGCCCACAGAAAGGGCTCCGAGTGCCACCTCTGGCACCAGTGCCATAGGTTAGCCATCACTGGCCTATGTGATTGTGTGCCCATGTCTCCTCTTGCATACTCTACTCCAAACCCGTCCCCTCCCTACCTGCTCAATGCATGTATCAGGAAGTAGGGAGAGTTAGGAAGTGGGATGAGTTTGGAGAACTGGAGACTGACACAGGCACACACAGGCTGAAGATGACCCCCTTATCCAGCATATGACCTAACCTCACAAAAAATATACTGGATGAACAGGCACAATTTTTCTAGACGCCCTAAAATCTTCTGAAAAGTCATCCAAAAATATAAAAGGCAGTCACAGTCAGTATACAGTGCAGGTGACAATATACATTTGGCTATTTTTTATACAGTGACTGTGATACCAATTCTGTTGGAGGTTAAAGAATAACAAAAAATTTCAGTCATTACTTTAAAAGTTTTTGAAAGGCCACAGAAACGTATAAACTTTAGTGTCGCTGGTTCAGTACGGAAGATTTTTCTGCATGATTTCACATCTGTTACCTTTTAATCAGAAACTATTGAATAAGATATAATGAGAGAGGTACTTCAAAATAAACACTCGTTCTGTATCAGGAACTTTAACAATTTTCTAATGAGACTTGTGCATGATAGAAATCATGAAAATTCCTTTCACTGTGGATGCAGAACACAGATGCACAAACTGATGCTCAGCCTCTGCTATTTCAGTAATTCTATATATTTGTTTAATTTATTAGGTATCCAATCAATGAAAATAATTGTATTAATATTTTTTTGCATAAATATATGGTACGTATAAAAATAATTTAACCCCTTAATTACCAGGCCCTTTTTCGTTTTTGCATTTTCATTGACACCCATGATTGGTGCTTCCACCGATCATGGTTAATACCGGTGGGTGTTTGCTGCAATAGGCAGCAAACACTCACTGGCTATGGAGAGGGCTGAGGCCGTGAGCCCTCTCCAAACACTTGCTAACAGTTTATGCCATATACATTGAAACCTATATTATATCAAGGTGCCAAAACTTAACCAAAAGTTATCCCAGTTGCCTTCTGCTCAAAGCATATCACAACAAAACAGTGTCCTCCCTATTGTCTGTGCATACTCCTAGAGGCTCCTGAACCACAATGCAGAATAGCAATTTACATTCCTGGCAAACACTTTAACCTTAAAACGATGCATGACTAACTTGTGCTGCTATCATTTTAAGGTATCTTTAGATAAGTAAAGGTGTTTAGATGAACTGGTAAAAAAACAAACCTAGTGACACTTCTCTGGTTTGATTGCCAGGGGGAGCTAGCAAACACATGACACCAGTTTTGTTTGATATGCTTAATGTGGGGGGAGGGGCTGGCTGACCTTTACAATTTGATTAATATCTTCAAAACAAAAGCAGCACAAACAAAAATTTGAGCAGATCAAATCAGCACAAACATAACACAATTCATTGGCACCAATTTTGTTTTATTTGGGTAATGTAGGGAGGCTGGTTGACCTCTGAAGACCTCAGGGAACTTTTAATAATAACTTAAAAACAACAGCGGCACAAATGAAAATTCTGCTGCACAAACCAGAACAAATGTAGCTCAAATGTTGGACACCAATTTTGTTTGATTTGAACAAGGTGGGGGGGGGGGATTTCACTCCACTCCTGGCAAAACCATGGCGCAAAGGACACACTCAAAATACATGGCAAAGGAGAGGCAAAAGAGACAAAAGGTAATTACAGATACAGTCAGGCCATAAATTCTTACTAAATAAGATGATGACAAAACACATATTAAGGACAAAGTTTTTTACATTTAAATGGGTGGGATTTCGCATAAAAAAAGATTCTAGAAAGGACATTAAATATCTTAACAGAGTGGACTAGTAGATTAACAAAGTAAAACCTGGTGACCGATTTAAACCTTTAAAATGGTTTAAAATATCACTTGACATATTTCAAGCCAATATTACACTGGGGGTCAAGTACGAGTTGTTATACAGAAGTATAAATAAAATTAATTAAAAAAATAAGTCTATTAATGAAAGGTTTTCATCCGTTTTCTTATTTGTCATCACATTCATCTGACACTTTTACAATTCGTCTTGGAGGAGAGAACATTATTTTGACAGATTCCTGGATTGAACACTTCAATGTTTTGAAGCTTCTGTTTTTTGTTTACATTTCTCTACTTGTTCAGCCGCACATTGATCTACAGCGGATTGTGACCTGAGCCTTTGGGCCCAACACAGTTTGGAAACTGACATAAAATTAATTTGCAGAGGTAAAATTGCTTGCCAATATAAATGCAAGTTTCAAGATAAAAGTGCTTGATTGTTCTAAATGAACTTTTCAACATCAAACCGGATGGTAAAATGCTATTTTATAGACTCTATATATGCCAATTGCAATAACTATTTATTTAAAGTCTTTCTCAGCAGGAAATTAAACATTTTAGATTTTGGCCTGAGCCTTGAAGCTTTACTGGCTTTTAACCTCTCAATGCCTGAGCAGTGTTGGAGCTTTTGTTTACCACTGGTCATGCTTTGCCAACTCTCAAGTGAAGACTTGCAAGACACCTTAAATTATGTATTACCACATAGGATTGCATTAGTGAAGCGACACCAGGGCCATTTCTGCGCCGATCAGGGTGGATGACTTGGGTGCCGGAGGAAGGGAGGCACCTTACAGAGGAGAATGAGGTTATATTATCATTAGAGATGAGCGAGCACTAAAATGCTCGGGTGCTCGTTATTCGAGACAAACTTATCCAGATGCACTCGAGCCTAGAAACTGCCCTTAGTGATACTATGAAATAAGTAGTAGTTGTAGACTAATTGTTGGTTTCAGTAATAGTAAATCCAAAGGCTTTCCAACTGCTCGTTAACACTTAATTTCTAATCAGCCAATCACATGGCGGCAACTCAGTGCATTTAGGCATGTAGACATGGTCAAGACAATCTCCTGCAGTTCAAACCGAGCATCAGTATGGGGAAGAAAGGTGATTTGAGTGCCTTTGAACGTGGCATGGTTGTTGGTGCCAGAAGAGCTGGTCTGAGTATTTCAGAAACTGCTGATCTACTGGGATTTTCACGCACAACCATCTCTAGGGTTTACAGAGAATGGTCCGAAAAAGAAAAAACATCCAGTGAGCGGCAGCTCTGTGGGCGGAAATGCCTTGTTGATGCCAGAGGTCAGAGGAGAATGGGCAGACTGGTTCGAGCTGATAGAAAGGCAACCGTGACTCAAATCGCCACCCGTTACAACCAAGGTAGGCAGAAGAGCATCTCTGAACGCACAGTACGTCGAACTTTGAGGCAGATGGGCTACAGCAGCAGAAGACCACACCGGGTGCCACTCCTTTCAGCTAAGAACAGGAAACGGAGGCTACAATTTGCACAAGCTCATCGAAATTGGACAGTAGAAGATTGGAAAAACGTTGCCTGGTCTGATGAGTCTCGATTTCTGCTGCGACATTCGGATGGTAGGGTCAGAATTTGGCGTCAACAACATGAAAGCATGGATCCATCCTGCCTTGTATCAACGGTTCAGGCTGGTGGTGGTGGTGTCATGGTGTGGGGAATATTTTCTTGGCACTCTTTGGGCCCCTTGGTACCAATTGAGCATCGTTGCAACGCCACAGCCTACCTGAGTATTGTTGCTGACCATGTCCATCCCTTTATGACCACAATGTACCCAACATCTGATGGCTACTTTCAGCAGGATAATGCGCCATGTCATAAAGCTGGAATCATCTCAGACTGGTTTCTTGAACATGACAATGAGTTCACTGTACTCAAATGGCCTCCACAGTCACCAGATCTCAAGCCAATAGAGCATCTTTGGGATTTGGTGGAACGGGAGATTCGCATCATGGATGTGCAGCCGACAAATCTGCGGCAACTGTGTGATGCCATCATGTCAATATAGACCAAAATCTCTGAGGAATGCTTCCAGCACCTTGTTGTATCTATGCCACGAAGAATTGAGACAGTTCTGAAGGCAAAAGGGGGTCCAACCCGTTACTAGCATGGTGTACCTAATAAAGTGGCCGGTGAGTGTATATCGAGCCGTTTCTTTGCTATCCCTCTTAGATTACCTCAGTGCTACAATGGCTGCTTCCTCTTCCTCTGCTGATAATCCCTGGAGTCTGTAGATTTGTTTATATGATGTTTATCAGACGGATTTATGGGAGGAGAGGATCTGCTGCTCCTTGCTCACAGAGGATGAAGTCATGTGACAGTAAATATAGCAGTGCTGGATGTGTGAAGGCAGATGTCTCCTGCACAGAATAGTGAGGTACAAGATCTCCCTGTTTCCTATCAGTTCCTCCATCCCAGTTTGTGATTCTACAGAACTTTCTTATCTCTCTTTGCATCTCCTGCTGCTCCCCTTCCCCCACCTTGTCATTAGCATTATCATCTCTGTGCAGATAAGCACATTAGTGCTCACAAAGCATAGGCTATGGACTTCATGTAACTGGTGTATTTGGATTTCTTCCATTAATTACACGTTTCCTGCTCCCCCATGTGATGGTTGCTGGATAGCTGTCACTATACACAACCTGTATGTGCACTGTGCAGTGCTCAGTGGATTTACTTGTGGGAAACTAAATGAATCTAATTCTAAATTACTTTAAGAGAGAGCACAGGGCATCATGGGATCTGTGGGAAAGCTAGCTGGCCTCCGCTTGAGGGCAGAGACCAACAGACATTAGTCTCCGCCTACTTCATCTCTGATGAGAAAGATTTTTGTCAAACACTTTCAAAACTGAATATTCTATAACTTTGGAAAGAAAAGGACGCACAAAGTAGGAATCATTCTGTTTGTTTTTAAAGGGGGAATCGTATATAATAATTTGGTAAAAGCCATACATTTACAGTTTAATCATAATCTGTTGAAATGTTAGTTTAATCACTATTTGTAGAGATTGCTCGAGTTGTATCTTAGAAAAAAGGGAACATTAGACAATTTCCAGATCACTACCACCCTAAAGCCATACAATGAAAGTCAACAGTGTTACAAGCCACCCAATATAAATATATATTATTTACATACATTCACACACTCTAGTGAATGGTGTATAGGGCAGCCACAAGGAGCACAAACCTCCCTGGGATCCACGGCTATCTAAACCATCCATTATTTTTTCTAGGAGGGATGGTGTGTGATGAAAGCCTCAACCCTGCTACCAATGGCATACAGAAGGGAACTCCGAGGAAGGGTGAGTAGCACGAGGGAATTGGCAGAATGCACTAAAAAGTTGTTTTTTTTTCAAAGAAAGATACTTCACAAAAGTGATGCAAAATAGTGACCAATATTTAATTCCAATTGCAAGCAGGCAAATAATTATTAATTGTAGACACGTACCATATACTTCATATTTATAATTTTATATTAAAATAAGGCATAGATAATCAGAATTAACAAATGTGTTGGGACCACAGTATTTACAAGTGCTATTAAAAAACACTATTCCGCTTCACTGTTTCTATTGTTTTTTTTTTTCATAGCAATGTGAGATAATATTTGATTGCAGTGGATTTACAGCATTATCCAGAGATTTTCTGTATATTTATAAACTGGAAGACTAATATTCTCTTGAATTATATATTTTCTCTACATATATATGTATTCCTTGTCTCCGACTATGGTGACCAATTACAGCTCAGCTTTACCAGTGTTCATAAATATTTTAAAGGGGAACTGTAATTGGTTGCCATGGCCAACTAATCACATTCTTACTGTTAGGTAGCTTGATAAATCTGCTGTAGAGCAAATCTTTAGCTGACACTGCATATCCACTGAAAATTAGTTCTCATCGCTATGATAACAAAACAACAAGACAATGTTTTTAACCCCTTTCTGACAAGGCTTTAATGACAGAGGCAAAATTTCATACTTATTGGTCCAAGGGCAATAGCTTTTTTTCTGACCAATGCCATAAACATTTTTTTTTTCGTGACACTTTTTTCGGGGTAAAATGTTAGGTTTAATGTTTGAGAACCTTTTTTTTTCACTTTTGTTAGCTCAAATGTTTGAATGTCTAGTAAAGCCAATATTCTTTACTGGAAAGTGATGGTATAACCCTAGGAATTTCCACCCATCCTTGAACAGAATGGGCTCTAGTGCTGTTTTATTGTAGTGTCCTTTTCAAATAGTTCATTTATCTGTGTTGTTCCCAGCCATTGGTTGTATAGGCTGGTGGTCCCCAACAACCGGGCTGCACTCCGAGACTGAGCCATGGAGCACCCGATCCCAGGCCGCGGCCGAAAGAATTTAAAATAAAGAGCTGCATACTCACCTCCAGTGCTCCTCTTCACTCTGTGGCTTCCCGGCAGACGACCACAGGCACGTCTATGCACGCTGTCAGTGCACACACTTTGACGCACCCGATTACATCACAGTGTGTGCACACTGGCAACGCACATAGATATGTCTCTAGCCATCTACCAGGAAGCCACAGGGTAAAGAGGAACCTGGAGCCTCGGGGAGAATAGTAGAGTAAGTAGTAAGTATACTGTTTTTTATTTTTAAGGGAGCTGTGATAGGGACATTTCTATGGCATTATTATGGGGGCTGCCATTTGGACATTACTATGCAGGCTGCCATGGGGACATTACTTGGGGGGCTGCCATGGGTACATAACTTTGGATGGCTGTGATGGGGACATTACTTTGGGGCCAGACAGGGGACATTTTTATGGGGGCTGCAATAGGGGCAGGGGGCATTACTATTGGGGCTTTGCAGGTGGCTTTACTAGGGGGGCTGGGCAAGGGACATTACTAGGGGGTTGGGCTTTGGACATTACCATGGTAGCTATTATGGGGTCTTGACATGGGACATTTCTATGGGAGCTGAGCAGGGGACATTACATAGTGCGGTCAAACATATCCTAGAAAAATACTAGTAGATCTTCAAACATGATGAGGATATTAGGACCACATCTCAGAAACTGCCATGGTCATCTTTAGAAGGGGCAAGAAGTTGAGGGACAGACTGGTTCACAGCAACCTGGAATCAATCCAATGCCCTCTGACCTGGCTAGGCAGGCCGCAACTGGGTATCTTTAGCTGTGGTAGTTGTATGGCATGCCCTTATTTCAACCGGGAATATGACATCAGGGACCACGTTATATGCTTAACGGGTGTGGTATACCGCCTTACGTGTGACTGTCCCATGAATTATGTTGGGAAAACTTTTCACCCATTAAAAAACCGCATTAGGGAGCACATCAGTGATATCACAAACAACAAGGGTACCCCAATCTCCAAACACTTCTGGGAGAGACATAATGGTAACTATAAATCAGCACGGTTATAGGCGATTCAGTAGGTGAGACCCCCCCAGAAGGGGAGAGGATTGGGACAAACTTATCTTATGTAAAGAGGCACAATGGATCTTTAGGATGGACTGTGTGTCACCTAGAGGCCTAAATGATGTTTTGTCACCCACCTTGTGGGTTAATCACAGGCTGACTGTTGACCATGTCTGGTGGCGATTTTTGGTCCTTGTGTTCCACCAGGGTTTCAGGTCTTATGGATCTCATGCACTCACCCCTCTCCTACACCAGAGACACACACCATTACGGTGGTAGGATAAGGGCTTAGGTTCTGGGTTTCCCTCTTCCCATTTCTCCATCTGCCACCTTATAACTCCCACCCCCCGACCGCTGCAGGGCTACTTACCTGACAGCGGGTGGTTCCCCGCGACCCAGTTCCCTGGTCTGTGGAAGCGCAGCTGCCATCCCTGGGTACCTCCGCATTGCTGTCTGATGGTGGTTGGGGGTTACCATGGTGATGTGACGCTTTGACTCCGGCCCAATCACGTGACTGTAGGGTCACATGATAGGCGGCGAGGGCAGACCCTCAGCTGTCTCAGCGGGGGTGAGTGATAGGTCCTGGCCTGAGGGATGAATCTCCATGACATGGCACTCTTTGATTGGGCACACAGACATTTCAGGCACTCCCAAGGGGAGGAGTGTGTCTTTCATTGTTTCTTAAATGCCAGGTGTCTTTCATTACTCCCTGCTGCTATCAATGCAACAGCGTGAGCCCACGCCACTCTAAAAATCACAGTGTATAACAGTGAATGATTGTGATTCCTGATGATAGGAGCACTAGAAACACGTTGGGTCAAGAAATATATCCGCTGGTGTAGTTAATGAGAGCAGGGATGATTAGTACAATACACTTAGTTCAGAAAGCTGCCTACAACGTATTAGTAGTCAGTCTAGGGAACTTTCAAGTGTGGGTCGGCTCCCCATCATTCTCTCTAAGGACACCCTAATACTATCTTATCCTAGGGCAGTGGTGGCGAACCTATGGCACGGGTTATGATTACCACACCAATCCTGGGCTATATTGTATTGTTTTTAATTTTGTTTTCTGCGGATTTGTGGGAAATGACACACCATATTTAGTGGGTTGGACCACCTATTGGTCCTCATTTTAATACAACTGTGAATAAAAGCTATATTTTAATTGTTATCCACAGCTAGATCCCTCTTAACACAATTGGTCACATTTACTTACCCGGTGCCGGGTGGACTGTCCGACGTGGGTGAACTCTGACGTCTGAGGAAGGGGGCGTGTCCCTCGAAACGTCACAGCAGGTGGACGATACCACTCTGTCCAACAGTCAGAGACAAGGCAGTCTTAGCCCTGGGGCCTCCAAACATGTAAGTGTTGCGAAGAAAAAAACTACTAGAACGCCAAATGAGGTGAATTTCTTTATATCTCTAAAATTCATGTGATAGCACACTCACTAGGACGTACGTACACTAGCCGAAAAAATGTTGTAATATATAAGAAGATTTAAGAAATTGAAAATGAATTGATGTAAATACATGTATATATTTGAAAGAAGTAAAATTTGATGAAACAAAAAAAATGGTTTCAAATGGTTGATTTATAGGGCACTATTCATAGATTCATGAAGATTGTGCGCCTGATATACATGTGTTGCTTCTCCGAGCAGGTCCGCCTGAGTTCACCTTCATCTTCCTGTTGCATGTAAGTGCATGGCTTGCGACACAAATTTAAGTGTTAAATTCCGTCGGATTGTCTAACGCTGAAAAGTAGGGAAAACCGACAAAAATGAGGCCGCGGGACCCTTAGTAAATAAGCCCCAATCAGTGAACCCCCGACATTACAATTGGGGGCTGTGTGTTTTTGAAAGGGCCCTGCTTTGGACACTTCATTAATGAGTAGCGGCTGCATTTCCCACACTAGTTTTATACTCAAGTCAATAAGTTTCCCAGTTTATTTTGTGGTAAAATTAGGTACCTCAGCTTATACTCCGGCCGACTTATACTTGGGTATATGTGGTATAAAAAGGGGACCACAGTCTGCTCCTCCATGCTACGCCTGCTCCTCCACGCTACGCCTGCTCCTCCACGCTACGCCTGCTCCTTCACGCTACTACTACAGGTAAAATGCAGGACTGCTATGCAGGAAAACTAAAAGAAATTGCAGTGTAAACGCAGTGCTGCTCGGAAAAATAACTTGAAAATTCTGAAAAAAACCTAACATTGTTGTTTTGATTACACAACAGAGGCAGGCAAACCTCCAGTGTGACTACAACCTTAATCCTGCTTGCATGATAATACTTTCCCTACCATAAAAGGCCTCCCAAGAGAAGTTTATTTCATGTTGTGTCAGCTCCCTGCTGAACATGCATATGGGAGTTTGCAATAAAAGGTTTGGGGCTAATTGGATTTCTCTTTTTTCTTGTTTAATTTCATTCACTTATTCCCGCTGTGTATTTACATGGACCTGAATTCTTGTCAATTGCACAGCATTAATCCACAGTTAATGTCCAAAGAAAGAGCAGCCATTTTGTTACAAGTTACTGTGCTGGTAAAAGTTTTATCTGAAACATTATGCGTAGTGTAAAATTAAAATGTTTTTGAACTTTCTAAATACATTTAACATAATCCACCGTTTTGTGCAAACAGCTCTTGAATTCCTGACTGCTGTTAAAATCTAAGTCTACGGTATATTAAAAAATATACACAAATTAAAGTTGTGGTTGATTCTGTAACAGCAATAAAGTTATTTAAATTGAAGCATTTTACACATTTTCCATCATTGTGGCGAAGAAAGTAATTCTAGAAATTGTCTGGGGTCCTGATAGTTGTCCTTTTACTAAGGGCGGTGTTACTGCTTGGTCGGACCGTGCGCCATACTTCTATCCGATGTGCGCCGCCACAATTCTGCAGCATGAACAAAGTGCAATAAAAAGAAAAGGGTGATACGGCAGCGACGTTGGCACGTGTCCTAGACTGGTTTCATGCCGGTAAAGGGAAATTGTGGGTGACACTTGAAAACACCCTCTCCCCCGCACCTCTAACAATCCTACCCTGGACACCCACTTATGTTAACCAAAATTTCCACTTGACTAAAATACCATATGTGGCCACTCATGTTCTTAAACTAATTAAAAGAATGGGGGATCCCATGCGACTACTTACCTCTGACGGACCTCTGACACCAGTAAGCGACAACCCTGACTTCCCCCCAGGATGTCACAGCCATTTTTTGGCTCCCATGCGAAAAAACCAAACCTTAACCTTCTCGACACTACTGAAGGACAATGGACTTACCCCAATTGAAGAAATGCTTGAGGATAAACAATGCACGAGTAGAATGAGGTGGGAGTACACTCAACTAAGGCACTTTTACAACGCCAACAAGGGCACTCTAAATTTGCATAGACCGCTAACACCATTTGAACAGCTGTGCATATCTCAAACTCCGATCCCTCATTCTGTCTCCGCCATATACGGATTACTCCTAGATAAGTGGGCATTGACCGATCTGCCATATGTCAAGGTATGGGAACAGGAACTGGGGAAGTCCTTTTCTGAAGAGGAATGGGCTAAATCGTTTGAGTTATGCCATAAACTTTCCATATCAGGCAGGGCTCAGGAATCTAATTTTAAAATATTATCACGGTGGTATTGGACCCCTAAAAAATTAAGCAAAATATACCCCTCATGCTCGGATGAGTGTTGGCGATGTAAACAAGCCCAAGGCTCCATGACACACATTTGGTGGGGATGTCCCGTATTGAGACCACATTGGAACAGAGCCGTAGAGCTGATATCAAAACTGACAGGTGTCAAATTGCACAATGATCCTTCCACCCTTTTGCTAAACATCATCCCAACCTCCACACAAAAGGCTAAAAAATCTCTCCTGGGTTATATATTGATAGCTGCTAGAATGTTGATACCGCGTCTGTGGAAATCCACTAGAGTACCATCAAGTTCTGATCTCCTTTCAGAAATTGCGGCGATACACAGAATGGAAGAGCTCACGGCGGACGCTCACCATACCACTGAACAACACATAAAAACCTGGGGTCCATGGCTGGATTTCAGGAACTCCCCAGACTTTCTCTCGTTCTAATGTATATAGGGGTATACACATACATGCACTCCCAGAATAAAGAAACCACTGCAGATCCTAAACCCCTCTTTTCCCTCCCCATATCTTTCCTCCCTCCCTCCCTAGACTGAACTTTGCTACAAATAGCACTGGGAGAGACCTCCCACTGGTTAAAGGGGAAAACTTGTATACACAGGCTAATCCGGTTACATGAAGTAAAGTTGTATAATAATAGCTACACGAAAACTATCTTCAAGCCATTAAATACCGGAAGATAACACCCTTATATAAATCCCCTAGAGTATTTTTGAAATAATGAGGCTCCTTCTGGCATCTCTCTAGCAAAATCTCTATCTCATAAATAGAGCAAATTTGTGTTATGCAAGTATTTGTATTATGCCTTTCATGTCCCCACGCCTGCGTGCGTGAGAAGTTATATGTATGATATGTTATACTTTACATGACTGGACTTTGTAAACCTATATTATATGTTTCTCAATAAACTTGAATGATATAAAAAAAAAAAGAAAAGGGTGCACACTTCCAGAGCAGTGCAAGGGGCACCAGATTCATGAAAAATGTGCACCGCAATTTCATGAATCTGGCGCACCCTGCTAACTTCAGTTTTTGATAAATTATTCATACAGTGGTCCAAATTATCACGTGGGTGTTACCAAAGTATACCTAAACTCTTTGTGCATTTTGCAATACAGGGGGAGGAAACAGACAGTGGGCCCTGTTACTAAACCCCCTTTACAGCTGTCCCTACCTAATTTCCTTGCTTACCGTAAGCAGTATGGGACAACTGGTTGATGTCCGCTTTCTGTGCCTGTATAAACGTGGAGCGAAAGACAAAACAGAACAAAATCACTAGGCAAATGGATAGTCAGAGAATCAGGCATAAGGGTTAAAGATGACAAAATACACAAGACAGAATGAACATTAACTAGCTAAGTACAAGACTACAGCAGGGAAAGAGCGATAGTCTTTTATGAGATGCCAGAACTCCAATCCAGAAGATGATTTGATCAGTTCTCTGACATCAGACAGGGCAGCTATCAGAGTGATTCTGTCAATCACAGCAGAATTACTGTTTGTAAACCAGAAAAGAGTGCATAGGACACGGATATGATGGAAATCAATCAAGGTTGCTAGGAAAGTAGTATAGCGTTCAGACTAGCAAGAAAAGAATGGAACAAAATGGCCCATATCAGCAAATTCTCAGCCATACTTTACACACAGAGGATGACGCAGGCACAGATGTATCAAATCCACTATTTATTCATTTCTAGGAGAAACCAATGAAAAGTGCAACAGAAAGAAACAGATTTATTATTGTAGTTGTAACCTGACCATGGAGTAAAATGTGTCATACTCTGGTGCAACTTGAGATTTTGGAACATCTCATTTTAGACTAAATATTTCTAAGTAGCTTGGAAATGTGTTCAAAGAAGAAGGTTGAGATGGGATGATGTCCTAAATAAACCAACATTTTTGTGAAAAATGATGTGTTAAGCCATGGTCCATTGCCCCTGCTGTATTCGAGTAAGGAGCCAAAGAGTCAAAATTTTACTTTTATAGCTTAAGATTTCACTTTATATGGAAAGAGTAAAAAGAAAGTTGAAAAAGTTCGAATTAATACTGTATGTGTCGCTTTTAGCTCAAATACATTATTCAGCCATGACTCAGATTTCTGCTCATGTACTTGGAGAAAGAGTGGCTGAACACTTTTATTATACCAGACTCAAGGTGTTAATGTCTTCCATCCAAAAATATATATACTGTACATCTTTACAGCCTGACCTACCTGTCTACATTAGGCCTAGGGGTAAACTAGTAATGGCTTAATGCTGGTGGAATCCAGGAAAGGAAAAATCAATGATATGGAACACTTGTTTACATAGAAAGGTTAATTGAGCCCTGGAATTATCAATATTCTTTCAACTCATTTGGCTGTTAAAAAAAATGCCACTTTACATTAGCTCATCATGGAAATGTAATTTGAGGTCACATTTCCCTCCGGTTGTAATTAGTAATTGTAAACCATAAAAAGACTGAAAAAAAAATCTTTTAATCAGAACTGATGATTTCACTAATTACTTTTATTTATCACACAAACATCTAAACCAATGCAAGCATTAATATATAGAAGAAATACAGCTGAACTGGTGTTTGGAATAAATTAGAATAATTGCTTAAGTAGGCGGTAGATGGGAGGTATGGATGTCATATGTGAGGGCAATTATGAGATCATTTATCTGATTTATAAGCAAACCTTTAGTAAATATAAAGTATCCATCTACATATGAAATAATGACTTGTGTACAGTATACCTGCCACATGGATAAAAGCCAGAGGGATACTGTATATTCTGTAATAATTTAGACTTCCTAGGGTCAATGGTGGGAATCTTGCAGGAGAAGGAGCCGCCTTACAAAGTATGTTAAAAAAGGACAGTCGGTAGTAATATTTCAGTGCTGGACTCTATTACTCGTCATTTCTGAGTAGGAAGGGACCTGGCAGGGTTGAGGTCTGCTCTAAGGCCTGTCCGCTAAACTTCATAAAAATTGTGCGGACTGGCATGGTGGAAGGGCACAATCTTAAAAAGTATTTTTCCTTTTTATACGTACCACAGTGAAATGTACAGATTTAACACTGTATTCTTCAAGAGTGTTAAGAACATATTGAGCTTGAATTCTGAACTACTTGATGCAATATACCGTCCCACCAGAAGTGACGTACATGTCAAGCCGTCAAACCGGAAGTGGGAAGCACTTGTTTTAGAGGTGTGCCTGCCTACAGGTAGGTTTACTATACCTGTGTAGCGGTGATGTCGCTGGCTGTCTTGTTGTTAGTCCCCCTGTAGGCGAGTTGTTTTCCTTATTGGTAGAATCAACCTAGTTGCTCCTGTTTTGTCCACCTGCTTGTCAGTGGATTGGGCCAATGGGGGGGGCTCTAACCCATGGTCGAGGCATGATTCTTATTGGGCTCGAACCTTTAAATAGTTGCAGTTCAAGATAAGACGGCTGCTACATGAGTGGGGTCACCACTGTGTCATCCACCTCTCGACCATTGTCATTGGTCTGTGGCAACACTATTCTTCCCCCTCAGGAAGCGTCTACTTAATGTGGTCCTAGAAATGCGTTGGACACACTTTTTTCATCCGCATTGGCAGGGTGTACAAGGGACTCCTTTTATTTAGGGATAACCTGGGAGCATGACTTTTGGGTGCAAGGGTGAGTTGGTTTTAGGGATTACCAGGGGCAGTACTGACATTTTAATCCTGACATGGAGGAACCCTTCACACATCTCCCTTCCCCCTTCTTTTTCTGTTTTCTGGATGGGTAAGATCCAACCAGTTACTAAACTATAATTACACTGGTTCTTTGGCCTACTCTCCATTCATTCATGAGGTCTGCACGTTGCCATTTTGTGTGCTGAACTTATCATATATACTCAAGTATAAGTCGACCTGAGTATAAGCCGAGGCCCCTAATTTTGCCACAAATAACCTTAGACTGTCTCCCTTTAAAGTTCTCCATGGTCTAGGTTTTAGAAGTGTCCCCCTAGTTATCACCTGAATCCAGATGGGAAAGTAGCGATTTTATAAAAGTTGCAAATTTTGGTGCAAATCAATGGCTACCCCTGACCAGACGTAGAAATTAGATTGGAACTGAATGTGGCTTTTGAAGCCTTTTTGTGACTTTTGTTTTAAAAAGTCTCAAATTCACTAAACACCAAACACCACATGTTTCATTAAGGAAAAAATGCAGTAGGATGCTTTGGGCCCTGGTAGTAACTTTGGCACAGCCAGATGTGGTGGTAAGACTTAATATTTCAAACCCGACTTATAACCCAAGGTTTTAGTCATTGTGTAAAGGTGTTCTTGCTATTCCAAAGTGAACTGAATTTTGAGCTGTGTGAGTTTACCCAAGATGTCACACAGCCTGCCAGGTACTGACAGGTTTTGTTTTCCATGTAACTATCTATATATAAAAATCATATCACTAAAAACTGTAACTAGAGCTCAGGTAAGATGTCAGACTGCATGATCATTGAGAAATAGTTCTCAAAAAAATAAAAATAAAAACAAATTAGAAAGAAAATCAAAATCCACTGGGTCCTCAAGTAGCTCTCCTATCCCTATATCTGGATGATCTAAACAAAGTACCAGAGTTGCTAAAAAATGGAATTCTAGCTCCCCCCCATTACTTAGGTAGGTTGTGTAGGGTATAATAATAATAATTCCTTTATTTATATAGCACACACAGATTACGCAGCGCTGCACAGAGCTTGCCAAATCACTCCCTGTCAACAATGGGGCTCACAATCTAATCAACTTACCAGTATGTTTTGGAGTGTGGGAGGAGCCAGAGGACCCAGAGGAAACCCAAACACGAAGAGAACATACATACTCTCTGCAGATGTTGACCCTGGGAACTCGGGTTTACAATTCAACGCAACTATGGAAAAACTTATTGCAACCAGAACGGGCTCATTACCTACATACAATCATACATGGGCCAAATGGCATGCATAGTACGCATCCAACCCTCCTTGATAGATCAGAGCTTAAACTTCACAAACCTCACTTAACTCACTCTCTTACATACTTTGCTGCCACGTATATGTTATCTATTGAATAATACCCCAGGAGAAACTGATCAATGTGTCCAACAGTGGAATAGCTAATGGGCGGAAGCATACAGGGAACATGTTTATGGTTATTGTTAACTGTTAATACTGTGGTTATTGCTACTGTTCCTCCTCTGATATGTACACTCTTCCCCTACTCTTCCCATTTCCATCCCTTCCCTCTTCCTAGCTCCCTTCCCCCTCCCCCCCCCCCCCCTTCCACTTGATATTTGTGTTACTGCATTGATATTTGCACCAGTGCAATTCAGTTACCCTGGGGGATCACCAGGATTATTAACTCCCTGTACCGTATATTTCTGTTTAAAAACCCAATAAAAAATTTTTGTTAAGAAAAAAATCAAATTGAACCAGCCTTAAAATAAAAACATTGCATAGGTAATTGCAAACTGTTGTTAAAATTTATAATGGAAATATTTAATTGCAAGACCTCACTACACTTTAGTGCTTCCCAGTCACATTAGAGCTATGTTAATCTGAAAACAAAACGCAATCATTTCATGTATAGACTTGTGAGCTCCATGGTTAAAATAAATACATTTATAAATGCCATCTACAACATCATCTCAATGGCGGTTGTAAGATATTAGTGGGATCTTTTGAGACCCTACTGACCTACTGCACAGCCTCTTAGTAGATATGGAAGGTATCTACAACAGGTCAGACCAGTTTAAGCCAGATGTGAGCTAGTGGAAATTTTTGCTATGGTTTCTCACACGTTTCTAGCAGAGACTGAAAAAAAAAAACATCATGTCTTCAGTTGTGTGGTTTTTTTATTGTTTGAAGAACAAAAAAGTTCTGACCTCTTTTGGTAGATATTCTCTACAATAAATGATTCCCCTCTTTCCCCAATTATAAATTTGTTATCAGTGATAATAAATAAAAAAAATGCAGCTTAACATGATAAATGTTTTGAAATTATATTCCAATGGAAAAAAAAAAACTTATTACACAGAGTGTCAATCTTTTATTGCTTGGTGAACCTATCTATGTGTCAACACTTCTCATTAATTATTGAACCACTTGTTCATTGTTTTTTCTTTTTAGTATTTCCAACAAAAAGTCCTGTTGTGCACATGATTGTTTTCATACATTTGTATTTTGCAGTTCCAATATGTTAAATATACTCAGGATAACAAAATAACACATCCTCCAATTCATTGTTATTAACAAAAATACATTTGCTTTTCACAGATATAATTCCAAGCTATCTCTATCAGTCCTGATATTTATATTTTGGTTGTCCCTGGATACGACCATAAACTGCTGACTATGGTCAGGCAGATTCCTCTAGCTTCTCTTGTACTGCAGGTCAAGGCACTTCCTGTCCAGTGCATTAAAATGCTGCTACACAAAGTCTACAGACAAGATAAGTTCTTGATCTGAGTGGAGGGGGCAATGGAGTGTGGAGTGTGTGTTTTATTGATTAGGTGAGGTAGCAGAGTTGAGTGTGTCATTGGGGCTTATTTACTAAGGGTCGCGGATCGCACTTTTGTCAGACTACTCACCATTTTTAGGGATTGCACAGGTGTCTGCGCCAGGATTGTGTCGCATGCGATTGGTTTTTGGCACAGCTGCACTGGCTTCTGTGCGACACAAATTGGAGCTTGTGACGTTGGAAAATCCGACTATTTCGGACTGAGCATGGGATTTAACATTCAAATTGCGTCGCAAGATAATGCACTTACATGAAGAAGAAGGTGAACTCTGTTAGACCTGAGCGGGGAAGTGACACATGGAAGATATCGGGCGCACAATCTTAGTGAATCGCGCCAGAGCGCATTATCTTCGGAGAAAATGTGCCCCATTGGATACATGTATCCAATGGGGCACCGGAGAAAATGTGCCCCATTGTGTCTTCTATCCATCTCATGACTCTGATCTGTCTCATCTCTCTTTTTCTATGTGTCAGAAACTAGTAGAATCTTCAGAAGATAAGTAAAAGTGTAGATAAACCTGTATCCTGATAATCTAAGCACATTGTCAGCACACAATATCTCATATCACAGAGGGATCATGAAGTGTCTGCTCAGCTAGTGCCCACTAGAGGATTAACATTTGAAACTTTCTTTTATGGTCAAACCCCTTTTAAGGATATGTTTAACATGTGGCAATAGGATTGTAAATTACCCATAGTGATTGTTTTAAAAATGTTAATATATGTACATCAAACAAAGGTGATGTTAAATATATACATGTCTCTCTTCCAGGAAATACATGTATCCAAAGGAAGATATCAATTGTGAAGTATTTTTTAGAGCTATGATATTTCTCATGGAAATAAGTCAAACACAGCAGCTATTAGTGAAGAGAGCTTAAAAGGGTACATTTTTCACCTACTACCAACTCCCATTTCCCATCCATTAATATGGATACTTCATTGAGTTGAAATTTCTTCTCTAAACCCCTACCATTCCTAGGCATCAGTTTTAGCACCCAATATGCTAATTGTTCTTTCACCAGACTTTCCACTCTAGTGCAGGTCAGTCCATCAACCTGACAGTATAAAGCCTAATCAGCATACATAAAACCGACATTACTAATTGTTTGGGTATGGTGGGGGCAGAGGCAAAATTCCACCTACGCTAAAATCAGCGGAGCGACACCTATTAAAGGATGGAAGAAATTGAAGTTAGAAGAGGTTGTGAAAGATCCTCTTGTAACATACCAGACCAATTAATTTTTTAATTGGCTTCCAGGTGCCTTATAAAAGAACATTGAGACTTTAAAAATCCTTTATAATTTTGAATGATTTTGTAGTTAGCCACACTTTCACCTTCCTTCCTCCCTTAAAAATTGTGTATGTAGTATGTGTATCACTGAACCCAAACATAATTACTTTATCTTAATTGTTTTACCATTCAAGATCTACAAAGTACAGGCCGTCCCCTACTTAAGAACACCTGACTTACAGACGACCCCTAGATAAAGACAGACCCCTTTGCCCACTGTGACCTCTCTAAGTGCTTTACTATAGTCCCAGACTGCAATAATCAGCTGTAAAGTGTCTGTAATGAAGCTTTTTTGATAATCCTTGGTCCAATTACAGCAAAAAAATTGGAAACTCTATTTGCCACTGGGGATTTTTTTTTTTGTCTGGAACTACAATTATAAAATATACAGTTTCGACATACAAATTCAACTTAAGAACAAACCTATGGAACCTATCTTGTACGTAACCCGGGACTGCCTTACAGTTAATACCACAATTAAGCATGTCAACTAGACTCTTACATGGATAAAGTTACATGGATAAAGGACTCTTACAGTCCTAATATTACAACCTGAATAACATAAAAATATAATCAAAAAATAAGAATAACCCATAACAAAAAGGCAATTTTTAACTGGTGGTTCATGAGGTGTATACGTTATCTCTAAGACGTACTTACACAATGCTTTTTAGCGATACAGCCATGAAGGTCATCTCCTATCTGTACAATCTAAATAAATGAGTCCTCAAAAGAGGATAGAAAAAATGGAATCGGTGAGAAATAGCGCTACAGAGGGCAAGGTTATCCTTGATGGTGGGACAATAGTTTTCAAAAATTGAGGCAGTTCTAGTAACCTTTTTTAGTTGTGCTGCTCATCATCTGTGCATGTGGAAACCAATGGCTCTATCATATTATACCATTGGCAATGGTCCTTTGAAGGTAGTAGGGGTATTGTGTATGGAAAAAATATGGAATGGAAAAAAAAAGTCAAGATGTTCCAGATAGTTGAACGAAATTTGTTTATTTGAAGGTTTTGCACCCTTACTCTGGGTCCTTCATCAGGTCTAGAGTTCGCTGTTGACGGGTTTATTGGGCCCCACAATTAACCCATCAACACCGAATTCTTGACCTATAGACAGTAAGTGTGCAAAATGCGCAGTTACCTGCAAATAAATAAATTTCAATCAATTATCTGATTAGCTTTGCACTGGTGGAACATCTTTATTTTTTCAAAGGGTTCATTTAGGTCAACATGTCCCGCAAAAAGCAAGCCATCAAACAGCTCCGTAGCTAAAAAAGTAAAAATGTTATGTCACTTGGAAGAAGACAATGCAAAAATGATAGATTTTTCCCCACATTAGGGTTTTATTTGGCAAATTTAGTAAAATGTAAGAAAAAATGTTCAAGTCTGGTATACCCATAATCGTATTGACCAATAGAATAAAGATAACATGATTATTAGGCTATACAGTGAACACCAAAGTAAAAAAATCCAGTACAGAATTGATGCTTTTCTATGCCTTCCCTCAAAAAAAAAAGTTCCTATATTTTCAACAATAGGGGATACCAAACCCAAAATGGTAACATTGGAAAAAGCATATCATCCCGCAAAAAAAATGCCATTACATGGCCCCAATAATAAAAAACAAACATTTTATAGCCTACAAAGTGGGCCAATGAGGAAAGTAAAATCCTGGCAGCTGCAGGGAGCTCCTTCCCTTCTGCAACTTGCTGTTCGCCCATAAAACAAGTAACATCGACGTGTGTAGGGTCTCTGTACTCGGGAGAAATTGCATAACAAATTGTAAGGTGGGTTATCTCTTTTTATCTTTTGGAAATGTGTAAATTTTAAGGCAAAATGAATGTTTAACCGTCAAAATTTGACCATTCTAAATTCCCCCTCCATTTTGGTTCAATTACTATGAGGATCTCAAGGTGTTAACAATCTATCTAAAAGCTGTTTCTGATAGTTTGAGGGGTGCATATTTGAAAATGGGTTGGTTATATAGGGGGGTTTTGATGTTAAATATGTAAAATTTCATTCAAAACATCATTATCCCCAAAATAGTCAATTCTGAAAATCCGGAAAATCGATATTCGATTTGTAAGCCACGTGACATCAAAATAAGTTATCCAGACATTTCAAAAATTATGAAAAATGTAAAGTAGACATATTGGAAATGTTATTCAGCAACTTATTTAGGTGGTAAATCTATCTGCCTGAAAAAGCAATGATTTCAAATTTCGAAAATGGCAAATTTAAAACAAAAAAAATTTTTGTAAATAAAAGCAAAACTTATCAGCCAACATTTACAACTAAAATGAAGTACAACATGTTGGGCAAAAACAATCTCAGAATTGCTTAGATAAGTGAAAGTGTTCAAAAGTTATAACCATATAAAGTGACGCATGTCAGAATACAAAAAATGGGGCTGAGCAATAAACTGGCTGCATCCTTAAGGGGTTAATACCTAGTTTAGTGTTATTTTCTTTGCTTCTCCTGGTCATCATTTATATTGTAGTCATTGTTTTCTTAAATGAAAATCTATTGTAAAAAAACCCCAAATAATTATGCAGCAAGAAAATAATGCAAAATAGCGAAGCATAGAATCAATGGTAACTGTGAAGTTATAATAAATTTAACAAATTATCATATTTGATTCCCCCTTTAAAAACAAACAGAGCAATGTCCATATGGTGTTACTCGTCATTTTCTTTCAAAAGTTATGGCGTTTTCTGTTTGACAAAAATCTTTCTTACGAGAGGTAAAGTGGGTGAAGACTAACATCTTCATGTACTTGCTCTGAAGCGGAGTCCAATTAACTTTGCCCACAAATCCCATGATGCCTTGTGTTCTCTCTCAAAGTAATTTAGCATAAATTTAGATTTCCAAGTAAATACACTGAACACTGCACAGTGCACATAAAGGATGTATATGGTGACCAGCCTGACAGCATCCATCACATGGAGGAGCAAGGAACATATAATAAGTGGAAGAAATCATAAGTAAAACAGTTACATGAAGTATAACTATGTAAGCACTAAGGGTTAATAGCTTCTCCTCACATATTTTATAGTACCAAGTGCAATGTGGAGGAGAGTGAAGCAATAGGTGAAGAGAGAGACAGAGAAAGTTCTGTAGAAGTAGAGACTGGTATGGAGAAACCGATAGGGCACAGGGGAGATCTTGTACCTCCCTATGCTGTGTAGGTGACATCTGTATCCACAGTCCTGAATACACTGGGGCAAATTTGCTAAGAACAGTGCAAACTGCACCAAATGCAGTTTGTTTGTGTAGTATGCAGTGTGTGACAAATTCAGGATTTCTGGCACCTGTTCTTTATGAATCTGGAGCTCCAACAGAATGCACCACTTTTTTTTATGCACTTTTAACATGGGGTGTGCAACACAATTCTGTCGGACTTGGCATGTTAAATCTGGTGCATGGTCTGAGTGAGCACCTGAACGCCCCCTTATTTGTGGTACAGGCATTTCTTAAATAGCAGTTGTCACTAGAAAGAAAGTCCGACAGAAAACTGGTGAACGAACCTTCGTAAATGTGTCCCCTCTGAGCTCTGCTACATACACAGAGAGCACTGTCACATGACCTTCTCTCTGAGAAAGAAGCAGCAGCCCCTCCTTCCCTGTGAGATTGTAGATGTTGTAGATTTAGAAGGAGCTACTTCAGCACTGCTGGATATAAGTAACAATGATAATTCTTCATCCCAAGAGCTATTGATTTGTGGGAGAAAAAAAAAGGCTTTATAGTTGTTCTTTAATGGACTTTAATATATTTTAGAAGGGGATATTTGGCTTAGAAACTATGAAAAATCATGATCTAGAGTCCATTTGCAGCTGAATAAAATGTAATCATAAATGGCATTTACTGAGCTGCTAATTCCTTATTTAAATAATCTTAAAATAATCCGATATAATTAATGTGTACTTAGAATATTTCAGACAAAAAGAATAATTGTTTCTTGGCTTTTACGCCATTCTTACTTTCAATAACTACCTTCAGCAGGAGCTTTGATTCAAAGTACATTAAATGCAGACTGTATTAGTAATTGTATAAATGATGCTCTATGTAAATTCATTATACAGATAGGAATCCCTGCAGCATGGTAATTGTACTTACTGTCATAGCATGGCACACCAAATCTACACTAATATTACAAAATGTAAATGAACATCGGCCATCTGTTAGCAGATTTCTAGAAATCATTTTGCAATGTAAATATATTATGAGAAGTAAAGGTCTCTTTAGTTAGAGGGTAACATTTTAGTTTTGTGCCTATAAAATCAAAATTTACAAAATAAATGTGGGTCACCTTGTGGTACCGGAAATGTTGTGAGGTCTGAAGTGGAGTGAGTCATGTTGTTACTTGGGAAATCAGTCTCCTCATCTGGAAAATGCTTACTCTTCAAAAATAAGTTCATTGTTGAAAAGAGTTGAAAGTCCGATGATGCGAGGTTGGGAAAATAAGGGGAATCCGGTAGAATTTCAAACCCACAGGAGCAGGCTTCCATTAGGACAACATGCGGCTTGCAGAAGGCGGACACCATTGGTAAGCATGCCACGCCTCTTGAATTTGGTGGCCTACCGCAATTTCCGTAGCAGTGAAGCATTATAGGGCCCCAATGACCCTTTGCTTGGAAATCTGTCAATACTACTTCTTGCCGGTCCCAAAATACTGAGAAGCAGAAGTATATAGAAAGAACGGCACTCACCGATATCCCGTTGTAAACCAATTCTTCTTTATTGTGGAAAAACAATACTCACACAAATAAGACAAGCAAGGGAGGGAGTGGGGTATGATGCTCACAGAATGGCAACGGACGTTTTGCGCTACTCGCGCTTCTTCCGGCCTCCGTGGATAGTGATTAAAACTTTAAGGGGGTTTTTATTGAAGCTTAACTTACTTACTAACTTACATGTAGTGGTTGCTGGTAGTGCCGTTAATACTTGTTCTTGCCCAAAATACTGAGAGCATGACCTTGCCTACCAAGGGCTGGACACGTGCCTTCTTTGGAGGGGTTAGTCATGAAGCTGCCATTGTATCAGCTATACTTTAATCTAAGGATCATAGTGATGGACCCAGCTTTCATCACCTGTGATCATTCTGTTGAAAATATCCACCCGATTTCTTTGGCATCGCCTATAAAGTCTTAGAGCATTCGACTCATTCCTGTTTCAGGAACTGTATGAGCAGACAAAGAACCCAGCAAGCTGATTCGTTATGCATGTTAAGGTAGTTTCAGATGATTTTTTTTATTCTATGGACCTCACACTAATCTTTACATTTTGGGCTAAGTGATGAATGGCTACACAGTGTTTTTTTCAAAATGGTGACCACTTGCTGGATTGTGTGTTCATCAATACCACACTTGAATTGATGATGACAGTTCTTGACTACATCATACAATGGGGAATCATCGACCATAAATCTTTTTCATCTCATTATAGTCTCGTTTAGTTTTGTGTTGCAATTTTTTTTTAAAGGTATTCAAGCATAACTAAATTTACTCTATTGTCCTGACCGAAACAATACAAGAGAATTGTAATTTAATTACCCCTGTTTTCCATAATCCAATGCTGTCACCATACAACAGTCTAACAGCTTAATTTACATGGTTTTGCTGCAATCTTTGCTGCTTTTCTTTCTTCATTTTATTATTCGATTATCTTTTGCGCCCCATAGTATTTTATGCAAATTTTGTAAATTGTTTGTTTTGCACTATACTGATATTACAGAATCCAAAAGTATTCATAGAAGAATTGGAATACTGTAAAATATCATAGATTGAAAGTGATCATTTTAATGTTTTTACCAAAAGGAGTAAAATGCCATCCGTTAATAGTACTTGAGCGAGATTTTAGCTTTTAATATATATACCTTCATTATGGTTGATAGCACATTCTATTCTCCCAAACCATCTGTTGATAACAGTATAAGTAACATACATTTTGACTTGGGTAAGGGCTGAGAATAAAAATCTCCCTGACAACTATTCTCCAAGAATAATCCCACAGGTGATTTTCACATGTTCTGCTCAAAGGGCACTTGACAAGGTTATGTACTCCTTATGCTCACGGGTCATAAAATCAGCTACTTAATTTTCATATAGATGGCATATGGATATCATTTTATTGATATTATTTTGTTTTCTACCAAGGTGTATTATGTGGAAAGGCAAGCTGTTAGTACTCGTACAAAATACTTTATTGACAACAAAATATATTTACATAATATTATAGGCAACCTGCATCTTGCTCATTATTCGACAAAACGGTCAATGAACAGCAAAGAACAATTTCCCATCTGTCATTTGATATCTATAAGAAATAACTAAGATTGAAAGTAGTCTTGAAAAAGAACTCTAGAATTTAGGTGTCCTTGTTGGCAAGTGTGGTTGAGATGGGGATGGAGGGGCAGGGGTGGTCAGCTCCGTTTCTTAGGATTTAAAGGACATCTACCACCAGGAAGAAAGACTGCATGCAAATGAGCCTGAGGGGCTCCAGGCTCCATTTGCATACAGTCCTTCATCCTGGTGGTAGATGTCCTTTATTGGAGATCAACTACATGGACAGCGGTGTGGTCCATTTTTTTATAAAAAGCAACCATGTATTCCTAATCCTGGACATCCCCTTTAAGAGGATATCCAACATGTATTTAATAAATAAGAATCTGTTTTATACTCCCAAACATTGCCACGTTTATCCATGGTATTTATGTATCTAGTCTTGTAGGTCGATCCTGCTGAATTGAAAAAAAGGAAACCTATTTCATTTAGAGACTTATTTTTTTCTTTAGAAAAGGTGGTCCCCAATTTCTCAATTTCTCAAATTAAATGACATTGGCAATTTATTCAATCATCAAAATTGATATGAATACAGTAATAAATTGTATGAAATGACCATATTGCCAAATAACCTTACTGTATATGGATCAGCCTATTAGCGGCTAATTGACTTTTCAATTCCTAAATATGTTTAAAGAAATTTATAATTCATATGTTTACATTATAATTAGGGATGCACTTTTGAGCACTGCTCATTTTGAAGGAAGAGTGACAATATAAAAATTAAGTTTATTTTTTGGCTTTTATCTATGATTTAGGACACATTTCTGGAACAGATCTTTTACCACTGAAGAAAGAATCAAAATATACTCTCTAACCCAGGGCCGACCTAAGGGGGGTTTTAGTGTGACTGTGTTCAGGGGCCCTGAGGAGGAGAAGGGGCCCCAAGTCACAGAAAACCTTCCTCCCTTCCCAAGTGCAAGGAACTCACTGTGCACACAGGGCCAGGTTATCATTCTGTAGGGGGCCCACAAAATTTGCCAGTCTGGGACCCCAACCTTTCTAGTGCACTGCACTAACCCATATCTAGGAAGTTTTAGGAAAGAAACTATAAGATACTGTTTAAGGTAATCCACAGTTTTTTTTCTGGTAGTGAAGGACAAATGTTGGTGTAATATTTCAGATATAGGCACCTACCTACTTACATGCTGGCATTGCCCCATTTAGCAGAAATTTTGGGAAGCAGAATTTAATCTTTTTTCTCGGGTGAGCAAGAATACAGTGCCTACTTTTCCTGAGATGGCACTAATGTCTTTGTTCCCTGGCTCAGTGGTTATGGCCAAAAAGGGTCTTGTCCATTAGCCCTCTCTCACACTTGCATTGCAGATCACGTTAGAGTCATCAGAGAGTAATCAGGGTTTGGTCATGACGTTTTTTTGTGTTTTCAAATATATTTTTAATGCGTTTTTTTTGTGTGCAGAAAATACGCATGAAAAAGACTCATGACTGAGGTCTATCTTTTCTATGTCAATTGATCAGTGAAAAACGCATTGCACTTGCATGTGTCTCAGAGTGCAATGAGTTTTTGATGTGTCTCCATAGAGTTGCATTTTGCATTTTTCACGCTAAAAAACGTGTGTGTGGAAAAAATGCGGGTCTGGCAACATCCATTGAATACAATGGTGCACATACTCCTTGCACACTGTAGCAGCCTGTGAAGCTACAGCACGAAGGGGCTTGGGTAATGCCTCCCAAAGCACTTTTCACTCCTTGGCATAATTTTTAAAGAAGATTTTATAGAAAGGTAGCTATGGAAAGCAAGTATAAGAAGATGGTCAAGGTGCCTGGATTTATAAGGAAGTGTTCCAGGTTTATCCATGCTTGAATTTAATGTTAATAATAATAATAATTCCTCTAACTACAGGATCCAGCAGGGAAGCAGGTAAACTTTAAAATACCATTTATTATTGTGTACAAGCAAAGTTTTTCAGCACAAAAAATGTGCTGAAAACTCCCAACTTGGCTTATACATGAGTGTATAAAAAAATAAACGTACATACTTGCTTTCCAATGTTCCACGATGGTCAGTGCGTCTCCTCTTGCTCCTCTTCCTCACTGGAAACAGAGAGGGCAGAGACGCGGCCATGCACTCTGCTCACCGGTGCACACTATGGCATCAGTAGCAGCGACACTACCACATCATTGTGTGTGCCGGTGGGCAGAGCACATGGCCACATCTCTGCCTGCTCTGTTTCCAGTGAAAATAAGGGATAAGCTATTTAAAGTCTGTGGGGATATAGAGGAGGCTCAAAAAGGTTGTCTGGTGACAGATTCCCTTTAATTCATTATTAAAGCCCCTTAGCCATAAAGAAAATGTAAAACCCCTCCACAATCTTAAATCTCCAAGGACAATACCATAAATTAGTTACATAGTTTATAAGGTTGAAAAAAGACACTTGTCCATCAAGTTTAACCAAGGAATGTAAGGGATTTGGTGAGGAAGGGATTTAGGGGAAACAATTCTATATAACATAACTGACATTGTAATTTAGGCTGTAAAAAGGCATCTAGACCCTTCTTGAAGCTCTCTGCTGTCCCTGCTGTGACCAGCGCCTGAGGCAGGCTATTCCACAGATTGCCAGTTCTCACAGTAAAGAAGTTCTGTCGCCTCTGGTGATTTAAACCTTGTTTTCTCCAGACAGAGACAGTGCCGCCTTGTCTTTTGATTTGATTTAAACTGGAACAACTTTCCACCATATTATGCATGGAGCATTCATATATTGATACAATTTAATCATGTCCCCTCTTAGTCATCTATTTTCTAGACTAAATAAATCTGCTTCCCTGCATGCGTGGCTCTTTGCTGTACTTCACTGCCTATAGATTGTTACATGACAAAATAAACTGTCTAAATGTTTGCATATTGGAGTATTTTACTGTGGTTCAGTCTAAACCCCACTCCACTGCTCAGCTTATCTGACTTGTCCTGCATTCCTTCCTCCTTGGCCCTCTTTCTCCTCTGTGGATACTAGTTGCTAGATCCCAAGGCCGGTAGGCCATTAGGGTCAAGTAACAGCAACAATCCTACACGTTCTCGCACTTATCAGGACATTTTCTATTTGCATATATTTCATTCTCATAGGAGAATACAGAACTATCCAAATAATTTGTTGTCATACAAGAAGACGACCTAGGATTTATCCACCCAAAACAAACATTTAGGTAAAAGTAACATTACATTACTTCAGTTTGCCAAAGTGCCCTGTAATTACTGGAAACATTAAGGACACTGATTTGCTTTTTACATGTAGTATTTAGAAATGTTCAGCAGCATTTAGTTGCTACAATTTAGGAGTGAACTGTAATTTTATTAAGTACTAAAAGAAATAAAGACTCTGGGAAGAAGGTCAAATAAGGTAAGGGACTCATGTCACGTTCTGGATATAAGTTGCTAGATCCGTAGACCTTTAGGCCATTAAGACCGAGTAACACCAACAATACCACACGGTCTCAAACTTATCAGGGAATTTTCTATTTTAATGTATTACCTTCTCATAGAGGAATTCAGGAATTAGTCAAATTATTTGTTGCCATACAAGAAGTAGACGTTGGGTCCATCCACCCCCAAAAAAATAGACTTTTTTTTTTTAGCTGGGAAAGGCATCTCCCTTCAGAGATTTTTAGTTTAACTGGGATAAAGGTCTTTCATGGAGGATTTATAAGATCATTTGGGGGAATTCATTGAGACTTAGATTTCAGCATTCTGGTGCAGGATATAGTAAATGCAGAAGGCCAGGGAGTCCTAGCATATTCTAATGATATTAAATTCCATTTACAAATACCCCTTTAACAAACTACAATCACTTTACCAAGCAGTCCTAGAGAACAATGGTATCAGAAGAGATCTGGTAAAAAGTAGATAAAACTTGCTTAATAAATAACAAAATATAAGGGTAATTGAGGTTTAAGTGATTACACAGAAACCCATTATCATTACTGTCTTTCTCAAAAGCCATAAAAATACATGTAGCTGAAAAAGCTTTTTACAAGCACATTTCTTTGAATGCATCTCTTAAAAGTAACGATCTTACAGAGATGGATATGGGTCAGAGAAAAATGTATTTCATTAATTTGCTTAGAGAGGAGTAATATAATGTTTTTTCTTTACACGGCTTCCCAAAATGTTGCTTTTGAGTAATTGATTTTAACACTTTACCATTAATAATATAATTTATAATTCATTCATATAAAATGTTGAATAGTTTTGTAAATACAATACTCATACGGTAGAATGTTACATCATATATATTGTTTTCTCCATTAAAGGAGTTCACGACCTTTGAGAAAGTTTAACATTCAGCGGTTGAGCCTATTATGCTCACCCATATTAGGGCTCATTCACACGGCCGTCTGCGGGGACGTACATGCGGCCGCAAATTTGCGGCCGCATGTACGTCCCCATAGACGGCAAATCGTGGCACGGTGGGGATCCGGGCCGCACACCGCAAAAAGATAGAGCATGCTCTATCTTTTGGCGTGTGTGCGGCCGTGCGCCGCTATTCTCTATGGAGGGGTCACCTCCTCCTCCTCTCCAGCACACGGCGGTATGTCCGCACGGCAGGCATACCACTGTGTGAATGTACCCTTATACTTACCCTGTTAAACCTTCATTGGAGCCTCTCGTAGAAGTGTTAAGTGAACCAAAACCCCCAGCTTTCGGAAATCACGGCAGCTGGTTAATTGACTGTTGAGCAGTCAACCAACCAGCTTTCAGCCCCTTAGCAACCATAGCCATGCCCAAATTGAGCATTGCTGTGATTGGCCAGGTGGGACATGTGACCCTGCTCTAATACAGAGAGGAGACAGCAAAGAGAAAATAGATCTTACATATTTTTACAATTGCTCTTTCAAGGGCAGATAGGGTGAGAAGGCTGCAACCGACAGAAATATTTGTCTTTTTCAGGGCAGTGTGAAGGAATGAGAAGAGAAATAACCTTATTGCATCACCATCATCAATTTTCCATGTTCACTGCATCTGTTTTTTTAATATATAGCCGTGTCCATATTCAAGGATAATATTATATCTTTATAACATGGATCTAGCAGTAATCAGAATGGGTGGCTATTGGAAAAACTGGGCCCTTTTTCTCATCACGTTTTGAGGCCCAATTAGATAAAACGAGGCCTGTCCTTTCACTTCCATAAAAGATGCAATGGGAAAAACCAGGGCCTTCCTCTCACTGACATAAAAGATGCAATGGGAAAAAGCAGACCCCTCTTCTCAGTGCCATAAAAGATACAATTGGTAATCAGATGCATTTTTGGTCCACTTATTACTAAACCCATCAATTTCTCTGCAAAAATGGGTTGGGTAAAATAGCAACATAAAATTAAAAAAATGAAAAAAATAAATAAGAAAAATAAAAACAAATAAAAGAAAATATTAATATTTTATAAGCATCACATGTCCAGGGGCAGAGGAGGAGTTGGAAGTGGATCTGGGGGTGTAAGTGGAAGAGGCAGAGAAAGAGGAGTAGGTAGCCAACACCTTAACCACTCACTCACTCACTCACTCACTCACTCATAGCCAAGTCCACACTTGGTTCATCTTATGGAATGTAAAAATGTCCACATTGGCTTGAGATGAAATCCCTGGCAGTGCTGAACACACACTCTGATAGGACACATGGTGGTGGGATCACAGGTGGCCTTTTAACTTGGGAGGCAGTGATAGAGGCTTAAACAAAGGAAGCAGCTGAGGGAGCCACAGATGTTTCCATTTTTTTTTGTTGTGTCAACTGCAACACATGTTTTTTTAGGGGCCTGGCCATTTACACAGATTGTTGCTCACTTCAGGGCAGCACAGCGTACAAGTCACATTGCTGCTTTGAATGGGGGTAAGGTGAAGGGCTGTACCAGAGATGGAGCATTCCAGCGCGTTCTCTGCGGTGGATTCGGGTCTTCCGGCGATTCACTAAGGCAGTTCCTCCGACGTCCACCAGATGTCGCTGCTGCGCTGAAGTCCGCCGAGGCCCGCCGGAGTGCACGATCCTATACTTGGTGAAGGTAAGTGCGTGTCCCGCAACACTTTTTTATAAAAATGCAGCGGTTTCTCCGAATCCGTCGGGTTTTCATACGGCCACCAACCCCCCCCCCGCCCCCCCAATTTCCGTTGCGTGCATGCCGGCGCCGATGCGCCACAATCCCATCACGTGCGCCAAAAACCCGGGGCAATTCAGGGAAAAGCGGAAATATTCGGATAACATGTCGGGAAAACGTGAATCGGGCCCTTAGTAAATGACCCCCAATATGATGGAAGTTGAGGTACCCTTTGCTATGTAATTTACCATTGCCTCAACTTCTTTTGGCCTTTCTATTCTGAGGGGGTATTGTGTTTTACAAGAATGCAAAACCTGGGCTCGTTTGCACCAGAGGTAGTTGTAGCAAGCATGAATGTAAAATGTCCACTCCCTGTAGTACCAGCTCCATCTTCAGGAGCAGCAGCACTATGGACATGTTTCTGTCCCTTATTTGCTGCTTCCTGTTGGGTCCTGTTGGGTCCTGTCTGCATGGCCCCTCTGTCACAACCGTTCCCTTATGAATGAAGGCCAAAGACATCTGCACTCCTCTCAAACCACTTATAGGAGTGTGGTTATGATGAAAGGGGTTTGGAAATAGTAATGACTTCACGGCCCCCTTCATCACCCGGAAGCCAGCAGAGATGGGACATAGATAAGATATTATTGGTTATCCTATTGGTGTTACTTACCCTGTTAAACCTGCCTAAAGGAGGCCAACCACTTAATTCTCCTAATTCTTGAAGCTATAGCTTTCCGATTTTTCTGTCATCAGAGTTATTTGAGGACCTGTCTTTGAAGGATCTGTTGATTTGAAATACATTTTGTTTCCATTCTGATGACCCATGCACTGGATTGGTATGGGATTTACTTGAATGGGAACCAAGTTGCAAAGTCACAATGTAACATACAGAGCTTTCTGTTCTGTCCATTGAGGCGGCTCCAAAAGGTGATGAGTATAAGGCTTTGACCGGAGGATAACTACCGATTGCATGAAGAATGAAGAGCGGAGCCCATTGTCACTACCATTAATCGATCCCTTCCCTTATTGTCTCTGTTGACATTGTTAAGTTGTTGACAGGCTCTATGAGAAACCTTCAGTTTGTTAGGGCAACTTTATCCATGCCTAAAAATATCCCTAGGCATTGTTAAAGTAACCATGGGATGATTGGACTGGCAATGAACGTTTATTGATATAACATATAAAAAAATATTGCTGCAAATATTAACCTCTAGATTCTAAATTCAGAAGTACAGAAAGTTTAGACCTTTGTAAACATTGCTTTATCTTTTTCCTATGCAGTGTATAGAAAGATTAAACATATACACTATACCACTACACAAATATTGGGGAGAAGTCAGAGCTCCAATATATGATTAGAATCACATTCATGAACTTGCTATTGTAATTCCATTTTTTGTGATTGGAAACCAGAAGAAATCAACCATGTAATTGAAACAGAAGGCAATATTCCACAGAGTAGAGATTTATATACTAACAAATTTTAAAAAATCTGCCATGAAAGGAGTAGAAAAAAAGGACATTGTATAATATAATGCACAGACAGATCAGGCGTCATTTATCGTTAGACTGGCACATTGGGGGGATTTATATACGCACTTGGGCCACAATTCTGGTGGTTGTGCGTCAAAAATACTGTGTAAAATGCCTTGCACCACAGTTATCAAAGGCTTCCTGAGATGGGCGTAGCCTCGTGAGAAAGGGGCATGGCTTGTGGGAAATCATCCGTGCGCCCAAAATTCTGGCACACAGTTTAGACCAACTAAAAGTAGGCCTAAAGTAGGAACTGACATACTCTTATACTTATACTATTATACTGCACCAGAATTCATCATCAAAGTGATAAATTTGGCGCAGCAAAAGACTAGTGTTTTCCAGCTAGAAACTGGTGGAACCTGAGACACATTGGGGCAGATTTACTTACCTGGTCCGTTAGCGATCCAGCGGCGCGTTCTCTGCGGTGGATTCGGGTCCGGCCGGGATTCATCAAGGTAGTTCCTCCGCCGTCCACCAGGTGGTGCTGCTGCGCTGAAAAGCACCCGATTGCCCTGAAATTCACCGAGCCGGACCAAGTGAAGGTAAGCGCGTCCCAAGCGACACTTTTATTGTTTTAAATGCAGTGGTTTTTCCGAATCCGTCAGGTTTTTGTTCGGCCACGCCCCCCCTTTCCGTTGCGTGCATGCCAGCGCCGATGCGCCACAATCTGATTGCGTGCACCAAAATCCCGGGGCAATATAGGGAAAATCGGCGCAAATCGGAAATATTCGGGTAGTTGCACAGGTGTCTGCGCAGGATTGTGTCGCATGCGATTGGTTTTTGGCACAGCTGCACTGGCTTCTGTGCGACACCAAATTGAGCTTGTGACGTTGGAAAATCCGACTATTTCGGACTGGCATGGGATTAACATTCAAATTGCGTCGCAAGATAATGACTTACATGAAGAAGAAGGTGAAATCTGTTAGACCTGAGGCGGGGAAGTGACACATGGAAGATATCGGGCGCACAATCTAGTGAATCGCGGCCAGAGCGCATATCTTCGGAGAAAATGTGCCCCATTGGATACATGTATCCAATGGGGCACGGAGAAAATGGCCCCATGTGTTCTTCTATCCATCTCATGAACTACTGATCTGTCTCATCTCTCTTTTCTATGTGTCAGAAACTAGTAGAATCTTCAGAAGATAAGTAAAAGTGTAGATAAACCTGTATCCTGATAATCTAAGCACATTGTCAGCACACAATATCTCATATCACAGAGGGATCATGAGAGTGTCTGCTCAGCTAGTGCCCACTAGAGGATATACATTTGAAACTTTCTTTTATGGTCAAACCCCTTTTAAGATATGTTTAACATGTGGCAATAGGATTGTAAATTACCCATAGTGATGTTTTTAAAAATGTTAATTAGTACATCAAAAAAGGTGATTTAATTATATACATGTCTCTCTTCCAGAAATACATGTATCCAAAGGAAGATTCAATTGTGAAGTATTTTTAGAGCTATGATATTTCTCATGGAATAAGTCAAACAACAGCAGCATTAGTGAAAGAGAGCTTAAAGGGTACATTTTTCACCTACTACCAACTCCCATTTTCCCATCCATTAATATGGATACTTCATTGAGTTGAAATTTCTTCTCTAAACCCCTACCATTCCTAGGCATCAGTTTTAGCACCCAATATGCTAATTGGTCTTTCACCAGACTTTTCCACTCTAGTGGTCGTCCATCAACCTGACAGTATAAAAGCCTAATCAGCATAATAAAACCGACATTACTAATTGTTTGGGTATGGTGGGGGCAGAGGCAAAATTCCACCTACGCTAAAATCAGCGGAGCGACACCTATTAAAGGAAGAAATTGAGTTAGAAGAGGTTGTGAAAGATCCTCTTGTAACATACCAGACCATTATTTTTAATTGGCTTCCAGGTGCCGTATAAAGAACATTGAGACTTTAAAAATCCTTTATAAATTTTGAATGATTTTGTAGTAGCCACACTTTCACCTTCCTTCCTCCCTTAAAATTGTGTATGTAGTATGTGTATCACTGAACCCAAACATAATTACTTTATCTTAATTGTTTTAACATTCAAGATTCTACAAAGTCACAAGGCGTCCCCTACTTAAGAACACCTGACTTACAGCGACCCTAGATAAAGACAGACCCCTTGCCACTGTGACCTCTCTAAGTGCTTTACTATAGTCCCACGACTGCAATAATCAGCTGTAAGTGTCTGTAATGAAGCTTTTTTGATAATCCTTGGTCCAATACAGCAAAAAAATTGGAAACTCTATTTGCCACTGGGGATTTTTTTTTTTGTCTGACTACAATTATAAAATATCAGTTTCGACTACAAATTCACTTAAGACAAACCTATGGAACCTATCTTGTACTAACCGGGCGGACTGCCTTACGTTATACCACAATAAGCATTTCAACTAGACTCTTACATGGATAAAGTTAATGGATATAAAGGACTCTTACAGTCTACATATTACAACCTGATAAATAAAATATAATCAAAAAATAAGAATAACCCCATAAACAAAAGGCAATTTTAACTGTGGTTCAGAGGTGTATACGTTATCTCTAAGACGTACTTACACAATGCTTTTTACGATACAGCCATGAAGGTCATCTCCTATTGTACAATCTAAATAAATGAGTCCTCAAAAGGAGAAAAAATGGAATCGGTGAGAAATAGCGCTACAGAGGCAAGGTTATCCTTGATGGTGGGGACAATAGTTTTCAAAAATTGAGGCAGTTCTAGTAACCTTTTTTTAGTTGTGTGCTATCATTGGCATGTGGAAACCAAGGCTCTATCATATTATACCATTGGCAAGTGTCCTTTGAGAGTAGTAGTAGGGTATTGTGTATGGAAAACATATGGAATGGAAAAAAAAAGTCAAGAGTGTTCCAGATAGTTGAAACGAATTTGTTTATTTGAAGGTTTTGCACCCTTACTCTGGGTCCTTCATACAGGTCTAGAGTTCGCTGTTGACGGTTTATTGGGCCCACAATTAACCCGTCAACACCGAATTTCTTGACCTATAGACAGTAAGTGTGCAAAATGCGCAGTTACCGCAAAAAATAAATTTCAATCAATTATCTGATTAGCTTTGCACTGGTGGAACATCTTTATTTTTTCAAAGGTTCATTTAGGTCAACATGTCCCGCAAAAAGCAAGCCATCAAACAGCTCCGTAGCTAAAAAAGTAAAAATGTATATGTCACTTGGAAGAAGACAATGCAAAAATGATAGATTTTTCCCCCACATTAGGGTTTTATTTGGCAAATTTAGTAAATGTAAGAAAAAATGTTCAAGTCTGGATACCCATAATCGTATGACCATAGAATAAAGATAACATGATTATTAGGCTATACGTGAACACCCAAGAAAAAAATCCAGTACAGATTGATGCTTTTCTATGCCTTCCTCAAAAAAAAAGTTCCTATATTTCAACAATAGGGGATACCAAACCCAAATGGTAACATTGGAAAAAGCATATCATCCCGCAAAAAAATGCCATACAGGCCCCAATAATAAAAACAAACTTTTATAGCCTACAAAGGGCCAATGAGAAGTAAAATCCTGGCGCTCGGAGACTCCTTCCCTTCTGCAACTTGCTGTTTCGCCCATAAAACAAGTAACATCGGACGTGTGTAGGGTCTCTGTTACTCGGGAGAAATTGCATACAAATTGTAAGGTGGTATCTCTTTTTATCTTTGGAAATGTGTAAATTTTAAGGCAAAATGATGTTTAAAACCGTCAAAATTTGACCATCTAAATCCCCCTCCATTTTGTTCAATTACTATGAGGATTCTCAGGTGTTAACATCTATCTAAAAGTGTTCTGAAGTTTGAGGGGTGCTATTTGAAAATGGTTGGTATATAGGGGGGTTTGATGTTAAATAATGTATAAATTTCATTCAAACATCATTATCCCCAAATAGTCCATTCTGAAAATCCGAAAATCGATATTCGATTTGTAAGCACGTGACATCAAATAAGTTATCCAGACATTTCAAAAATTATGAAAATGTAAGTGACATATGGAAATGTTATTCAGCACTTATTTAGGTGGTAATCTACTGCCTGAAAAAGCATATTTTCAAATTTCGAAAATGGCAAATAAAACAAAAAAAATTTTTGTAAATAAAGCAAAACTTATCAGCCAACCATTTACAACTAAAATGAATACAACATGTTGGTCAAAAACATTCTCAGAATGCTTAATACGTGGAAGTGTTCAAAGTTATAACCATATAAAGTGAGCATGTCAGAATACAAAAAATGGGCTGAGCAATAAACTGGCTGCATCCTTAAGGGGTTAATACCTAGTTTAGTGTGATTTTCTTGCTTCTCCTGGTCTCATTTATATTGTAGTCATTGTTTTCTTAAATGAAATGTTATTGTAAAAAAAAAAACCAATAATTATGCAGCAAAAAATAAGGCAAAATAGCAAAGCATAGAATCATGGTAACTGTGAAGTTATAATAATTTAACAAATTATCATATTTGATTCCCCTTAAAAACAACAGAGCATGTCCATATGGGTTACTCGTCATTTCTTTCAAAGTTATGGCGTTTTCTGTTGTGACAAAAATCTTTCTTACGAGAGGTAAGTGGGTGAAGACTAACTATCTTCATGTACTTGTCTGAAGGGAGTCCCAATTAACTTTGCTCACAATTCCCATGATGTCCTTGTGTTTCTCTCTCAAATTAATTTAGCATAAATTTAGATTTCCAAGTAAATACACTGAACACTGCACAGTGCACATAAAGGATGTATTGGTGACCAGCCTGACAGCATCCATCACAGTGGAGAGCAAGGAAATATAATAATGGAAGAAATCATAAGTAAAACGTTACAGAAGTATACATATGTAACACTAAGGTAATAGCTTCTCCTCACATATTTTATAGTACCAAGTGCAATGTGGAGGAGAGTGAAGCAATAGGTGAAGAGAGAGACAGAGAAGTTCTGTAGAAGTAGAGACTGGTATGGAGAAACCGATAGGGCACAGGGGAGATCTGTACTCCCTATTGAGTGTAGGTGACATCTGTATCCACAGTCCTGAATACACTGGGGCAAATTGGCTAAGAAGCAGTGCAAACTGCACACAATGCAGTTGTTTGTGTAGTATGCAGTGTGACAAATTCAGATTTCTTGGCCCTGTTTTTATGAATCTGGAGCTCCAATCAGAATGCACCACTTTTTTTTATGCACTTTTAACAGGGGTGGGCAACACAATTCTGTCGACTTGGCATGTTAATCTGGTGCATGGTCTGAGTGAGCACCTGAACGCCCCCTTATTTGTGGTACAGCATTCTTAATAGCAGTTGTCACTGAAAGAAAGTGCCGACAGAAAACTGTGAACGAACCTTCGTAAATGTGTCCCCTCTGAGCTCTGCTACATACAGAGAGCACTGTCACATGACCTTCTCTCTGAGAAAGAACGCAGCAGGCCCCTCCTTCCCTGTGAGATTGTAGATGTTGTAGATTAGAAGGAGCTACTCAGCCTGTGGATATAAGTAACAATGATAATTCTTCATCCAAGAGCTATTGATTTGTGGGAGAAAAAAAAGGCTTTATAGTTGTTCTTTAATGGACCTTTAATATTTTAGAAGGGGAATTTGGCTTAGAACTATGAGAAATCATGATCTAGAGTCCATTTGCACTGAATAAAATGTAATCATAAATGCATTTACTGAGCTGCAATTCCTTTTTAAATATCTTAAAATAATCCGATATAATTAATGTGTACTTAGAAATTTCAACAAAAAGATAATTGTTTCTTGGGCTTTTACGCCATTCTTACTTTCAATAACTACCTTCAGCAGGAGCTTGATTCAAAGTACATTAATGCAGACTGTATTAGTAATTGTAAAATGATTGCTCTATGTAAATTCATTATACAGATAGGAATCCCTGCAGCATGGTATTGTACTTACGTCATAAATGGCACACCAAATCACTAATATTCAAATGTTAAATGAACATCGGCCATCGTTAGCAGATTCAGAAATCATTTTGCAATGTAATATATTATGAGAAGTAAAGGTCTCTTTAGTTAGAGGGTAACATTTTAGTTTGTGCCTATAAAATCAAATTTACAAAATAAATGTGGGTCACCTTGTGGTACCGGAAATGTTGTGAGGTCTGAAGTGGAGTGATTCATGTGGTTACTTGGGAAATCATCTCCTCATCTGGAAATGCTTACTCTTCAAAAAGAAGTTCATTGTTGAAAAGAGTTGAAAGTCCGATGATGCGAGGTTGGGAAAATAAGGGAATCCGGTAGAATTTCAAACCACAGGAGCAGGCTTCCATTAGGACACACATGCGGCTTGCGATGGCGGACACCATGGTGTAAGCATGCCACGCCTCTTGAATTTTGGTGGCTACCGCAATTTCCGTAGCAGTGAAGCATTAGAGGGCCCCAATGACCCTTTGCTTGGAATCTGTCTAATACTACTTTGCCGGCCCAAAATACTGATAAGCAGAAGTATATAGAAAGAACGGCACTCACCGATATCCCGTTGTAAACCATTTTCTTCTTTATTGTGGAAAAACAATACTCACACAAATTAAGACAAGCAATGGAGGTAGTGTGGGCGATGATGCTCACAGAATGGCAACGACGTTCCGCTACTCCGCTCTTCTTTCCGGCTCTTTCCGTGTATAGTGATTAAAACTTTAGGGGGGTTTTTATTGAAGCTTAGCTACTTACTAATTACATGTAGTGCGTGCTGTATGCCGTTCATACTTGTTCTTGCCCAAATACTGAGAGCATGACCTTGCCTACCAAGGCTGTGACACGTGCCTTCTTTGGAGGGGTTAGTCATGAAGCTTCCATTGTATCAGCTATCTTTAATCTCAGGATCATCGTGATGGACCCAGCTTTCATCACCTGTGATCATTCTGTTGAAATACCACCCGATTTCTTGGCATCGCCTATAAAGTCTTAGACATTCGACTCATTCCTGTTTCAGGAACTGTATGAGCAGACAAAGAAACCCAGCAGCTGATTCGTATGCATGTTAAGGTAGTTTCAGATGATTTTTTTTATTCTATGGACCTCACACAATAATCTTTACATTTTGGGCTAGTTGATGAATGGCTACACGTGTTTTTTTCAAAATGGTGACACTTGCGGATGTGGTGTTCATCAATACCACACTTGAATTGATGATGACAGTTCTTGACTACATCATACAAGGGGAATCATCCGACCATAATCTTTTCATCTCATATAGTCTCGTTTAGTTTTGTGTTGCAATTTTTTTAAAGGTATTCAAGCATAACTAAATTTACTCTATTGTCCTGACCGAAACAATACAAAGAATTGTAATTAATTACCCTGTTTTCCATAATCAATGCTGTCACCATACAACAGTCTAACAGCTTAATTTTACATGGTTTTGCTGCAATCTTTGCTGCTTTTCTTTCTTCATTTTTATTCGATTATCTTTTTGCGCCCCATAGTATTTTATGCAAATTTTGTAAATTGTTTGTTTTGCACTATACTGATATTACAGAATCCAAAGTTATTCATAGAGAATTGGAATACTGTAAAATATCATAGATTGAAGTGATCATTTTAATGTTTTACCAAAAGGAGTAAATGCCATCGTTAGTGCACAGTACTTGAGCTGAGATTTAAGCTTTTAATATATATACCTTCATTATGTTGACAGCACATTCTATTCTCCCCAAACCATCTGTTGATAACAGTATAATAACAACATTTTGACTTGGGTAAGGGCTGAGAATAAAATCTCCCTGACAACTATTCTCCAAGAATAATCCCAGGTGATTTTCACTGTGTTCTGCTCAAAGGCACTTGACAAGGGTTATGTACTCCTTATGCTCACGGGTCATAAAATCACTACTTAATTTCATATAGATGGCATAGGATAATCATTTTATTGATATTATTTGTTTTCTACCAAGGGTATTATGTGGAAAGGCAAGCTGTTTAGTACTGTACAAAACTTTATTGACACAAAATATATTTACATAATATTATAGGCAACCTGCATCTTGCTCATTATTCGACAAAACGTCAATGAACAGCAAAGAACAATTTCCCATCTGTCATTTGAATCTATAAGAAATAACTAAGATTGAAGTAGTCTTGAAAAGAACTCTAGAATTTAGGTGTCCTGTTGGCAAGTGTGGGTTGAGATGGGGATGGAGGGGCAGGGGTGGTCTCTCCTTTTCTTAGGATTTAAAGGACATCTACACCAGGAAGAAAGAGCATGCAAATGAGCCTGAGGGGCTCCAGCTCATTTGCATACAGTCCTTCATCTGGTGGTAGATGTCCTTTATTGGAGATCACTACATGGACACGGTGTGGTCCATTTTTTATAAAAAGCAACCATGTATCTAATCCTGGACAACCCTTTAATCAGGATATCCAACATTTATTAAATAATAAGAATCTGTTTGTTCCCCAAACATTGCCACGTTTATCCATGGTATTGTATCTAGTATTGTAGGGTGATCCTACTGAATTGAAAAAAGGAACCTATTTCATTTAGAGACTATTTTTTTCTTTAGAAAAGTGGTCCCCAATTTCTCCAATTTCTCAATAAATGACATTGGCAATTTATTCAATCTCAAATTGATGTGAATATAGTATAAATTGTATGAATGACATCGTGCATAACCTTTCTGTATAATGGATCAGCCTATTAGTGGCTAATTGACTTTTCAGTTTTTTATATATGTTAAAACAAATGTATTAATTCATATGTTTACATCATAATTAGGATGCATTTTTGAGCACTGCTCATTTTGAGAAGAGTGACAATATAAAAATTATTACTTTATTTTTGGCTTTATCTATGATTTAGGACACATTTATTGGAACAGATCTTTACCACTGAAGAGAAAGAATCAAAATATACTCTCTAACCCGGCGCACCTAAGGGGTTTTAGTGTGACTGTGTTCAGGGGCCCTGAGGAGGAGAAGGGGCCCCAAGTCACAGAAAAACCTTCCTCCCTTCCCCAAGTGCAAGAACTCACTGTGCACACAGGGCCAGGTTATCATTTCTGTAGGGGGCCCACAAATTGCCAGTCTGGGACCCCAAGCTTCTTAGTGCACGGCAACTAACCCTATTGGGAAGTTTTTAGGAAGAACAACTATAAGATACTGTTTAAGGTGTCACAGATTTTTCTGGTAGTGAAGGACAAATGTTGGTGTATATTTCAGATAAGCACCTACCTACTTACATGCTGGCATTGCCCCATTTAGCAGAATTTTGGGAAGCAGATTTAATCTTTTTTCTCGGGTGAGCATAGAATACAGTGCCCTATCTTTCCGGAGATGGCACTAATGTCTTTGTTCCCTGGCTCAGTGGTTATGGCCAAAAGGGTCTTGTCATTAGCCCTCTCTCACACTTGCATTGCAGATCACTTAGAGTCATCAGAGAGTAATCATGGTTTGGTTCATGACGTTTTTTTTGTGTTTTCAAATATATTTTTAATGCGTTTTTTTTGTGTGCAGAAAATACGGCATGAAAAAGACTCATGACTGAGGTCTATCTTTTCTATGTTCAATTGATCAGTGAAAAACGCATTGCACTTGCATGTGTCTCGAGTGCATGAGTTTTGATGTGTCTCCATAGAGTTGCATTTGCTTTTTTCACGCTAAAAACGTGTGTGTGGAAAAATGCGGGTCTGGCAACATCCATTGAATACAATGGTGCACATACTCCTTGCACACGTAGCAGCCTGTGAAGCTAGTACAGCAGAAGGGCTGGGTAATGCCTCCCCAAAGCACTTTTCACTCCTTGGCATAATTTTTAAAGAAGATTTATAGAAAGGTAGCTATGGAAAGCAAGTATAGAAGATGTCAAGGTGCCTGGATTTATAAGGAAGTGTTCCAGTTTATCCCATGCTTGAATTTAATGTTATAATAATAATAATTCCTCTAACTACAGGATCCAGCAGGGAAGCAGGTAAACTTTAAATACCATTTATATGTGTACAAGCAAAGTTTTTCAGCACAAAAATGTGCTGAAACTCCCAACTTGGCTTATACATGAGTGTATAAAAAAATAAACGTACATACTCGCCTTCCATTGTTCCAGATGGCAGTTCCGGCTCTTCTTGCTCCTCTTCCCTCCTGAAAAGAGAAGCAGGATGCGCCCATGCACTCTCGCTCACGGCGCACACTATGGCATCAGTAGTCAGAAACTACCACATCATTGGTGTGCGCGGTGGGCAGAGCACATGGCCACATCTCTGCCTGCTCTGTTTCCAGTGAAAAATAAGGAATAAGCTATTTAAAGTCTGTGGGATATGGAGGAGGCTCAAAAAGGTTGTATGGTGATACATTCCTTTAATTCATTATTAAAGCCCCTTAGCCATAAAGAAATGTAAAACCCTCCACAATCTTAAATCTCCAAGGACAATACCATAAATTAGTTACATAGTTTATAAGGTTGAAAAAGACACTTGTCCCTTAAGTTTAACCAGGAATGTAGGGATTGGATGATGAAAGGGATTTAGGGGAAACAATTTATATAACATAAACTGACATTGAATTTAGGCTGTAAAAGGCATCTAGACCCTTCTTGAAGCTCTCTGCTGTCCCTGCTGTGACCAGCGCCTGAGGCAGGCTATTCACAGATTGCATTCTAACAGTAAAGGAAGTTCTGTCGCCTCTGGTGATTAAACCTTGTTTTCTCCCAGACAGAGACAGTGCGCCCTTGTCTTTTATTTGATTTAAACTGAACAACTTTCCACCATATTATGCATGGAGCATTCATATATTGATCAATTAAGCATGTCCCCTCTTAGCATCTATTTCTAGACTAAATAATCTGCTTCCCTGCATGCGTGGCTCTTGTGTGGTACTTCACGGCCTATAGATTGTTACATGACAAAAAAACTGTCTAAAGTTTGCATATTGGAGTATTTTACTGTGGTTCAGTCTAAACCCCACTCCCTGCCAGCTATCTGACTTGTCCTGCATTCCTTCCTCCTTGGCCGCTTTTCCTCTGTGGATACTAGTTGCTAGATCCCAAGGCGGTAGAGGCCATTAGGGGTCAAGTAACAGCAACAATCCTACACGTCTCCGCACTTATCAGGACATTTCTATCTGCATATTTCCTTCTCATAGAGAATACGGAACTATCCAAATAATTTGTGTCATACAAGTAAGAAGACCTAGGATCTATCACCCAAAACAAAAATTTAGTGTAAAAGTAACATACATTACTTCAGTTTGCCAAAGTGCCCTGTAATTACTGGAACATTAATGACACTGATTTGCTTTTACATGTAGTTTTAGAAATGTCGGCAGCATTTAGTTGCTACAATTTGGAGGGTGAACTGTAATTTTATAAGTACTAAAAGACAATAAAGACTCGGGAGAAGGTCAAATAAGGTAAGGACTCATGTCACGTTCTGGATATAAGTTGCTAGATCCTAGACTTTAGGCCTTAGACCAGTAAGTAACCACAACAATACCACACGGTCTCAAACTTATCAGGGGAATTTTCTATTTTAATGTATTACCTTCTCATAGAGGAATTCAGGAATTAGTAAATTATTTTTGCATACAAGAAGTAGACGGTGGGTCCATCCCCCCCAAAAAAATGACTTTTTTTTTTTAGACTGGGAAAGGCATCTCCCTTCAGAGATTTTTAGTCTAACTGAGAAAAGGTCTTTCATGGATGATTTATAAGATCATTTGGGGGAATTCATTGAGACTTAGATTTCAGCATTCTGGTGCAGAGGATATAGTAAATGCAGAAGGCCAGGAGTCCTAGCGATTTATGATATAAGATTCCTTTACAATACCCCTTTAACACAACTACAATCACTTTACCAAGCAGTCCTAGAGAACAATGGTATCGAAGAGATCTGCTAAAAGTAGATAAAAACTTGCTTATAAATAACAAAATATAAGGGTAATTGAGGTTTAAGTGATTAACAGACACCCTTATCATTACTGTCTTTCTCAAAGCCATAAAAATACATGTAGCTGAAAAAGCTTTTTACAAGCACATTCTTTGAATGCATCTCTTAAAGTAACGATCTTACAGAGATGGATATGGGTCGAGAAAATGTATTTCATTAATTTGCTTAGAGGAGTAATATAGTTTTTTTTCTTTACAACGGGCTTCCCAAAATGTTGCTTTTGAGTAATTGATTTTAACACTTTACCATTAATAATATAATTTATATCTTCATATAAAATGTTGAATATTTTGTAAATACATACTCATAACGGTAGAATGTTACATCATATATATTGTTTTCTCCATGTAAAGAGTTCACGACCTTTGAGAAAGTTAACATTCAGTGGCTGAGCGAGATATTATGCTCACCCATATTAGGGCTCATTCACACGGCCGTCTGCGGGGGACGTACATGCGGCCGCAAATTTGCGCGCATGTACGTCCCCATGACGCAAATCGGCACGGTGGGGATCCGGGCCGCACACCGAAAAAGATGGCATGCTCTATCTTTTGGCGTGTGTGTGCGGCCGTGCGCCGCTATTCTCTATGGAGGGGTCACCTCTCCTCCTCTCCAGACACACGGCGGTATGTCCGCACGGCAGGCATACCACTGTGTGAATGTACCCTTATACTTACCCTGTTAACCTTCATGTGAGCCTCTCGTAGAAGTGTTAAGTGAACCAAAACCCCCAGCTTTCGGAATCACGGAGCTGGTTAATGACTGTTGAGCAGTCAACCAACCACTTTCAGCCCCTTAGCAACCATAGCCATGCCCAAATTGAGCATTGCTGTGATTGGCCAGGTGGGACATGTGACCCTGCTCTATACAGAGAGGAGACAGCAAAGAGAAAATAGATCTTACATATTTTTACAATTGCTCTTCAAGGGCAGATAGGTGAGAAGGCCATGCAACCGACAGAAATATTTGTCCTTTTCAGGCAGTGTGAAGAATGAGAAGAGAAATAACCTTATTGCATAACCTCATCAATTTTCCATGTTCACGCTCTGTTTTTTTAATATATAAGCGTTGTCCATATTCAAGGATAATTATATCTTTATAACATGATCTAGCGTAATCAGAAGGGTGGCTATTGGAAAAAACTGGGCCCTTTTTCTCATCAGTTTTGAAGGCCCAATTTAGATAAAACGAGGCCGGTCCTTCACTTCCATAAAAGATGCAATGGGAAAAACCAGGGCCTTCCTCTCACTGACATAAAAGATGCAATGGGAAAAAAGACGACCCCTCTTCTCAGTGCCATAAAAAGATACAATTGGTAATCAGATGCAGTTTGGTTCCTTATTACTAAACCCATCAATTTCTCTGCAAAAATGGGTTGGGTAAAATAGCACATAAAATTAAAAAAATGAAAAAAATAAATAAAAAATAAAACAAAATAAAAGAAAATATTAATATTTTATAAGCATCACATGTCCAGGGGCAGAGGAGGAGTTGGAGGTGGATCTGGGGTGAGTGCAAGAGGCAAGAAGAAGGAGAGTAGGTGCCAACACCTTAACCATCACTCAACTCACTATCACTCACTCATAGCCAAGTCCACACTTGGTTCATCTTATGGAATGTAAAAATGTCCACATTGGCTTGGATGAAATCACCTGGCAGTGCTGAACACAGACTCTGATAGGACACTGGTGGTGGGATCACAGGTGCCTTTTAAACTTGGGAGGCGTGATAGAGGCTTAAACAAAGGAAGCAGCTGGGGAGCCACAGGTGTTTCCATTTAAATTCACTTAATTTAATAGAAGTATTATCTTTTTAGAAAAATAAGAATAAAAGTTCATTTTACTGCCATTTTTCCCTTCTTTTCCGCATTCTCCTCTTGAATAAAACTGAACTAATTTATGGTGGTGTACACTTGGCAGGAAAATAAACTACAAAAATATAACTATATACACAAGAGTAACAATAATTCTTCTGACTTTATTACTGTACCAGAGATGGAGCAGTTGAAGACAGGGGCAGATTTACTTACCAGGTCCATTGCCGTATCAGCAGCGGCGTTCTCTGCGGTGGATTCGTGTCTTCCAGCGATTGCACTAAGCAGAGTTCCTCCGACGTCCACCAGATGTTTGCTGCTGGCGCTGAAGTCCGCTGAGGCCCGTCGGAGTGCACATCCTATACTTGGTGAAGGTAAATGCGTGTCCCGCGACACTTTTTTTTAAAAAATGCGGCGGTTTCTCCGAATCCATCGGGTTTTCGTACGGCCACGCCCCCGTTTTCCATTGCGTGCATGCCGGCGCCGATGCGCCACAATCCGATCGTGTGCGCCAAAACCCGGGGCAATTCAGGGAAAATTGGCACAAAACGGAAATATTCGGGTAACACGTTTGGAAAACGCGAATCGGGCCCTTAGTAAATGACCCCCAATATGATGGAAGTTGAGGCACCCTTTGCGATGTAATTTACCATTGCCTCAACTTCTTTTGGCCTCTCTATTCTGAGAGGGTATTGTGTTTTACAAGAATGCAAAACCTGGGCTCGTGTGCACCAGAGGAAGTTGTAGCAAGCATGAATGTAAAATGTCCTCTCCCTGTAGTACCAGCTCCATCTCCAGGAGCAGCAGCACTATGGACATGTCCCTGTCCCTTATTTGCTGCTTTCGTCATTTTAGCTTACTCGAAGCACTTGTCACTGTTCTATAACATGGTACTAGTATATATACGCACATTTCTTCATAATGCCTAATTAAGGCTAATTATTTACAATTACTAGCTGCCACTCACTGTTGTTCTAGCATCCTCTTCTTCTATGAAGAGTGCAGTACATGTCCACTTATCACTACCTATACCGTCTTCAAGCGCAGTGACATCAACAGGATTTTATTTGCTTTTAATTTTTTTAATTATTTCTTTGTATATTTCTTTGTATTATTTCATATGCTTTTATTTGAAGTAATTTCCCAAGGTATTTTTGGCAGGGCACTTCCGTGTTATTACCCCTATTCCGCAGCCCTCTACCCCTTACTAGCTGATTTTACAGCCATAAAATCGGGTTTGTGTTTGGGTTCAAGTTCAGGATCAAGTCTGGATCAGCGGAGAAAGAATTTCCTGTTGGGTCATGTCTGCATGGCCCCTCCGTTACAACCATTCCCTTATGAATGAAGGCCGAAGTCATCTGCACTCCTCTCAAACCACTTATAGGAGTGGTTATGATAAGGGGTTTGAAATAGTAATGACTTCACGGCCCCCTTCATCACCCCGGAAGCCAGCAGAGATGGGACATAGATAAGATATTATTGGTTATCCTGATTGGTGTACTTACCCTGTTAAACCTGCTAAAGGAGGCCAACCACTTAATTCTCCTAATTCTTGAAGCTATAGCTTTCCGATTTTTCTGTCATCAGAGTTATTTGAGACCTGTCTTTGAAGGATCTGTTGTTTGAAATACATTTTGTTTCCATTCTGATGACCCATCACGGATTGTATGGATTTACTTGAACTGGAACCAGTGTCACATTCACAATGTAACATAGCAGAGCTTTCTGTTCTGTCCATTGAGGCGCTCAAAAGGTGATGAGTATAAGGCTTTGAGCGGAGGAAACTACGATTGCATGAAGAAATGAAGAGCGGAAGACCATTGTCACTACATTAATCGATCCCTTCCCTTATTGTCTCTGTTGACATTGTTAGTGGTTGACAGGCTCTATGAGAAACCTTCAGTTTTTTTAAGGCAACTTTATCCATGGCCTAAAAATATCCCTAGGCATTGTTAAGTAACCATGGGATGATTGGACTGGCAATGAACGTTTAATGATATAACATATAAAAAATATTGCTGCAACTATTAACCTCTAGATTCTAAATTAGAAGTACAGAAAGTTTAGACCTTTGTGAACATTGCTTTTCTTTTTCCTATGCAGTGTATGAGAAAGATTAAACATATACACTATACCACTACACAATATGGGGAGAAGTCAGCGCCTCCAATATATGATTAGAATCACATTCAGAACTTGCTATTGTAATCCATTTTTGTGATTGGAAACCAGAAGAAATCAACCATTAATTGAAACAGAAGGCAATATTCCACAGAGTAGAGATTATAATACTAACAAATTTTAAAAATACTGCATGAAAGGAGTAGAAAAAAGGACATGTTATATATCATGCACAGACAGATCAGGCGTCATTATGTTAGACTGGCACATTGGGGGGATTATATCGGACTTGCGCCACAATTTGGTGGTTGTGCATCAAAAATACTGTGTAAAATGCCTTGCACCACAGTTATCAAAGGCTTCCGATGGGCGTAGCCTCGTGAGAAAGGGGCATGGCTTATGGGAAATCACCCGTGCGCCCAAATTCTGGCACACGTTTAGACCAACTAAAAGTATTCTAAAGTAGGAACTGACATACTCTTATACTTAACTCTTATACTGGACAAAGAATTATCAAAGTGATAATTTGGCTGCAGCAAAAGACTAGTGTTTTCCAGCAGAAACTGGCGAACCTGAACACATTGGGGCAGATTTACTTACCCGGTCCGTTCGCGATCCAGCGGTGCGTTTCTCGCGTGGATGGGTCGGCCGGGATTCATCAGGGTGTTTCCTCCGCGTCCACGCGTGTGCCGTGCAGCGCATGAAAGCATCCGAATGCCCTGAAATTCACCGAGCCGTACCAAGTGAAGTAGAGCGTCCCACGACACTTTTATTGTTTTAAATGCGGCGGTTTTTTCCAAATCCGTCGGTTTTCGTTCAGCCACGCCCCCCCATTTCTGTCGCGGTGCATGCCAGCCGCCGATGCGCCACAAATCCGATTCGCGTGCGCCAAAATCCGGGGCATACAGGGAAAATCGTTGCAAATCGTAAATATTTGGTAACACGTCGGGAAAACGCGAATCAGCCCTTAGTAAATGACCCCCATTGTTATATACCCCCCTGCCCTCCATTGGGACGGTCTATGTCTATTTCGGAGCTCCAGTGCCCATCAAGTTTAAAGTGGTTTGGCCCTTTAATAATGCTCTTAGGTCTATTTCTGTCTGGATTTTTTCTTTTCAAAAAGTCCCAAAATGCTAAAGAGTCTTAGCACATAGACCACGGGACTGGGGTGACCATGAGACTTTTATAGACTTTTTGTAAAGTATCAAGTGCTTGAGTCTGGCTTTGTTGCACTAGCAGTGTTCATGTTACGACAGTTAATAAAGAGGTGTATATAGTCTTTTAGCAGTGAAAAATCCTCAATGCAGCCACTTAATACTTTTTTTAGGCCAAAAATCACAGGAAACTGTAAAATAATAACTCATCATTTTCAATTACACAGTGGGGCAGATTTACTTACCGGTCATTCGCGATCAGTGGCGCATTCTCTGTGGTGATGTTCGGCTCTTCCGGCGATTCACTAAGGCAGTTCCTCGACGTCCACCAGGTGTCGCTGTGAAGTCCGCCGAGGCCGCCGGAGTACACATGCTATACTTGGTGAAGGTAAGTGCAAGTCCAGCGACATTTTTTTCTAAATGCGGCGGTTCCTCTGAATCGTCGGGTTTCATTCGGCCACGCCCTCAATTTCCATCGCATGACATGCCGACGCCAGAGCGCCAAAAACCCTTACTTATCTATTAATTTGTCATTTTACTGTGTGAAAGTGAAGAAAATTTATCTGTAAATAGTTTCAAATACAGTTTGTATACAGTTGGGTAGAATAGGATTGTACCCCTCTACAATGGAGAAAAGGTTAAGACAGATGTGTACATCTTGAGAATGCACTAGACCTAGGAGACATGATGTTACAGTGGTCCTGTTACTTAACCCCTTAAGGATCAGGCTTTTTCGTTTTTTCATCTTATTTTCAATCACCCCACCTTCAAAATCTATTACATTTTATTTTGGCCATGAAAGAGCTGGTTATGGCTTGTTTTCTGGCAAAACAAATTGCCCTTCAGTGTGGTAGTATTTAAAATTCTTTGTCGTGTACTGGGAAGCGGTAAAATTCTGAATGCAGTGAAAATTAAAACCTCCTGTCCAAAAAAAAAAATGTCTTCATTTTGCCATCTTCTGGCAGTAAAAACTAACAACTAATAACTTTTTCATACTTTATGTGTACACAGCTGTAGGGGTTGTCATTTTTTTCCGACCTTGTTGACTTTTTTCAATTCTTCTATTTTTAGGACTGTACGACCTTTTGATCACTTTTTATTGAATTTTTTATATTTTTTAAATGACAAAAAAATGGCATTTGCGACTTTGGGCACTATTTTCTGTTATGGGTTAAACGCAGTGAAAAACCGTTATTATATTTTGATAGATCTGGCATTTTCGGATCTAATGCAATATCTAATGGTGTTTATGATTTTTACTGTTTATTATATATTTGTATGACACTAGGGAAAGGGGGCATTGAATTTTTTAGGTTTTTTTAATATATAGTATATATATTATATATATATTATATATATTTTTTTTTTACTTTTTCAGGTGGTACTTTAACCCTAGGTTGGCGATTCTTACCATGTACATTGCACTTACCTTCACCAAGTATAGCATTGTGTACTCCGGCGGGCCTTGGCGGACTTCAGCAGCGACACCTGGTGGACGTCGGAGGGACTGCCTTAGTGAATCACCGGAAGAACCGAATCCACCACAGAGAATGCGCCGCTGGATCGCGAATGGACCGGGTAAGTAAATCTGCCCCACTGTGTAATTTGAAAATTGATGAGTTTATAGTTTAACAGTTTTCCTGTGATTTTTGGCATAAAAAAAGTCTCTAAAGTGGCTGCATTGAGGATTTTTCACTGCTAAAAAGACTATATACACCTCTTTATTAATCTGTCGTAAACATAGAACTACTGCTAGAGCAACAAAGCCAGATTCACAACTTGGTACTTTTACAAAAAGTCTCATAAAAGTCTCATGGTCACCCCAGTCCCCTGCTGGTCTATGTGCTAAGACTCTTTAGGCATTTTGGGACTTTTTGAAAAGAAAAAATCCCAGACAGAAAATAGACCATAAGAGCATTTATTAAAGGGCCAAACCACTTTAACTTGATGGGCACTGGAGCTCCGAAAATAGACATAGACCGTCCCAATGGAGGGCAGGGGGGTATATAACAATGGGGGTCATTTACTAAGGGCCTGATTCGCGTTTTCCCGACGTGTTACCCGAATATTTCCGATTTGCAACGATTTTCCCTGCATTGCCCCGGGATTTTGGCGCACGCGATCGGATTGTGGCGCATCGGCGCTGGCATGCACGCGACAGAAATGGGGGGCGTGGCTGAACGAAAACCCGACGGATTTGGAAAAACCGCCGCATTTAAAACAATAAAAGTGTCGCTTGGGACGCGCTTACTTTCACTTGGTCCGGCTCGGTGAATTTCAGGGCATTCGGATGCTTTTCAGCGCTGCAGCGGCACCTGGTGGACGGCGGAGGAACTACCATGATGAATCCCGGCCGGACCCGAATCCACCGCAGAGAACGCACCGCTGGATCGCGAACGGACCGGGTAAGTAAATCTGCCCCAATGTGTCTCAGGTTCCGCCAGTTTCTAGCTGGAAAACACTAGTCTTTTGGGTTACACAAATTTTACGTTTTGCGCCGATTTTCCATGAATGCCCATGGATTTTGGAAAACGGATCAGATGTGGCACGCATCAGCCGGGGGTGCCGGCATGGCACCGCCCACGGAAATGGGGGAGTGGCCGTCAGAAAACCTGTCGGTTTTCGGAGACAGAAAGAAATCACCGTATTTAAACAACAAATGGTCGCCTCCCGGCACTGGCTTTGCGTGTGGTGAACTTTAGCGCACTCCGACGAAATTCAGGCCGCATCCGACACCTGGTGGACGCAGGGGGCAAACTCCCTCGTGAACTGACAGGAAGACAGAATCCTCCGCCGAGAACGCACCTCTGGATCGCCCGGAATGGGGACCGGGTACGTAAATCTGCCCCCATTGTTCGTAAGTTAGTACGATTAAGGAGACGCCACTAGCTACCCGGTTTCTTATGTTTAATACGTTGTAAGGAAACCTTTTTTGCACATGTCTCAACTGTTGAGGAGGAAAGAGCTCGAAGTAAGAGACGAGAACCCGGGCCGGCTTTGAGGAGAATAGAGACAAGAGGATTAGGGTACTTGCAGGCGTGGGGAGGGAAAACGCACGGCCAGGCCACTTTGGGTCCCGGGGACGGTCTGTATTGGTGCTTGGTTATTAGGACGTAGATTCGGCGCTATTGGTTCATCGTTACTTTTTTGGGAGGAGGACGGAAGCCACAAAAACTTTCTCTACTTATTTTTGGTACCCTATCCAATATAGGTATAATCTGTTTCAATCTGCCTGTGGCCAGGAGCAGTACAGGCCCATTACGGTAACAAGGCTTCTGGGGTGGCGGTTTATTTATTTTTTGTAATTTTACAAGATCTTGATGTTCAGTTTAGTACTGAACAGTTTGGCCTATTCGACCAAGTCATTGCGACAGTGATGGTCTCTAGTAATCAGGTCCAACCAGGAAGACTGAAGGGTCACTAATACACCAGTAAACAGAAAAAAGGATACCAGGACGCCTACATAAATTGGGTCTGCCAGAGGTTCACGCAAACTGACCAGGAAGACTTATCGACAATCCTCGTCTCTTTCCGAAGGTGATTGTGAGAGGAATTCTTGTTCCGGTTACTGTGTGGTCCTCCTGTGTTATTGCTGCAGAGCATAAACCAGTGTGTCACGTATGCCTTCTGAACCCACCGACCATCCATACCTTATGGACAGAGGACGACTTGGCCCAGCAGATCCTCACAGTTTCCAACTGTTTTAAACAAAATGAAACCCTAACATTTAAATCTGGAAGACCCCTTCTTTGAAACCTTTGCTTCAAACTAGTTTCGCTCAATTTCATACTTCTTCAAGTTCTTAGTACTGCATATTATTCTGCAATTCTTATATGAAAGACTCATGTCCCCAGGCCAATCATAAAAGATGATCCTTTCTCGAAGAAATACTTGATTTTTAATTCATGATAATGGCCGCCGCAGACGGACTTGAAATGAGGAGATCAAGTCTAATCCAAGAGTTTTTCTTTGTAATGACCTTCGAGCTAAATTTTTGTAATGAAATTGAATGTCGGCATTCGTTTCTTACGAAGTCCGGTATTTTCAAAGGACTAAAAAGGTGATTACATTTTTTATCACAGCCGTGTTACAGGTACTCATTTAAAACTTAAACACAACTGCCATTCTCGTTTAATCTTTATTAGGTAACGCTAGATTAATTGTACAGCAACAGTAAAACTTTGGTGTGAGTCCAACAGTAAATTTCAGCAGGCGTTTTCGTAGAATGTAGATCCAACTTAAATATGCACCTAAGACTTGATTGCTGACAATTTGGTATCAGTAATCTTGAGGGTGATACTAAAGGGCCACTACCCCTATATAGAAGATTATGCCAAATGAGGCCTGGAGCTGGGCTCCAGGCCCTAGAGTGTTAATACAGCCCAGAGTCCTCTAAGCGCTATTTTCATACGCCGTTCTACTGTCCATTTTAAATGTGTTTTCCAACAAAAAATTGGGTCTATTGTCATCGAAATGCGAACGCAAAGGAACTACATGTATCGTTTCTTGGCTCAGCTATCTTCTTTGGAAGTGAGAATTTGTATGCAAAAACACAATTGTCCCTTTTTCTGTTATAAGTTGAACTTTTTGACCGCATTCCACAAATCTTTCACATTTCTTCCACCCCATCTAGCAAATGATCCACGTGAAACGCTTTACGGTGTTTAGCTTTTATCTTTGTGAACACTCCAGATTTTAAACATTTAAAAAGTCAACAAAACCACTCTGCACAACACAGTGCAAAAAAGTGAACATTTTTGTTGTCCCCAACCACTCATAACGGTTTAAACCGAACATTCGAGGAGGTTTGCTAAACATTTTCAAACCTTTGTAGTGAACTTGTTTTTAGTTTAATGCCAAAAAAATGTAGAACTCATATGCCTATATCACTTCCAAACAAGCCACATCCCCCTCTTTGTAAAGACTAAAAATAATACTTAATTGCAACATTATCGGATAACTGAGTTCAGTGAAGCCGAGGTTCGTATATGAGAGAAGCATTTCAGTTTTCAGAGGTGCAGGACATAGGCAGGCAGCATTACTTACCCTGTCCGCAGCGATTCCGAGGGGACAATGTGCCACGGAGATGAGGAGGATAGGCGATGAAGTCCAGCGCATTTCCACTAAAGGATCGTGCCCGACTATCCTGCATGTGCGCTTTCCCGTTTCGCGGTCCTGCCGGTTTACGATATTGCAGGCCGTATTATGTGAGTGCATGTCTTGAGACAAAATTTAATCTCCAAAATCCCGCCGCTAGTCCGAAATCAGGTACGCGCTGGCACGCCCCCATTTGTGTCCGCATGGACACAGAAAATTGATTGACGTTCCCAAACCCCTGTTTAAATGTGGCGACCAAAGTCGGAAAATAGTCGAACCCGCGGAAATGCAGCGTGTCGGACCCTTAGGTAAATTTGCCCCATAGTCTTCATTTGCACAATAGGATGGTCAATACAATAGGGAAACCCTGTAACAGGATATGATGAACAGCTATTTCTGGAGGCGTTGTGATCAGGAGATGGACGTACTGTCTGTGATAACCTGCTGAAAGACAGAGGGGTGTAAACTGGCTGGGGAACAGCAAAGAAGATGTGAGTAACTTTTTGTATGGCTTACTGGATTATATAGGAACAGTTAGTTAAAACTAGTTCTTAGGTAGGTTACAGGCAAGCGAATGCCAGTGGTGTAGCCAGATGTCCCTGGGCCCCAGGGCAAAATCCTAAGGGACCCCCACTACCAAAATTTTAGTTAATCCTCTGCTCATAAGTGGGTACACCCTCAGTCGTCCTTGGACTTCCATGTACCACTATCTTTTCAATTAGCACCCCATTAATTTGCTTCCCACTTTGGATTAAGTGCCCTCCTAACTGCCTACTTCGAGTTTCACTGTTCACTTCCTTGCCATGACTAAAGTTAGCTTTTCTTTTACCGTTTCTTCCTTTAATGTAAGCACCCCCCTTTAAAGTGACTGACCAGTTTGTCTCTTGTCCCTTCCCCATCTCAGTTCATGTTTTATATGCTCCGTGCTACATAAAGCCCAATTTTATAGGGAGTGCCCCGCTCGGCTACCTTCACTAAATCTTCGCCAAAAAACGCCCCAGCCAAGAACCCCCCACGCACCCCCCGACATTAATCAGACTATCCATGACCTCAGCTCCCCACACACAAGCTCAGGCCACAGTCCCTAAGACACGTGCCACACATAAGCAGCGCCACACAAAAACACAATCAGGCTAAAGGAGGACCAGAAACAAAAGCCAAATCATGCAGCGACCTATCCCCTACGCCCCCACACATCATCAGCCCTCCCCATCACCAACACACACCATCATCTCATATCATAAGGCTACCCACCCCTCTGCCTCAACCGGACACATTATCAGCTACCCATCCCCTCAGCCTCTCCTCCGCCAAGTCCAAACAACACTATAACTCTAATCCCCCAAGCTTGAAAATATCCCCCCAATCATAACTCACAGGAGCATCCATTTTAGGAATCCAGCCAGCTTAAAGTCTGTGACTGAGACCATCACATGACCCAATGGAATCACGGAAGGTTTGAGTGCGACAGGTCCAGAAGTCGGAATGGAGAGAGGCAGTGTGCTCCCCACAGATAGCAAAGTTCCCCTTGTCAGGAGGTGTTCACAGTGGCAGAGTTGCTTACATCTAGGATTAGTTTCATCCGCTGCAGACACAATTAATGTAACAGCATTTGCAGGTGCACTGCGCTTATCTTTTGCTCTTCTCGTATCATTGCGCAGCCGCACCTCAGCCGGACTACTGAAATATGAACATCCGTGGCGGGGGCCACCATACACTACCCCCGCTTCCATACGTTACGCCATGAAAGAGGTGCCTTTTCCATTGCCTGCGGCTCCTCATGGTTAACTGAGAAGGGGATACACCCACCACATGTCACTTTACCCTGCTGTGCCCGTCTTATGTGCCTCATCTGCTTTCAGCACGTAAAAAAATGCTCTGCAAAAACTAAGCATTGTGTACAGATAAATGCACTTCTCTGATAACAGACCAGTTTTGCCCATCGACATCTAATGTATATTCTTTCTTTTTTTTTTATTTTCTTCGCTAGAACCACTTTTGGGTGGCAATACTATGTTGCCAATTTGACATTGTCTTACATTTCCCCGTTGTGAGTATGAAGAATGGCAAATGGTCAAATTTTTGGCAATAATTTGCACCTCTATAGAGAACTCACTGGCCCATTCCGTCTTCTGCTTCCTCTATTCTAAATTAATTATGCATAGGGTTGGGGATTCTTACTACCACACCCCCTTTTAAACCAATGATATGGCAGTGGGTTATGCTTGAGTATGGCAGAGCATGGGCCTATGCCCATGGTTGGGGGAGGGCGCGGGATGAGGACGAACGACTCACGAAAACTGCGCCTTCCGCCTCCCCCTAGTTTTCTTGTTTTTCTTTAATCTCGTTTCGATTACATATCTTTTCTCTCTGAAACTTATCATTCTTTCGGTTTTTTCTGCATAACCACTTCTCTCCATCTGCAACTTTATCACGCCCTCTCTCTTTGATCCCCGTCCTCACTTTCCTTATTTCTTGCTCTATGTGGTGACATTGATCTGATAGGGGGTACTGCGTAAACAAAGCCCTACTTCACCATAATTCCGCATACTTTTCAGTGGCGTGATTGATATGGCTTGTGAAAAATTAACCCCGAGGACAAGTCTCCAGTAAAGTGGGATACAGTTACCTATCCTCCATTGCTAACAGATGTGGCGCTCATCCAACATTTCATTACATGAGGGGCAGAAAAGAATGTGAACTTACCCTAACGTCGATGGGTACCAAAGATATTAAGCAATAATATTGCCCTAACCTTTTAGAGCAAGGTAGTGTTTGGGAAGTGCCTCTACCTTTGAAGGAATTGTTCAAATCTTTTCTGAGCATTTCAAATTAGATGAAAAACTGTTTCGCGTTTTTTTTGGGACCTCGCCCGCCGGGCTGATTGCGCCTTGAACTGGCCTCGGATTGTGTCACAATCACACCGGCTTTCATTGCGACAGCCCTCCGGGGGCGGGCTGGGCCTGGGGGATGATCTGACAGATTCGAACAAACACGGGGCATTTAAAATTTAAATTTGTTTTTCGCCCCAAGGCCCTCAATACCACCGGGAGGGAGGAGGCTGGTCCCTGCTAGGCAACTTCTGAGCAGGGTGAAGCGACACCTGCACGATATCGGGCCTGCATAGCTGCGCCGACTTCATCCGCGGCGACCATACCGGGCTCGGGGATCACGCAGTGACGGGTGGCTAAGCTACCTGTGCCTCCGTGGTTCGGGGGAAGGATGTTTTACTACAATGACGGCCTGAAGAGCTCTTAAAACTAAGACCGATCCTTCCCCCCTCTTTTATCATTAACGCACCATTTTCGCCTGTTCTTCTCTGCGACGGAGATATGTTTAGGGAGTATTGTCTAAATTAACGAAGACCTACCTACATACAGATATATAATGGGTTTTGCTGATCATTATGGGCGACGCCTTATGCCAGTTTTATACATTTGTCACCACCCAGATGAAAGACTGTCTGCAAATTAGCATGAGGCGGCCTTCCAGTCCTCTCTTAACACCTATGCGATCCCCCCAGGCTATTTTCCCCACCGTCATTATCCTGAGTGGTGCGAGTCCTTTTAATAAATGTTCTTATACTCTCCTTGCTAGTGCACCCCAGCAGGAGAATGAAGGAGCTGGTGGCCCTGCCACGTCAGCCCCTAATAACCAAAAAATCTCCAATAAGAAAGTATATTTTTCTTAGGTGTTGGAAGGAGACTGTCTCAATGACCAATCAGGGTATTACAGAAGAAAAAATAGAGGAAAATTGAGAAGTCATTTTGACCAAGTGGGGAGGAAAAGGGGGACTCTTCCGTTTCTGACTACTTTGTACGCGCTATTTATTACTATTTTCTTTCACACTCTTGACTCCGTTCTCTACCTCTTTGCTAGTGCTACTTTGGACATTGTCATGAGATATGGCAACATCATCTTCAAAAGAAAAAGTTAGAAAAAGGATGGTGGGATGTCCGGTTTGTAGGCAAGATACATTAAACTTTCCTGTTCCCCAGAAAGAGTATGTGGACCAAACTGTATTCCTTTGGACATACGTGCAGCAACATCATTTTTTGACCTTGTAACAATCCGCCTCTAATACACCAACTATTAATAAGATGTTTATCAAGAGACGCTGGTATTGTGTTTGTACATCCGCCAATGGACCAGATTTACAAAAAAGAGTGTGTTGCATATTAAATAATCGCCCCAGATTCTCAACAGTAGCCTGTGAACTGCGCTCTGCCCTATGTGCAGATTATTCGTGTTTTTTTATGATGAATTGGACAACCCCCCTGCCCACTGCTTGGCGTATAGGGGCCACGGGTACCAACCGTCTTTGGGGTAACGGTTACAATATCCGGTAAACACAAGTCGGGCAAGCCGGATCAGGCCCTGAACGCTCCCTTTCGCCCTGCCGCCCTTGGGTTCTGAGTGGATTAGCAACAAATGGAGCCGCAGCCCATTACTGGCCCCTATATTATAAATGACATGTGAACGAGTTTTCCCGATTCTTTAACAGTGCTAACATCCAGGCCCAGACACCGTGCGCAACCACTTTAATAAATGCTGGGCACCGGACCCCCCCCCTTGCCCAAAGAAAGCTGCAAAATAAAACTTAGTAAATTGCAACAGTTGGGGTATATCTGGGCTGCATAAGTCAGCATTGTCGTCCTTGAAGTAATAGTACTAATCTGGATTTTTTTATTCGGCTGTGATAAGTGTGTATGCCCAATTTATGCCTTAATAAAGAGGCAATAAATCATCAAGTTGACCCTGTCAACTTGTACGGGTTGCTGTCGTTTTTAAAAACTGGTTCTTCGGGCAGCCTGCTACGCTTTTGCTCATAGAGCAGAGGAGGAAAGGGGACTCTGGGGCGTCCGCTATGTTTGTGAGATGCAGAGGTTTCACACAAGTACTCCCTGTGGTCGTGAGATTGATATAGATATGGCCGATTGCGTGTGGTCTGTGAGATTTTTTTCTTCACGAGGACCTGTCACCCAAATTTTCAGGCATGGGGCTGCTACTAAAGTAAGCAGACCGGCTTAACAACGAGTAGCATATCTGATACCAACTTTTGGCGTCGGGGTGCAGGTTAAAGGGTATGGACAAGCTCGCAAACGCTGTCCGACGTATTCATGAGGGGCGGGGGGTTGTGCGACCCTAGGGTGGTGACGCGCCCTGGCCGTGGGCAATCCCGTCCAGCCTAGAGCGGAGAGCCGGGCGGCCGGGGAAAAGATCTGGCGCACAGGCACAGCACCGACCCCTCCTCTTGGAATAACAGGAAGCTTTTGCGAACGCGTCCGTATGATTACATTGTACCCCGCACGTTTTGGATAGCCATCCGAGGGTTTTCCGCTAACGCTGATCATACTCTAACATGCGGCGTTTGTTCAAGCACAGGGCTGCACTACTTTAGTAAGATCTCTTGGGTGCCGAAATTGGGTGCCATGTCCTTTTAAAACCCTAGCCCCTGTTACTCCCACTTTGCGAAAATTCTCACATGCTGCTGTGTTCTTGTTTCATTATGCGGTGTGGTTCACTATGTCCTATATTAACCACCTTATAGACCTTGCACCAAAAAGACGTATTAAAGGGATTTTCACTGAAAAAATTCTCCAAGCATACAATATCCCTAGTGAGGTTTACACAACTAAGATCATGTTAACTCTTGGCCTTTACAATTTACGCAGTTTATGTTTATGCCTTTTTAGTTCAGTCATCCCTAGCGGCTGGCCGTCCGTTGAACCCCTTACGGCGTATGGGCGGGGACTCTCTAAGCAGACACATTAAGATCCATCTAGTTCTCTGGGGTCCCGGGGGTGCCACTGTGGTGACATTATAAGATACAGGTTGTTCTGCCCCTTCCATTGGCCTGACTGACAGTGCCTAATCCCACCGGACATAAAGAAGGAGAGATGAGATTCCGCATCGCGATGCTGACTGATGCTATTACACAGCGCCTGACCAGACAGAAGATTTGTAAATCTCTGTTGCGCCACAGATTATGTGCCTGCCAACCCCCTTCACCTGGCTCACCTTATCTCTTGTAGTTTGCAAAGAAGCTTCTCTTCCTCACCATGATGCCCTGCGTCACTGGGCAGGATGTGAAGAGTTGCACGGATTATCTGGAAGTTAAAGCTAACTGAGGCACCTGAACAAGGTTTGTGCTACTTGGACAGGGCCATCAAAAGTCACCAATGAACGTTGCAACACACCACCCCCCCCCCGATGCCAAAAATGAGACCATTTTACCCTTTAGCCCAGAAATCGAAGAACATGTCCCCCCCGCATTAGGTTTATTAAAATACAGCTTAAAAAGATATACATATGTGCAACTCCCCACACCGCGGGACACTAGGAATTGTATTGGGTGCCTTGGAGTCAGCCGGGGACCTCCCAAGTACATGATTGGCCCTGATGGTTGTGGTGCGGACTAGGCACGCTCAGTGGTACGGGCTTGGTATGGGCGAACCGGAGGGACGTCCTACAGCCTGGACATGTCATTTTTTGCCATTAAAAGGCGCAAATGTGGTTTTTTACATAAGTTTTATGCCATTCAAATTTTCCGCATCTTGTCCCATTACACGCCCTCGCAATTTAATATTACCCATCTGAAGCGGCAATTTGTTTACGCCGACCCCCCCGCCCCCATACATAGCTCTTCAACATGGCGCCCCATAACCCGCCCTCGATTTTTGAAGGTGGGGCGCCTGGGCGTTGCCCCCTCCAGCCTCAAACGAAAACGGGCCTGGTCCATAAGGGGTTCCGTAAAGAACGGGACAAACCTCATTAACTTACCCTGATTCGTTTCTAATGCTTTCATTCTGTCAACTGAAGCTCCTGAGGTCTAGGGCATTCTCCAGCTGTACACATCGTGTCTTTAACATTTTCTCCATTTGTAGAGGCTTGGGAAAATCAGCTTCTACCAACGTCTTCCAAAACCGTTATTTTAAACTAGTGACAAGTAAATTTTCTTCAACCTTTCACCACAGTAAAATAGACAAATTAGCGGATGTACATTCCTTTGATAGCATAATTAATTATCTCCCCCAGCTTGGGCAGTCATTTATAAGGAGCTTCAAAAGATTAGACGTTTTTCCAAAGTGTTAACCGAGATATTTCCGTTTGATGCAGCAAATGGTTTCCCTTGAATTGCCCCAGGTTTTTTGGGAACAACGATCGGATTGTGGAAGCCAGACGTAGGCTGCATGACCGACGAATGGGAAACTGGGGGGCGGTGGCCGAGGAAAACCCGTCATTGCGATTCGGAGAAACCGCCCAATTTTTTAACAAAAGTGTCGCAGGACCCATTACCCTTCAACCAAGTATAGATTGATGTTAATCCGACGGGGGCATCAGGGCGCGACTTACAGCGCCGTCGGAACATCTGGTGGACGTCGGAGGACCGAGGGAAAGGTGAGGTGAAGTCAAATCAGAGACTCTAAACCCCGAATGAAAACAAAAGAGAATGAGCCCCTATTGGTAGCAGACCCTAGGCGATCCACCGCGGTCGACCGGAATCGCCCTCGTGCTTAAGTACACTTGCCCCACTGTGTAATTTGAAAAATTGAATGCGTTTAAGTGTTCTTTTTAACAGTGTTCCTGTGATTTTTGGCCTCAAAAAAGCTCTAAAGTCGGCCTGCCATTGAGGATTTTCATGCTAAAACGCCTATATACACTCTTATTAATATGTCGTAAACATAGCAACTACTGCTAGAGAAAACAAAGCCAGATTCACACTTTTTGGGATGTTACAAACGAGTCTCCTAAAAGTCTCATGACCACGATCACACATGTCCCCATGCCTGCCGTCTAGGTGCCTAAGACTGATTTCGGCATTTTGGGCCTTTTTGCACCCGAAAATTCCCAGACAGAGTCCCCTTCCCCCGCCCCCTAGACCATAAGAGCCTGGTGGGGAAGGCGCCCAAACCAGGGAAGGGGGGAAATGGGCCAATGCGGAGCCCTTCCCGAAAATAGAACATAAGACCGTAACATGCGAGGGGATGGCTTCAGGTTGTGGATAAACAATGGGGGTCATTTCCTTAGGGCCCGATTAGCCGCTTTCCCGCGTTGCTTACAAACCTGACCAGGGGTTTTGTTACTCCCACTGGTCAGGTGGTGGCTACTCCTCCAATTACATCTCAGCTTACAGAAACAGAGTGTAACACATGTGATTGGCTGACACATATGACATCACACAAAACAATTAACTTCTGCCTTGTCAGGCAGGTTCTACCTCTGCAGTGTTTATCTGTGTTATCTAGGGTTATGTAGTGACATGCTGTGGGGCCGATCAGACCCTACACAGGCTGCAAGCTACATGGTGGGACGTATTCGCAACCACTTCGGCGAGGGTGTTGCATATGCAAGTCACATTTTACAGTTGATGCTCTATCACAGTTGTCATAAAAATATCACTCTCTCTCTCTCTGCATAAATACAAAATAAATTGAAAAAGGCAGAACAAGATTTAAAAAAAAAACATTCAGTATCTTTAACCCCATAGCACAATAGGACGTACCCTTATGTCTTGTTGCGCATGGGGAAGTATGAAGAGGGCTCACGGGCTGAGCCCTCTTCATACTCACTGGGTGTTTGCTTCACAATAAAGTAAATGCCTGTCGCTAACACCCGCAATTGGTGCTAGCATTAACGAGCCGGCAGCACGCTCCCTGTGACGTCATCGGGGAGCGGTGATCTATTGCCATGACAGCCCCTTTCACACAAAGATCATGATCTAGGCTATTACTATGTGTGATTTGCACATTATAATAGATGGTGTGCAAAATCCCCATATACTGCCATACTGTAGTATTGCGTCCGCGACACTTTTTTTTCCTAAAAAATGCGGCGGTTCCTCTGAATCCTCGGGTTTTCATTTGGGCCACGCCCTCAATTTCCTCCACGCATGCACATGCCGACGCCGATGCGCCAAAAACCCTTACTTATCTATAATTTGTCTATTTTACTTCGTGTGAAAGTTGAAGAAATTTACTCGTAAATAGTTTCAAATACAGTTTTGTATACAGTTTGGGTAGAATAGGATTGTACCCCTCTACAATGGGAAAAGGTTAAGACATGTGTACCATCTGAGAATGCACAGACCTCAGGAGCTGAAGTGTTACAGTGGTGCCTGCTTACTTAACCCCTTAAGGATCAGGCTTTTTCGTTTTTTCATCTTATTTTTCACCCCCACTTCAAAATCTATTACCTTATTTTTGCCATGTAAAGAGCTGTTTATGGCTTGTTTTCTGCAAAACAAATTGCCCTTCATATGGTAGTATTTAAAATTCTTTGTCGGGTACTGGGAAGCGTAAAAATTCTGAATGCATGAAAATTAAAAACCTCCTTCCAAAAAAAAAATGTCTCATTTTGGCCATCTTCTGGCAGTAAATAACAACTAACAACTTTTTTCATCTTTAGGTGTACACAGCTGTAGTGGGTTGTCATTTTTTTCCGACCTTGTGACTTTTTCAATCTTCTATTTTTAGGACTGTACACCCTTTGATCACTTTTTTTAATTTTTTATATTTTTTAAATGACAAAAAAATGGCATTTGCGACTCTTGGGGCACTATTTTCTGTAGTGGGTTAAACGCAGTGAAAACCGTTATTATATTTTGGATAGATCTGGCATTTTCCGGATCTAATGCAATATCATGGTGTTTATGATTTTACTGTTTATTATTATTTGTATGACATCTATGGAAAGGGGGTCTTTGAATTTTTTAGGTTTTTTATATAATTTATATTATATATATATTATATATATTTTTTTTTTACTTTTTCAGGTGGTACTTTAACCCTAGGTTGGCTGATTCTACCATGTACAGCAATACTACAGTATGGCAGTATATGGGGATTTTGCACACCATCTATTATAATGTGCAAACAACCATAGTAATAGCCTATCATGATCTTGTGTGAAAGGGGGCTGTCTGGCAATAGATCACCAGCTCCCCGATGACGTCACAGGGAGCGGCTGCCGGCTCGTTATGCTAGCACAATTTGTCGGGTGTTAGCGACAGGCATTTACTTTATTGTGAAGCAAACACCCAGTGAGTATGAAAGGGCTCAGCCCGTGAGCCTCTTCATACTTCCCCATGCGCAACAAGACATAAGGTGACGTCCTATTGTGCTATGGGGTTAAAGATACTGAATGTTTTTTTTTAAATCTTGTTCTGCCTTTTTTCATTTATTTTATGTAATGCAGAAGAGAGAGAGTGATATTTTTGACAACTGTGATAGAGCATCAACTGTAAATGTGACTTGCATATGCAACCCCTCGCCGAAGTGGTTGCGAATACGTCCCACCATGTAGCTTGCAGCCTGTGTAGGGTCTGATCGGCCCCACAGCATGTCACTACAACCACCTAGATAACACAGATAACACTGCAGAGGTAGAACCTGCCTGACAAGGCAGAGTGAATTGTTTTGTGTGATGTCATATGTGTCAGCCAATCACATGTGTTACACTCTGTTTCTGTAGCTGAGATGTATTGGAGGAGTAGCCACCAACCTGACCAGTGGGAGTAAAAAACCCCTGGTCAGGAAACTTCTAGAGCTCAGAAGGAAAGATAGTGCAGTGTGAGGAAAGTTTCACCTCCTCAGATAGAGACTCAGATGAGTCTGTGCAGCCAGCCACACCAGACAAAGCAGGTGGCCCAGCCCCTGCCTGAGATTAGTGATTAGTGAGTGAGGAAAGGGTATCATCCTACTTCAAGGGTGATACTGAAGGCAATCGGAATAAACTGAAGCATCTATTAGGACACAGCTCGTACCTCCCGCCTGCCCTTTGCATCCAGGCTGATGATCCATCCTTGGCTCCCTCCAACACATCTCCAGCATTCGACATCTAAAATCCTGTTAGCCACGTGCTACTGTTCCTGTCGGTTCCAATAAAGAACTGTAATTTTTTTTGTTCAACTTCTGCCTCCGTCTGGTCCCTGCTACTACGGCTGTCACCATCACGGCACCCTGTCCACCACACAGAGAGCCAACTCTAGACACCCAAAGGTTGCCCCAGGGAGAACCGCTATAGGCAGCCTTTCCCTCATCATTTCTTGCCAACACCACCGTGCTGGAAGACCTGCCAGGCTGTAGGACAGCCCTCCGTTCCCCATACCAAGCACAGTGACACTAGCGTGCCTAGCCGCAACCCCAGCCACTCAGGTACTGCGGGCCCCAGCTGCCTCCAAGAACCATACAAGTCTAGCCCCGGTGGGGTGTTTCACATATATATAAGTTTCCTGTATTTTAAATAACCTAATTCAGTGGGGGACATGTATCTTCTATTTCTGCTAGTTTAATTGGCTCATTTTTGCATCTTTTGTTTTTTTTGAAATTTTCATTGTGACTTTTGCTGTCCTTTTCCAAGTAACACTTTGGGTCTGCACTGTTCAGTGCCTCATGTATCTTTGCTTTTCCAGATGATCCGTCAACTCTCACATCCTGCCGCGCACACACATGGTGAGAAATGAAGCTGCAAACTACAAGGAATAAGTGATCCAGGGGAAAGGGGGTGCAGGCACATATCTGTGAGACCAGAGATGTAGCAATCTTCTGTCGTCATGCCTCTGTGTAATAAGGCATCTCATCATCTCTATTCTGTCTCATCTCTCCTTCTTTATTTCGTGTGTTATTACAATGTCAGTAGCCAGATGGAAGTGCATATACACCTGTACTCTTATAATGTAACAGGGCCGGCTCCAGGAATCATGGGCCCTTGTCCGACAGAGCTCAGTGGGCCCCTTAGGAGTAAACTCATCATGTGCGGCATTAACACACACAATTTCATGAATAATAGTCCCTGGTCCAAGAATGAACCTCTTGACGCTCTCCACTGTACATGTAACACATTGTAACGAATCCTGTAAAAAATGCCAATACTGCATACAGTAGAGTGATCAAGCCATCTAGGGTTAGTTATATATCAGTTGTAGATAAATTAAGGAAACAGTAAAATCCTAAAACCAGGCATCACTGCTTCTCAAAATGTCTGATAGAATATAAAAACGGTTTTCCTGACAGTAAACCCCATAATGGAAGATATAGGCCTAATATCCAAACGCCACTTTTACAAACAACATTTACATCACAATAAAATTTTTATAAAAAGTGATCAAAAGTGGCACAGTCCTCAAAATGGTAGCGATGAAAACGTCAGCTCATCTCGTAAAAGATGACACCACACACAGCTCCTACACCAAGTATGAAAAAGTTTTCATTTTTGACAATGTATTAAAATACAATAAAACCTATAAAAACTGAACACACAATAAAGTGACAAAAATGCATTTTTCATACAGTTGCTCCTGAATAAATACAAGCCCCCACAAACTTGTGTCAACTGTGACAGCCAGGCTCCGTTAATTAGATACTCCCCCTGCTCCATGAATTAATTAAATGCACATAAAGTACCATATTATTAGCGGTAGAAAAATAATAAACATTAACTCACCCATGCGCACAGGTCCAGACTCCATCGCGCTCACTTCACCTCTCTGGGGCCACCGTCTTCAGCCGCTTCTACTGTGCGGCGTGAGTCATCACTTCGCCGGCCGGCGTCCTGCACAGTGAGCAGAGACGCTCTGCTTGTCATTGCCCCTGCAATCACCTTGCAGCGCACTCCCCGTGACCTGCGCCAGCACGCCGGCTCCAATTGCATCGGCAAAACAAGGATGCCGATGTAATTGAGTTTGTGATCGGCCAGCGTGTGCCGGTGGCCCCAGGAGCTCCGGGGCCCCGGCACTTGCCCGGTAACGCCGGGTGCTGACGCCGGCCATGATTGTACCACATTGTCACCCCAGAGAACTAGATGGATCTATGTGCCTGCTTAGAGAGTCCCCCCGCCTACCCTTAGTAGTTTCCACTGACCAGCCTAGGGAGTGATAGAAGCTAAAAAGCAATAAACTGGGTAAAATTGTAAAGCAAGAGTTAAAAGGATCTTTTTGTGTAAACATCACTAGGATATTGAGCTTGAGAATTTTCTTTCATGTAAAATCCCTTTAATACAGGTCTTTTGGCAAGGTCTAAGTGTTTTAAATATAGGAACATTAGTGAACAAACCGCATAATGAAAAGGGAACACAGAGATGGATGAAGTTATGGCAAAGTGGTTTACAGTCTAGGTTTAAGAGGACCTGTCACCCCGATTTTCGGCCCCAAGAGATGCTTACTAAAGTAGGCAGCTCCTAGTGCTTGAACAACGCCGCAGTGTTGGAGTGAAGCGTTAACGGAAACCTTCGATATGCTATCAAACACGTGGCGGGGTACAATGTAATCATCGGACCGTTCGCAAAGAGCTTCCAATGTTATTCAATGAGGAGGCGTCCAAGGTGCTGCTGCCTCTTCCCGGACCGCCCCCTCCGCTCCATAGGCTGGCCGTGATTGCCACGTGCCAGCGGCAGTCACCACCCTAGTCACGCCCCAACCCCGCCCCCGTCATGAATACGTCGGACAGCTTTGCGAGCTGTCCACACATTACACTGCACCCCGACGCCAGGTCAGGATATGCGTACCGGAGGTCGTTTGTTCAAGCACTAGACTGCTTACTTTAGAGCAGCCCCTATGCTGAAAATTTGGGTGACAGGTCCTCTTAAAAGAAAAAAAATTCTCACAGACCACTACTCAATCCTTCATATCAATCTCACACCACATGGAGTACTGTGTGTGAAACCTCTGGGATCTCACAGAACATAGCGGAGCCCCAATGTCCCCTTTCTCCTCGCTGATGAGCAAAAGCCGTATAGCAGGGCTTCCCAGGGTTGAAAACGTAGCAACTGGTATCGATTTTTACATGGTCAAAACTGATAATGTTGCTTAAACATAAATTGCATTAAACATATACATCCTATAATCGCTTATTAATATTACTTCAAGGACTAACAATGCTGAACTTAGGGCCCAGATATACAAAACATGTTTGCAACTTGTACCTAGTTTTAAGTTTGCACTTCTTTTTGCAAGTTGTTGCGCGGGTGCCCCATTTATTAAAGTGTTTGCGCCGTTTTTGCTGATGTTACACTGTAAAGAACGTGAAAACTGCTTTCACGACGTGTATTTAAAGTGTTTGTGCAAACCAACCCAATTCTGCTAGGCAAGGGTTTCAGCTAAAATTGTGTGTTATAACGCTGTATGTTAACGGTGCACCAAAATAAGGTTGGTACGCCACTTCCCCCAATCAGTTGCAGGGGGTGCCAGATCATGGAATAATCTGCACATAGCATAGCGAAGTTCACACTACTTTGGATAAATCTGGGCCATTATTTAATTGACACACACATCTCCTTGTAAATCTGGTCCAGGTTTAGATGTACAAACACAATCCAACGTCTCTGATAAAACAGCTCGCACCTTATAGTTTTGTGTATTGTAGGCGATTGTTAAAAAGTTCAAAAAAATTAGGTTTTGAGAAAGTATGTCCAAAATTAATCCAGTTTGGCACCCCCCCCCCCCCCCCCCCCCCCCCAGCAAGTCTATGAATGTAGAAAATGTGCCCACTCCCTTCTAGTACCAGTCTCCATCTTCAGAGCTAAGCAAGCACTATGGACAGTTCTGTCACTTATTTGTTGAGTCCTGTTGGTCATGTTGATCCTGTCTGCATGGCCCTCTGTCAACAACTTCCCTTATGAATGAAGGCCAAGATCATCTGCATCTCTCAAAACCACTTTAGGAGTGGGGTTATTTGAAAGGGTTTGAGAAAGTAGTAATGACTTCAGGCCCCTTCATAAACGACGCCAGCAGAGATGGGCATAGATAAGATATTATTGGTTATCTATGGGTACTTACCCTGTTAAACCTGCCTAAAGGAGGCCAACCACTTAATTCTCCTATTCTTGAAGCTATAGCTTTCCGGATTTTTCTGTCATCAGAGTTATTTGAGGACCTGTCTTTGAAGGATCTGTTGATGAAATACATTTGTTTCCATTGATGACCCATGCACTGGATTGGTATGAGATTACTTGAATGGAACCAAGTTGCAATTCACATGTAACATACAGAGCTTTCTGTTTGTGCCATTGAGCGTGTCCAAAAGGTGATGAGTATAAGGCTTTGAACGGAGGATAACTAACGATTGCGAAGAAGAAAGAGAGCGGAAGCGCCATTGTCACTACATTAATCGATCCCTTCCTTATTGTCTCTGTTGACATTGTTAAGTGTTGACAGGCTCTATGAGAAACCTTCAGTTTTTTTTAAGGCACTTTATCCATGCCTAAAAATATCCCTAGGCATTTTGTAAAGTAACCAGGGATGATTGGACGGCATATGAACGTTTAATGATATAACAATAAAAAAATATTGCTGCAAAATATTAACCTCTAGATTCTAAATTCAGAAGTACAGAAAGTTTAGACCCTTGTAACATTGCTTTGATCTTTGTCTATGCAGTGTATAGAAAGATTAAACATATACACTATACCACTCACAAATATTGGGGAGAAGTCAGCGCTCCAATATATGATTAGAATCACATTCATGAACTTGCTATTGTAATCATTTTTTGTGATGGAAACCAGAAGAAATAACCATGTAATTGAAACAGAAGGCAATATTCCACAGAGTAGAGATTTATATACTAACAAATTTTAAAAAAATCTGCCATGAAGGAGTAGAAAAAAAGGACATTGTATATATAATATGCACAGAAGATCAGGCGTCTTATCGTTAGACTGGGCACATTGGGGGGATTTATATACGAAACTTGGCGCAAATTCTGGTGTTGTGCTCAAAAAATACTGTGTAAAATGCCTGGCCCACAGTTATCAAGGCTTCCGAGAGGGCGTAGCCTCTGAGATGAGAAAGGGGCATGGCTTTGGGAATAATACGTGCGCCCCAAATTCTGGCACAAGTTAGACCAACTAAAAGTAGGTTCTAAAGTAGGAACTGACATACTCGTATACTTATACTTATACTGGACAGATTATCAAAGTGATAAATTTGGCGCAGCAAAAGACTAGTGTTTTCCAGCTAGAAACTGGAACCTGAGACACATGGGGCATGATTTACTTACCCGGTCCGTTCGCGATCCAGCGGTGCGTTTCTGCGGTGGATTCGGGTCCGGCCGGGATTCATCATGGTAGTTCCTCCGCCGTCCACCAGGTGGTGCGCGCTGCAGTTGAAAGCACCGATGCCCTGAAATTCACCGAGCGGACCAAGTGAAGTAAGCGGCGTCCCAAGCGCACTTTTATTGTTTTAAATGCGGGTGTTCCAATCCGTCAGGTTTTTCGTTCGCCACGCCCCCCCATTTCGTTGGTGCATGCCAGCGCGATGCGCCACATCGATCGCGTGCGCCAAAATCCCGGGCAGCAATAAGGGAAAATAGGGCAAATCGAAAATATTCGGGTAACACGTCGGGAAACGCGAATCGGGCTTAGTAAATGACCCCCATTGTTATATACACCCCCTCGCCCTCCATTGGGACGGTCTATGTCTTTTTCGGAGCTCCAGTGCCCATCAAATTTAAAGTGTTTGGGCCTTTAAAATGCTCTTTGGTCTATTTCTGTCGGATTTTTTCTTTTCAAAAGTCCCAAAATGCCTAAAGAGTCTTAGCACATAGACCACAGGGGACGGGGTGACCATGAGACTTTTATGAGACTTTTTGTAAAAGTACAAGTGTGATCTGGCTTTGTTGCCTAGCAGTAGTTCTATGTTTACGACAGATTAATAAGATGGTGTATATAGTCTTTTAGCATGAAAAATCCTCAATGCAGCCACTTAAGATTTTTTTTGCCAAAAATCACAAGGAAACTGTTATAAACTTAATTAACTCATCCCATTTTTCAATTACACAGTGGGGCAGATTTACTTACCGGTCCATTCGCGATCAGGGCGCATTCTCTGTGGTGGATTCGGTCTTCCGGTCCGGTGTACGAGGCTTCCTACACAGGCATTCCTCCGACGTCTCCAACCAGGTGTCGCTGCTGAAGTCCGCCGAGGCCCGCCGGAGTACACAATGCTATACTTGGTGAAGGTAAGTGCAAGTCCAGCGACACTTTTTTTTCTAAAATGCGGCGGTTTCTCTGAATCCGTCGGGTTTTCATTCGGCCACGCCCTCAATTTCCATCGCATGCATGCCGACGCCGATGCGCCAAAAACCCTTACTTATCTATTAATTTGTCTATTTTACTGTGTGAAAGTTGAAGAAAATTTACTTGTAAATAGTTTCAAATAACGGTTTTGTATACAGTTTGGGTAGAATAGGATTGTACCCCTCTACAATGGAGAAAAGGTTAAGACAAGATGTGTACATCTTGAGAATGCACTAGACCTCAGGAGCTGAAGTGTTACAGTGGTCACTGCTTTACTTAACCCCTTAAGGATCAGGCCCTTTTTCGTTTTGATTCTTTATTTTTCACTCCCCACCTTCAAAAATCTATTACGTTTTATTTTTCCATGTGAAGAGCTATGTATGGGCTTGTTTTCTGCGTAACAAATTGCCCTTCATAGGGGTAGTATTAAATATTCTATGTCGTGTAATGGGAAGCGGGAAAATTATGAATGCAGTAAAAATTATGAAAAAACACATTTGCGCCTTTTCGTATGCCCCAAATGACATGCCAGGCTGTAGGACAGCCCTCCGGTTCCCCATACCAAGCACCGTGACACTAGCGTGCCTAGGCCGCAACCATCAGCCACTCAGGTACTGCGGGCCCCAGCTGACTCCAAGAACCAATACAAGTCTAGGCCCCGGTGGGGGATGTTGCACATATGTATATAGTTTACTGTATTTTAATAAACCTAAATTCAGTGGGGGACATGTATCTTCTATTTCTGCTAGTTTAATTGTCTCATTTTTGCAACTTTTGTGGTTTTTGCAACTTTTCATTGTGACTTTTGCTGTCCTTTTCCAAGTACACCTTGTTCAGTGCCTCATGTATCTTTCTTTTCCAGATGATCCGTGCAACTCTTCACATCCTGCGAGCGAACAGCACATGGTGAGGAAATAGAAGCTGCAAACTACAAGGAGATAAGTGATCCAGGGGAAGGGGGTGGCAGGCACATATCTGTGAGAACAGAGATGTAGCAAATCTTCTGTCTGTCATGCCTCTGTGTAATAGGCATCTCATCATCTCTATTCTGTCTCATCTCTCCTTCTTTATGTCAGTGTGTTATTACAATGTCAGTAGCCAGATGGAAGTGCATATACACCTGTACTCTTATAATGTAACCACATTGTCACCCCAGAGAACTAGATGGATCTTAATGTGTCTGCTTAGAGAGTCCCTGCCCATACCCTTAGAGTTTCCACTGACCAGCCTAGGGAGTGATAGAAGCTAAAAAGGCAATAAAACTGGGTAAAATTGTAAAGCCAGAGGTTAAAAGGATCTTTATTGTGTAAACATCAGTAGGGTATTGAGCTTTGAGAATTTTCTTTCATGTGAAAATCCCTTTAATACAGGTCTTTTGGCAAGGTCTAAGGTGTTTAATATAGGACATTAGTGAACAAACCGCATAATGAAAAGCAAGGAACACAGCAGATGGATGAAGTTATGGCAAAGTGGATTACAGTGCTAGGTTTAAAGAGGACCTGTCACCCAAATTTTCGGCACCAAGAGATGCTTACTAAAGTAAGCAGCTCCTAGTGCTTGAACAAACGCCGCAGTGTTAGAGTGATAGCGTTATCGGAAACCTCCGGTAATGCTATCAAACACTGTGGCGGGGTACAATGTAATCATCGGACCGCTCGCAAAGCTGTCCGTTGTATTCATGAGGGGGCGGTCCAAGGTGCTGCCTCTTCCCAGGACCGCCCTGCTCGCTCCATAGGCTGGCCGTGATTGTCACGCGCCAGGCGACAGTCACCAGCCTCGCATCATACCCCCCCCCCTCTCATGAATACGTCGGACCGCTTTGCGAGCTGTCGACAATTACACTGCACCCCGACCGCCAGTGTAGAAGGTCAGGATTACACTAGGAGTGCTTACTTTAGTAAGCAGCCTTAGTGCTGAAAATTTGGGTGACAGGTTCCTCTTTAAGAAAAAAATCTCACGACCACTACTCAATCCATATTATATCAATCTCACACCACATGGGTAATTGTGTGAAACCTCTGATCTCACAGAAACATAGCGGAGCCACATGTCCCCTTTCTCTCTGCTATGAGCAAAAGCTGTAGCAGGCTTCCCCAGGGGTTGAAACGAGCAACGCTACAATTTTACATGGTCAAAAACTGATGATTGTTGCCTTAAACATAAATTGCATTAAAATTATACATCCTATAATCGATTATTAATATTACTTCAAGGACGCATACAATGCTGACTTAGCAGCCCAGATATACAAAAACTTGTTGCAAGTTTACCTAGTTTTAGTTTGCACTTTCTTTTTGCAAGTTGTGTGGCGCGGTGCCAGCCCATTATTTAAAGTGTTTGCGCCAGTTTTTGCTGAGTTACACTGTAAAGAACGTGAAAACGCTGTACATGTAGTTTATAGTGTTCGTGCCAGTAATGCAGCTCCAATCTTAGGTCAGCTAAGGAAATTGCAGCTAAAGGAGCGTTTCAGGTCGATCCCGGCTTCTTGGGAAGAATTGTGTTATACGCGTATGTTAAGGTACACCAAAATAAGGTGGGTGCCCCATGAATTAATTAAATGCACATAAAGTACCATATTATTAGCGGTAGAAAAATAATAAACATTAACTCACCTCATGCGCACAGGTCCAGGGCTCCATCCCGCGCTCCACTTCACCTCTTCTGGGGCCACCGTCTTCAGCGCAGCTTCTACTGTGCGGCGTGAGGTCATCACATCGCCGGCCAGCGTCCTGCACAGTGAGCACAGACGCTCTGCTTGTCAGTGCCCCTGCAATCACCTTGCAGCGCAGCTCCCCGTGACCTGCGCCAGCACGCCGGCTCCAATTGCATCGGCAAAACAAGGATGCCGATGTAATTGAGTTTTGTGATCGGGCCAGCGTGTGCCGTGGGCCCCACTGGGAGCTCCGGGGCCCCGGCACTTGCCCGGGTACGCCGGGTGCTGACGCCGGCCATGATTGTAACCACATTGTCACCCCAGAGAACTAGATGGATCTTAATGTGTCTGCTTAGAGAGTCCCCGCCCATACCCTTAGAGTTTCCACTGACCAGCCTAGGGAGTGATAGAAGCTAAAAAGGCAATAAAACTGGGTAAAATTGTAAAGCAAGAGGTTAAAAGGATCTTTATTGTGTAAACATCACTAGGATATTGAGCTTTGAGAATTTTCTTTCATGTGAAAATCCCTTTAATACAGGTCTTTTGGCAAGGTCTAAGGTGTTTAATATAGGACATTAGTGAACAAACCGCATAATGAAAAGCAAGGAACACAGCAGATGGATGAAGTTATGGCAAAGTGGTTTACAGTGCTAGGTTTAAAGAGGACCTGTCACCCGAATTTTCGGCACCAAGAGATGCTTACTAAAGTAGGCAGCTCCTAGTGCTTGAACAAACGCCGCAGTGTTGGAGTGATAGCGTTAACGGAAACCTTCGATAATGCTATCAAACACTGTGGCGGGGTACAATGTAATCATCGGACCGTTCGCAAAGCTGTCCAATGTATTCATGAGGAGGCGGTCCAAGGTGCTGCCTCTTCCCAGGACCGCCCCGCTCGCTCCATAGGCTGGCCGTGATTGCCACGTGCCAGGCGGCAGTCACCACCCCTAGTCACGCCCCAACCCCGCCCCCTCATGAATACGTCGGACAGCTTTGCGAGCTGTCCGACAATTACACTGCACCCCGCCGCAGTGTAGGATAGCGTTACCGGAGTCGTTTGTTCAAGCACTAGGAGCTGCTTACTTTAGTAAGCAGCCCCTAGTGCTGAAAATTTGGGTGACAGGTCCTCTTTAAGAAAAAAAATCTCACAGACCACTACTCAATCCATATTCATATCAATCTCACACCACATGGAGTACTTGTGTGAAACCTCTGATCTCACAGAACATAGCGGAGCCCCAATGTCCCCTTTCTCCTCTGCTATGAGCAAAAGCCGTAGCAGGCTTCCCCAGGGTTGAAACGAAGCAACCGGTACAATTTTACATGGTCAAAACTGATGATTGTTGCCCTTTAAACATAAATTGCATTAAACATTATACATCCTATAATCGATTATTAATATTACTTCAAGGACTACAATGCTGACTTAGCAGCCCAGATATACAAAAACTGTTGCAATTTACCTAGTTTTAGTTTGCACTTTCTTTGTGCAAGTTGTGGCGCGGTGCCCAGCATTTATTAAAGTGGTTGCGCCAGTTTTCTGCCTGATGTTACACTGTAAAGAACGTGAAAACTGCTTTCACATGTATTTATATAGTGCCAGTAATGTGCTGCGGCTCCACTATGTCCACTGCAGAACCCAAATTCTGCAGCTAAAGGAGCGTTCAGGTCCTGATCCGGCTTGACAGAATTGTGTTATACGCTGTATGTTAAAGGTACACCAAAATAAGGTTGGTACGCACTTACCCAAGCAGTGCAGGGGGTGCCAGATTCATGAATAATCTGCACATAGCATAGCGCAGTTCACACTACTTTTGATAAATCTGGGCTATTATTTAATATTTACACACACTCTTTGTAAATCTGGTCCATGTTCAGGATGTACAAACACAATACCAGCGTCTCTGATAAAACAGCTAGTAATAGTTGTGTATTATAGCGGATTGTTAAAAAGTTCAAAAAAATGATGTTGATGAAAGTATGTCCAAAATTAATACAGTTTGGCAACATACCTTTCTGGGAAACAGTGAAATTTTAATGTATCTTGCCTACAAACCTGACAGCCCCATATCATTTTCTACTTTTTCTTTGAAGATTATGTGGACATTCGAATGACAATGTCCAAAGTAAGTCCAAATTTTCATAGAAATTCAAAATGAGCGCAATGTTAAAGAGATTTTTTCCTGTTAATAACTGATTTGTCATTAGAAGTATATTACACAACTAAGAAAAATAGACTTTATTGGAGTTATTTTTTGGTTATTTTTGCTACTTTTCTAGTCACCTCAGTTCCCTGCTGGGGTCACTAGCAAGTAGAGTATAAGAACATTTATTAAAGGACATCCACCACCAGGATGAAGGACTGTGTGCAAATGAGCCTGGGGGACTCCATAGGTGTTAATATAGTCTGGAGCCCCTCAGGCTAATTTGCATACAGTCTTTCATCTTGGTGGTGACAAATGTAGAACTGTCCTAAGGCGCCACCTAATGATAAGCAACCCATTATATCTGTATGCAGGTAGCTGAGTAATTAAGACAAATAATAAAGAAAAATATACAGCAGAGGGTCTTATTTTAAGATCCCATCATTTATAGTAAGAACTCATTAAAAAGAGACAAAGGGGCACATTTACTTACCCAGTCCCTGCGTTATCCCCGATCCGGTATGTTCAACGAGGATGAAGTCTGCCAGCGTAAAACCGATCATCCACCAGCCCGCCCCCTGATTTCTGTCGCATGAAAGCCGGTGCGATTGCAACACAATCCGATCGCGTGCAACGCAATCCCCGGCGCGATGCCCGAAAACGTTTTGAATCCTGATGGAAATGCGGCCGAAAGAGATGGAAAAAGGACTTAAAAGCACTTGCCAAAACAACCCTTCTCTAAAAGTGTTAGCAAATAGGAACCTTTCCACTGCCGGGTACTAAAGAGTGTTAAGTCTGCTCAAAGCTCTTTGGTACCCATCCATTGTAAGGAAATGTTGATATGATTCCAAATTGTTGCAATAGAGGATAGTACTGTATCCCACTGTATTGGGATATGTCCTCTGGTTCATCTTCACCCACTGAAAATAGGAGGAATGATGGTGTAGCGGGCTTTGATTTACCAGTACCAATATCCAGGGCTTCTCCCCACAAGGCACACCCATTTTCATAGCCCATGCTCTGCCATACTCAATCATAACCACTCCCATATCAGTGGTTTAAGGGGTGTGAGATTAAGAATCTCCAACCACTAGGCATAATTAATTTTAGGAACAGAAGACGGAAGTGGGCATTGATTTCAGCTATAAGTTGCAAATTAGTGCCAAAAATTTGACCATTTGCATTCTTCATACTCCAAAAACTGCAATGTAAGACAAGTCAAATTGTCCCCTATAATGGGGAGCTGATGATGTGTGAGGGGGCTGAGGTAATGGGGAGCTGATGATGTGTGGGGGGGCTGAGGGGATGGGGAGCTGATGATGTGTGCAGGGGCTGAGGGAATGGGGAGCTGATGATGTGTGGCGGGGCTGAGGGAATGGGGACTTGATGGTGTGTGGGGAGCTGAGGTCATGGATAGCTGATTAATGTAGGGGGCTGAGGGGATGGGGAGTTGTTGGAAGGATTTAGTGAAGTAGAAGAAGAGGGGGTACTAACTATAAAATTGGGCATTTATGTAGAACGGAGATATAAAACATGAACTGAGATGGAAGGGACAAGGACAGAACTGGTCAGTCACTTTAAAAGGGGGTGCTTAACATAAATGGAGATATAACTTAAAATAAAGCCTAAACTTTAGTCATGGCAAGTAAGTGAACAGTGAAAATAGTAGCAGTAGGAGGGCACTAATCCAAAGTGGGAGCAAATTAATGGGTGCTAAATTTAAAAGATAGTGGGACAGGGAAGTTCCAAGACGGCAGAGGGTGTACTCACCTTATGAGGCAGGGGTTAACTAAATTTTGGTAAGTGGGGGCCCCTTTAGGAATTTTGCCCTGGGGCCCAGTGGACTCTAGCTACACCACTGGCATGCTTGCCTGTAACCTACCCCTTACCAGCTATTTTAACTACTTTCCTTTAAATCCAGTAAGTCCTCCATACAAATTTACTCACATCTCCTTTGCTGTTCCCCAGCCAGTTTACCCCCTCTGTCTTTCAGCAGGGTATCACAGACATTACTCCTCTCCTGTACACAACTCCTCCCAGAACTAGCTGTTCATCATTCCCTGTCTACAGGTGTTTCTCCTACTTGTATTGACATCTATTGTGCAATGAAGACTATGGGGCACATTTACTAAGGGTCCGAAACATCGCATTTCCGTCGGGTTTCCCGTCTATTTCCGATTTGCGCCACATTTAACAGGGGGTTTTGGGGGACACGATCAAATTTTCTTGTGTCGTGCGACACAAATGGGGGGCGTGGCCGTCTGATTTGGACTTAGCGCGGGATTTAAAATTCAAATTGTGTCGCAAGACATGCACTCACAAACACCGGCAAGAAGATAGTGAACTCCGGCAGACCTCATCGGGGAAGCGACACATGCAGGATATCGGGCACACGATGTTAGTGAATTGCGCTGGACTTCATCCTCGTCGGACATTGCACCTCAGGAATCGCTGCAGGACAGGGTAAGTGAATGTGCCCCTATGTGCCTGCACCTCTAAAACTGAAATGCTTCTCTCATATACCAACCTCTGCTTCCACTGACCTCAGTTACCTAAGTAGTTGCAATTAAAAAGTTATTTATTTTTAGTCTGTACAAAAGAGGGGGTTGTGCTTGTTTGAAAGTGATATATGTGGCATATGAGTCTGACATTTTTTGCAACTTTAAAAAAAAAGTTACACATAGGTTTAAAATTTTTGAGCAACCCCTCCTAATTTCTTTTTCCTACACCAGTATGGGAGTGGATTTTTTTGCACAAAAATGTTCGACTTTTTTCAGTGGTTGTGCAGAGTTTTGTGACTTTTTTAAATGTTAAAATCTGGATTTCAAAGATAAAACAGACTCAACACCGGAAAGCTGTTTCACAGGGATCATTGCCAGATGGGTGAAAAATTTGTAAATATTTGTGCAATGCGGTCAAAAAGTTTCAACTATAACAGAAAAAAGGGACAATTTTGTTTTGTGCATACAAATTCTCACTTCCAAAGAAACTGAGCCAGAAAAGATACATTAGTTCCTTTGCGTCTTTCATTTTATACAATAGCCCAATTTTTGGAAAACACATTTAAAGGACAGGAAGAAAGGCTGTATGAAAATGAGCCTTAGAGGCTCTGGGCTGTATTAACACCTATGGAGCCTGGAGCCCCTCAGGCTCATTTGCATATAGTCCTATATACCGGTGGTAGGTGCCCTTTAATTTCACCTCAGATATTACTGATACCAAGTTGTCACAATCATAGTGCTAGAAGTCTAATATTTAAGTTTGGATTAATACTTCAAGAAAACGCCTGAACTTCATGTTGACTCAAAAGTTTTTCTTTTACTTACAATTAAACTACAGTTACTAATTATATATTATAACTAAAATGGCAGTGTGTGTTAAGTTTTAATGATTACCTGAAACACTTGACTAAAAAATGTAAATCACCTTTTTATTTGCCTTTGAAAAATACCGACTTACTGTAGAACTAATGCCGACATTCAATTCATTACAAACATTTAGCTCCGAAGGTCATTACAAGAGAAACTCTGTAATTAGACTTTATCTCCCATTTCAAGTCCTGCTATGCGGCATTAATCTAAAAACAAGTATTTCTCAATCATCTTTTATGAATTTGGTCCTTGGACATTTCTTTCATTTTATAAGCATTGCAGAATACATACAGTACTAAGAACTTGAAGAAGTATGAAATTGAAACAGTTTGAAACAAAAGTTTCAAATAAGTTTTTCCAGATTTGGAATGTTAGGGTTAATTTTTGTTAAAAAAGTTGGAAAACTGTGACATCTGTGGCCAAGTCGTCCTCTGTCCATAATGTATGGATCGGGTCGTGTTTCATGAGTGTGAACATTGGTTTATGCTCTTGCACCAAACACAGTTAACCCACAGTAACCGACAGAATTCCTCTCCAATCACCTTCTGGATCAAGACTAGGATTTTCAGATAAGCTCTTCCTGGTCAGTACTCTGAACCTTCTGCAGACCCAATTTATTGTCAGCTCCTGGTATCCTGTTTTTCTGTATTCTGGTATTCTGACCCTTCAGTCTTCTTTGTTGTGACCTGATTTTAGAGACCAGTCAACTGTCCAAGACTGGTCTAATAGGCAAACTGTCAGTAAATAACTGACAGATACAATACATTGTTAAAAAATTAAAAAAATAAAACCCACCCCAGAAAATTGTTACCGTAATGGCCATAGCTACCTTGACCAAGCAGATATAACATTATTATACCTGTATTGTGAAGGGTATAAAAAATAAAGTAGGAAGTATTTGTGCTTCCTACCTCCCAAAAAAAGTAAGATGTACCTTATAATAGCACCAATCTAACCGTTACCTTTTCAATAAACCACAAGCCCTAATACAGGCAGTCCCCGGGTTACATACAAGATAGGGTCTGTAGGTTTGTTTTTAAGTTGAATTTGTATGTAAGTCGGAACTGTATATTTTATCATTGTAATCCCAGCCAGAACTTTTTTGGTCTCTGTGACAATTGGATTTTAAAAATGTTGGGTTGTCATTACAACCAGATTAACACTAAAGCTTCATTACAGACACCTGTGATAACTGTTACAGCTGATCATTGTAGCCTAGGACTAATGTACAGTAAATTACCAATATCCAGAGGTCCGTTTGTAACTAGGGGTCGTATGTAAGTCCAGTGTTCTTAAGTAGGGGACCGCCTGTAATCCTTTAGATTGAGGAATATAAAAATTATATCGCTCAGAATAAGGCGACACATGTGCAAATGAGGTTTCCTTATAAAGGAGTAAAACATAAGAAAACCTGTAGCTATTGGCGTCTTCGTAATCGTACTAACCTACAGAACAATGTTTTCATGTATATAATACTGTACGGTGAACTGCATAAACATTTTATTTATTTAACAGTTAATTCATTTAAATCACCATACTATTTTCACCATAAAAAATTAACCCATTGGAAAATACAAATCTTACCTCAAAATAAAAACAAGCCGTCATGTGCCCACGTCAGACAAAAAAAATGTACAACTTATGTAGTCTTGAATTTGAGCAGGAAAATACATGTCCTAAAGGGCATTTTAGGCTCAGTAGACCCTCTATTTTGTTAATACATATGCTATATCATACACACAGGGGATCATTTACTTACCCGGTCCCTGCACATTCCCGCATCCGGACTGTCCGACGAGGATAAACTCTGCCGCGATTCATGAAGATCTTGCACCCGATTTCCTGCATGTGTCGCTTCCCCGATCAGGTCCGCCAGAGTTCACCTTCTTCTTCCTGGTGCATACAAGTGCTTGGCTTGTGCATAGTCTGAATCCGTCGGATCGTCTGATGGCCCGCCCCCCGAATTGTGTTGTGTGAAAGCCGGTGCAATTGCGACACAAAACGACTGCGCATGACACAATCCCCAGCGTGATCCCCGAAAAGTCAGGAAAACCGACGAAAATGCGGCCGCGGGACCCTTAGTAAATAAGCCTCATAGACTGTATATATGCTTGATAAAGGCTGTATGGAACAGCTGAAACATACTAGGATGGATACATGGATCCATATTTTTATTGGAGTATTGCCTGAGATAGGCAGCCTATCTTTACAATTTTTATTCCCACCACCCTTTTTAAAATATGGACCACAACACAGAGCACTAGACGGTGAATAAATAAAAAGTAGCACAAATAACATCTGAAATATCAGTCAAGTGCAGAACCACTTGGAAATCAAGGCCACCCCTCCCCACCCCCTTCCCACCGCACTGCTCTCTATAGTCGTAGTTCTGCATCCCCCATTTGGTATACTGAGCAAATATATTTCCGTTGTATTACTGTATAATTGTAAGATCATTGCTCCACAAAAACATTGTACAGTACTGGAAGGTGCCAGTTTTCTTTTATATGTTAGTAGATTGATGAAGTTGTGGGCTTGTTAAATACATGCTGAGATAGCTAATCAGGACTTTTACAAACTATGGATCTTAATGAGGTTGAAAACATCTAGTACTATACTTCCCTTCAATCTCCTAGCTATTTATGTACAATATAAATGTCTTGTGGCATTAAGCAAGTCTTGGCTTGATTGGCTTGATCATCGATCTAATATTGAAAGATTTTAAAGATGTGGCAAAAAAAGACTTGGAGGATTTGTTATAAACAGTCAGAAGTTGATGAATAAAAGGAATAACTTTTATCCACTGTGATTTGTAGGTATTACATGCTGATTTATCGAATGGAGCGCTTATTTAGGAAGACAGATGTAATCACTGTCTAATCAATAAAGAACAAGGACACATTATGATACTGGTGGATAGGAAGTTTTGATGCAGAAAGTTTAACGCTCATCGGGAGTTCTCCAGATGATTTTCTTGATTATGTGTTTACACATTTAAATGTTTTTAATGGCATATAAAGTTGCCGAATTTATTGGCTGGTAAAATTGTAATTCTTTCTAAGAACAGGAGAGATGAAACATCTATTTTTGGACTACCTTTTGTCATAACGGTCAATATTTTTTTCAGTAATTTTTTGTTAGATGTACTGTAGTTGTGGAAGTGCCGAGGGCTGGGTACACCATGCCACACAGATAAACAGCGCTTTAAATTTTCAGGATTATGTTCACTGGGTAACAAAAGGAACTGAGGAAATGTGCAACAATTTATATCAGAAAAGAATTACAGAGAAATATTGAACAGAGTTATACGACAAACACTATACCCCTAGTTCCCACAGTTACTTGAAGTGTAATAGGTCGTCCTTGCCGGTGGAGGTCTCCCCGGTATAGAAATGCCAAGATGTATCGAGGGAACTTCGAGAGGAACTTCTAACTGGATCCCAGGATGACTTGCTACGGCGCAAACCCGAGTAATCAAAAAGCTATATGGCTGTAAAATTATTCCATTTAATATCTGAATTAAAAAATTCATGAAAGACAAAATAATAAAATCTCGACAACGCGTTTCACACCTGCCACTGGGTGCTTCATCAGGTCAATAAACATACATATAGTTACTATGTTTATATAATAAAAACCCGGAAGTGATGTCATTGGTGGGCAGGGGAAAAAAAGAGAAAAACATTTTTTTTTCTTTCAAATAACTTAATGTTCCAAATTATAATGAACAAAATCTAAAACCATTCTCATTAATTCATAATAAATAATACATGATAGATAATAAATAGTTGGCAATCTATAATTATATAAAAAACCCATGCACTTTGGTTCCGTAGCTTGGAGCGCCAGTGGAACGCATAAATCCATTATGGCAGCTTTATCACTCTAATGGAATACTTGTGGAACGTTTAAGGCTACGGAAGCCGAGAGTTGTCAAAAGTGATATTAAGGACCAGGCTTCCTCAAAATGGCTCGGAGGTAATGGTGGAACATTAATGGAACGCAAGGAGCTAAAATAGTCGAGGAGGGGCAAAAGAAGTTATTAAATAAGGGACATCTGATGTATCGGTAGTGTTCTCGTATCTGATGTATAGAAGATTACCATGTCTGGTAAGAGGTATAAAATGAAGGACATCTGATGTGTAGATGGCATTCTTGAATCTGGTGTAAGAAAGATTACCGTGTCTGGCGGATGTAGATTTACACTATCACTTCAGAGATTTCATTGAGGCCCTCCAGAGTGAGGGTATGTAATTTAAACATCTAGTAAACTTCTCTCCTACTTAACGTCTGGTATCTATTAGTTATATTTTCATTAATGTGATCTCTAGGGCTAATATTAATTAGTTTTTCATTTTTCGGATGTTTTAAAGCAAAATGTTTTGACAACCGTGTTTTAAAAAACTTTTTTTTAATATTTCCTCTGTGGCTTGTGTGCAGTTGTTGTGTTGTCCTACCAACATACTGCAGGCCGCATGGGCAATGGATAGATAAATGACATAGCTAGTTTGTCATGTCATTAAGTGTTTGATCTGAAATAATTCTTGTGTTACATTTGACGTGATTTCAGTGGCATTATTATTAATATTGGCACAGCATAAGCATAGCTTGTGGCCGCATTTTCTTATTTTCGGTGTAATTTTTAATGTTAAATTCTTTCCACTTTTTTCTCGATGCTGTTTAACCTGGCTTGGAGCCAGGAAGTTCTTGAGCGTAGAGGCTCTCCTATACGTCACCATGGTTTTTTTTGGAAGGCGTGTTTTCAGTAGGTGGTCTTTTTCAATAGGTGCCAATGTTTTTTTACATAATTTGAGATCTAAAAAAGTGATGGATTTCTCTTGGTACTCAGCTGTAAAAGTTAGTCCCCAGTCATTAGTATTGAGATACTCTGTAAAGGATTCTGCTTCTGTTTGTGTACTTGTCCATATAACGAACACGTCATTAATGTAGTGCCTATAGTAGTAAATGTGATCACTATACAGGTGACTAGACAGTATATGCTGGGCTTCAAAAATACCCATAAATAGTTGGCATAGGCAGGGGCTAGTCTTGTGGCACAGTTGTATGTTTGAGTACAGTGCATTTACGTCTAGTGTAGAGATGAGCGAGTATACTCGTCCGAGCTTGATGCTCGTTCGAGTATTAAGGTACTCGAAACGGCTCGTTGCTCGGACGAGTATTTCCCCTGCTCGAGATCGAGCATTTAATTAAAAAAACACAGTGAAGAACAATGAAGAATAGAATAAAAACAGTGAACACAGGATCATTTAAGTGAAAAAGACAGTGAAGAACACAGTGAAGAATAGATTACAGATGTTCGGCACATCTGCTTACTTGTCGGAAGATACGCGCGGAACGGCAGCAGGGAGACATCAAGCAGCACGGGGAGACATCGGGCAGCACGGGGGAGACATCGGGCAGCACGGGGGAGACATCGGGCAGCACGGGGGAGACATCGGGCAGCACGGGGAGACTTCAGTGGAAGAAGAGGAGCGATCCCGGGACAGCGTATCACCCCGACAAGTAAGCAGATGTACCGAACATCTGTAATCTATTCTTCACTGTGTTTTTCACTGCGTTTTTCACTTAAATGATCCTGTGTTCACTGTTTTTATTCTATTCTTCACTGTTCTTCACATCTGTTAACTTGTCGGGAGATAATATACGCGCGGAACAGTGAAGAATAGATCGCAGATGTTTGCATACATCTGCTAACTTATCAGAAGACATTCTTTTTCAATTAAATAACACATTTTATTCCTGAACCATGGTCCCTTTGAAAAATGCTCGAGTCTCCCATTGACTTCAATGGGGCTCGCTATTCGAGACGAGCACTCGAGCATCAGGAAAAGTTTGTCTCGAATAACGAGCACCCGAGCATTTTAGTGCTCGCTCATCTCTAGTCTAGTGTTAAAAGGGAAAAAGAACTAGGTAGATCTATAGCTTTTAGTTTATTAGCTGGTCTGAATCCTTAAGAAAACTCAGAATTTTATAACATAGGGTTGTAAATAAAGGTCTACATAATGGGATATATTACTAGTGATGGATCCGATGCCAGATATAATCGCCATTTTTGGGAGAAAATAAAAAGGACATGGTGGGGAATGGAATTAAGAGGAATTTGGCCTCATCTTTAGTAATAGTTTTATTCTTCACAGCTGTATCTAATATTTTCTTTATGTATTTCTTTAGACCAGGGAAAGAGTTTTCTTTCATTCTAGTGTAATAGTAAGGGTCTGATAGTATATGCATGGATTCTTGTTCACAATAAGAATAGGACAAGATAACTAGACCTCCTCCCTTATCAGTGGCTCAAAAAACTAAGTCTCTGTTGTGTTAGAGCTTCTTTAAAGCTAAAGTTTCACCCTTAGTTAGATTACATAGGTTTCTCTTAGAAAAGCTCTATTTAGTTTAAGTGAGGGCTCTGAAATCTTCTTTTACTAGATCAAAGAAGTGACCTTGTGTAGCGGATGGAACCTAGATTTGTTTTTTATGAGTACTGATAATTCGTTCTTTTTGTCACAGCTAACAACCGGGGTGTGGTTGGTTTTGTTATTTATTTCGTCTACTTTATCTTTTAAGGCAAAATGGCGTTTTAAGGTCAATTTTTGGATGAATAAATAATATCTAAAAAAAAGCTCAAAATCATTGGGTGATCGATTTGGGAAAAAAGATAGGCCTTTAGATAATAATGATTTCTCGTCAGGTGAGAGAGTTCATAGTCTGTGAGATTAAAAATGTTTACTGTATCTTTTTGTTCACGGGTTCTAGTCTGGAGGGTTTTTCTTATTGCCTCCTCGTGTTCCTTGTTTGGTTTTTTTCTTTTTCTTTGTGGATGCAGAGGGCGAAAAAAAGTATTAATTTTCTTAGTTTTTAAAGTGTGAGGAGACCATAAGTTAGTGTGAGCTTGTGTACTGGTTATAGGGTCTGTATCAGTGTCTGTCTGTCGTGTTAGCTTCGTTTGGATAGATTTTCCCATGTTGTGCAATACTATTTGTAATCCACAGGTAATTGTTGTCTTCTCCTTAGATCACAGATATAGGCCCTGCTCAAGCTCCCCACTTATGACAGGCCACCTTCTCCAGTGATAAGGTGTAAGTGTAAGAGTCACCAAAGGGAACCTGTCACCAAATTTGCACATATACAGACAGTGACAAATTCCTATGGAGCACCATTAACTAACTGACACCCTTCTTTTATCTAAAAATTGTTTTGTTTACAGCCACATAAATCACCTTTTATCTTATATTACCTGGCATCAGAGGGGGGCGTGTCCTGCTCATCCGGTTCCTCCCATCTAATACTCCCCATGCCTTATGCCTCTATAATGGTCACAGTTCATGTCATGTGACCAGAGTGACTTCATCTCAGGTCCTCTTACCTCTTAATAATAGCAAACTGTACCCCATGCATGTATCTGACCACATGTAGTAACAACTGCCTCCGTGGACTTCTATTCCTTTTCATCCTCCATGGAAGCTGCTGTAATTTCATGTAATTGCATACATGGTGTGCTATTTTCTATTATTAGAAGGCTAAAGGACCTGCAATGATGTCACTCTGGTCACATGTCATGAATGTAACACAAGGCACTGTGTAAAAAAATTGACACAATATTTCCCGTCTGTAGATAGAGCTTTATATGTCTGTAGTTGAATATTGACAGACGGACCCTAAGTGCAAGGAGGCAGGGATTTGAAGAGACACAGAGCTGTCAGTCAGAATAATGGGGCGTGGTTCACTGCCAGCATGAGAGAGAGAAGAGTCACAGATACCAGACATGAGTCGCAAAAGCTAACTTGCATGCCAGAAAAAACTCTGTAATTAAGGTACAGTGCCCCACTGGCAGCTAATTTTATGTGATATGGGGAGGTTTTATAACTCTTTATCATCAGCCATTGTTAGTCAGGGTGGTTAAAATCTGGTGACAGGTCCTCTTTAAGGTTAGTTTAGCCCATACCTGGCACAAAGTTAATCTGTACAAACAGATGTTAAAGATGTTTGGACCCAAAAAATACCAATAACTCTGGTATCTGTAATAAAAAAGCCACAACAATAGATCAGCACGGTGGCTTAGTGGTTAGCACTTGCAGTGCTGGGGACCTGGGTTCAAGTCCGAGGTCACCATCTGCAAAGAGCTCGTATGTTCTATCTGTGTTTGCGTGGGTTTCCTCTGGGTCGCCTGGTTTCCTCCCACACTCCAAAACATACTGGTAGATTGTGAGCCCTATTGGGGAAAGGAACTGATTTGCCAAGCTCTGTGCAGCGCTGCGTAATCTGTGTGCGCTATATAAATAAAGGATTTCTTATTTAAATATTTTTAAATGTCACCGTAATACTTGGGATCAAACATCACTACTGTATATGCAAGAAAAAATATCAACAGGTATGTAGGAAGATAGTTGATTTCCCCATGCGTTCCACCACCAGGCCTCTTGGCTCCTTCAAGGGTATCTATCTACTATTCTTGCACATGCGTCCACCAGGGCTAATGATTGGCTACAGTGTTCACAGAAATTTTTATTTTTTTTTTTAATAAATGCATTTTCCCTATTCACCTGTTCACTCCCTAAATCACTTTTCATTACATTTCCTTAACTTCACGATTGTGTACAGAATCTCTTGACAGCTTTCAAGGTACAGTGCCCCACTGGCAGCTAATTTTATGTGATATGGGGAGGACTCAGCAGCCATTGTTAGTCAGGGGGTCAAAATCTGGTGGCAGGTCCTCTTCAAGTAATTTTTGTATCAAACGTATAGTAACCTCTCATACTTACAGTTCCTTGAGGTCTTTCTTTCAAGTAGTCTTTCTGCTTAGAAGATTTCTCCTGCAATCAGCTCAGCTCAGACCTCCATCTAGCACACAACAACCGCTATTCTTCTAACGGTCTCACCTTCACTAACACCCGACGTCCTATTGAGTGATGATGCAATATTTTATCTTCAATGAAGAACCTCAAAACTGTAATCTGAGAGCACTGCCAGCCTTGTAGGAGTCCAAAATGTCCCAGCAATTGCCTACAATAAGACTTTACAACTAAGAACAATATTTACATTTACATGTATTACTCGCCATCCGTGTTTGTTTACAGGGGCACAGAAGCTGCACTAGGGGAACTTCCAGCTGGCCCTGCCATTCCCATTCGTCACCAAATCCCAGTGCCTACAATGCTGCAAGACAGGTATGGATAGGAGTGGCCGGCCACCTCAGCCAGCCGGAAGGTCCCCGAGAACAGCTTCCGTACTCCTATGAACAAACAGGGGCACGGATCAGACGGACAGCGGTGCGGGAAATCAGCAGCGATGGAGGAGGTGAGTACACATTTTTTTTAAAAAGCCCTCTCCATCCCATCCCTAATTTATTGGTGGTCTCATATAACCCTTTTAAATTGGTACCTACAGCTTGGTTTTCTATTTCTCACCCAGGAAAACTTTTTGAACTATTCTTTACCTAGACACCACAACTGCCACCACTTTAGGATCACTGGGATCCATTTATGTCTGTCATCTGGATGCTCCACCTAACTTTTGGAAACAGAACTAAAAACCCAACAGACAAATGGACTCTGTCTAACCTGCAAATTGTAAGTCAATATAAAATATAAGTTCTTCTTCCTTCATTTCTGTTGCTTGTTAAGTTTTTTGCATTTAAAGATCTTTTACACACAATTGCGTAAATTTATTAAAAACGGTCTAGTGACAAACTGGCTGCAATGGTTTGCCACCATTGGAATGGCAATAATTGACCCACATCCTGTCTATTACTCATTTGGGTTTTTTCTAGATAATCTAAAACGTGCCAACTGCAGCTTCCTGCTTCTTATTCCCCTGTTTTCCTGAAATAACATCTATATTCAGGCCACATGAGTATTTAATCTCTATGAAGTGTTGTATGATAGTAAGCTGAGAATAAAGTATCTTTCCATTGAGGCCCCCAGCAATAAACTGTAATCTGTGGAAAAACCTGACAGTAAATACTTAGTCCTTTTATAGTGTAATGGAAAAAAGCATGACCCAGTCCACCTAATAACTGTCTCTGTTCTCCAAAGTAAGAGATGATCTTTTCTGCAAGTTCTGTCAAGGATATGATGATCATGAGAATTGGGCTTCAATCAGTCAATCTTAGAATCCCCAGGTGGAATTTATAAAAATTACTTTTTGAACTATCCACTTGGCCACTGAAAAATGTGATACAACATTGCCCACTGAAAAATGTGATACATATAAAGGGCGCATTTATGTTTATAGGTATTTTTTTGTCTGGAAAAATATTGAACACTCTAATGGAATGTAGTATAAACCAAGAAGTGATTACATTTTTTATAGTTCTACTGCTCAAATAAAATAAAAGGTGAGGGATTATAGACTTACAAAGTTTTAGACTGTTAGGCAAGTGCCGGGCCTAGAGCTAATGGGGGGGCCCACATAAGGCTATACATAAGGAATCAATGGGGGTGAGGGGTGCATATACAAAATAACCATGAGGGGGCTGTTTTGTATCATAAACTAGGGAATATTTTAGGGAACAGGAGACCGTTTTGGTTTCTGAATTTTTATTGCCGCCACATGAGTTCACTGCAAAGGGTCTTTAGCCCAGGGGCCTCCTGAAACCTGGGGTCGGCCCTGCTGTCTTTGACCAAGAAGAATGGCTTACCGAAAAGGAGAATGGTGCCATAAAGTATGGGCATGATTTTAAGGGGTCGTTCAGGTGCAAATTTTTTTTTTCCTTTTATTATTTGCCCCAAATAGTGTAAAAATAAGGAAAAACTAATACCTAGGACCTTACTTTTGGTCCAGCTCGGCTTCTCCCATCCCCACTTGCTTCTGTTGATAGGCAGAGCCTTTGATGTGCATACACAGCATTCTAGTGATATCATAACCAAGCTTTTACGACTAAATTTACATTCTAAGACCTCATGCACACAACAGTATGGTCATTTCTGTTCTGCATATGCGGCTGCATTTTGGCCGTAAATATGCGACGCATTGCAACAGTATGGCAACGTCTTACACCGTATATGTACAGTTTCTGTATAAAATACGGTGGGCTGGCAGATGATGGATGGCTGACTATTGGCTGGATGACAGAATGCTCCTCCCACTGGTTCTGGATACTGCGCGTTTATTTTTGTATTTTCTACGACTCGCTTATGGTACTGTGGACAATACGGCCATGTACATGGATGGCCGTATTGCCCATTGGAATGCATGGGGCCGTATTCTGGCTGTATAAATGGCTGTTTTTATATGGTCGTATGCGTGGGGCCTAAGTTTACATATAGTCACATCAAACCTGAATTCATAAGTGACATTCCCATAGTTTAATCTTCATTTAGCTTGTAAAAATGTACAGTTTTCACAAACAAGTCATTTTTTAATATTATCTCCATCTTCTCACATCCTTCTGTCTTATCTTTTTCATCTCTCTCACATACTGTTTGATTTTATTTTTCACATGGATTATGATGGAATCACCTTTTTCTAATGGAACACATGCAGGCAGTTTCTGTTTTTAATTTTTCATCTTTGCATGCAAATGCTACCCGGGAGATTTTATTCTCATTTTCTGTAATAATTATTCTAGTTTTGGGTAGGAGGAAACTAGCAGTGAAACAAACACAGTTCTCAGTCTTATTCCATATGTACTTGTACTATGTGCAAGAACAGTATATGAAAACTTTGAAATCTACTAACGGTCCTCTTATGTACCTTTGACAATCAACCATTAAGTGCAACCTATAACATTTATTAGCTCGGTGGATGTTATACAATCCATTTAGCATTTCTCACTAATGCAGTTTAAACACTTGTGATTGCAACTAGCATTTACACTAATAGAAACATTAAAGGAAACCTGTCACCAGGGACCTAATTTTTCACTAAAGACAGATTGTAAAAGCCCATGACACCTGCAGTGCAAAAATGCCTGTCTGCATTTTCTAAGCATTTGCATTACAATATAATTGTGTGTTATAACTTACCTTGCACCCTGACAAAATCCTGGGGTAGTCACAGGGGTTGGGTTTTGGTTTGGATGCATTTCAAAAAACAACATGTGCCTTGTCTGTGTTACTCTCTTCTCAGAGCTTGGCCCCCACCTTTGTGCTTCTGTACAGCTCCTCCTCCTGCTCCTTCTCAGAGGTCACAGCCTGGTGAGATGACATCAGTGGGGGAGAAAGGAGCTGTACAGGAGCACAAAGATGAAGGCAGCCTGCAGCACAGATTAGTCACATATTGTTTTTTGAAATGCATCCAAACCAAAGTCCAGCCCCTGTGACTACCCCAGGATTTTGTCAGGGTATAAGAGTAAGTTATAACACACAATTATATTGTGTTGTAAATGCTTAGAAAAGGCAGAAAGGCAGATGTGCACTGCAGGTGTCATGGGCTTCTACAATTTGTCTTTATTGAAAAATGAGGTCCCTGGTGACAGGTTCCCTTTAACATGCTTTACAGCTGTGCTGCTAATGCTGCAAAAATAGAAGTGGATTTTCAAGGGGTATTCCACCGAAAGAAGGACTGATCCTTTAAGTATGATCCCCTGAATGTTCATCATTCACTGCTTAAGTGATTCAGCATTCCTGCTACTTACTTTTGTACTGCGTGCAATCCCTCCACAATTCTTTCTTTTCATCTCTAAGCTCTGCTGAATAGTGGACGCTGCAGCAGGAGAGGCATCCTTCTCCCTCCCGCTCTCTATCTCTGTCAGTGTGGACAAACAGTGATGAGAGAGAGTGAGAGAAATAGTGTTGTCCCATGGATGACCTGCAGCAGAGACAGAGATGGCAGCTGTGTGTCTATGCAGAGAACAGGGAAAGGTAAGAGGCAAACACAGGTACATATACATGCAGAGACATGTCTAATAGAAGAGATTGACTGAAAAATGGCTTACCCCTTCAATTCCTCTTACTGTTGTTCAGTTTCAGACCAGAGATATAATTAAAATGTGTCCCCTCTTCTCTGTACTGTGCATCCAAACAAGGCACCTTATCAAAACATTTCCATTCCTGCACTCAGTACACTGGGTCATGGCTAGGGCCCATGTTTGTCCAAAATTTTTTTTACCTGTCCCCATTTTTTTACCAGATGGAAATTACAGTCTCATGGATGAAACTGGTGAAAAAGACTAAAAGCCAGGTAAATCACTAAATTAGGGGACCTGACAGCAATTTAATGTTATAGCATTGTAGATAGTGGTGAGGGGACCCGACCTCAAAGTTTGAGTTTGAACCGAAGTTTGAGGGTTCAGTCCCTTCTGTACCCACCCCTGAACTTCATTGGAGGTTAAAGTTTGTGTCTGGGTTCGGTTCAATACCCCCCTTCGGTGCCTGCAGTTTTAATGGGTGCACTCACCAGCAACTGAAACAAGTACTACAAGAGCTGGCAACCAACCTCCATCTATTTCAATATATATCCCCTATGCACAACCATATGAACACTTCCAAATATTTTTACTATTGTTAGATTAGTATTTTTTGTGAAAAAAGCATCTGATGAAGAATTTGAAATGATTTGAAAACTTATCCTAGCAGAAGACAAAAAAAGCTGACACCATCTACAATTTCCAGCAATCTAGACATGTGTGACAAGGAGGCTCACCGGTGCAGCGTTATGCAGTATAAAAACAAGTAAAAATCCTCTAGCATGGCAGTTCTTCTCCTTTATTTTTGGAAAAGTGTGCAATCGATTAAATATAAAACAAAGGATGTATTACAATTGATACAATTGATACAATCACAGGACTTACATATATTATGATCACATTTATATGAGCCTAGATGGTAAAGCCATGTTTGATTAGGCATAGATTCTACAAATAAATTAGGAGAAAGGATGGTACTATGTGAAGGTGCTTTTTTGGGAATATATCTTGTGTTGGTTTTTAAAATATTGGCTAAAATGTCATCTTGCATAAGTAAGTGGCATGGAGGCCCTGAAGTAATCCCAAATGCTAGCCTATTGCTAGCACTTGCGATTATGTGCCCCAATCGGCCACCTTCACGCCAGTGGGGCGTGAATGGGGGATGCGGCCGGCATTAATGTCCCTGAACTGACGCACTAGCAGCTGCCAGCAACTTTTCAGGGCAGGGCCTGGCGTAGAATAAAAGCTGCGCAGCACCCTGCCCGATACATCAAGAGGCAGAAACCTCTTGATTAGAGATGAGCGAACACTAAAATGCTCGGGTACTCGTTATTCGAGTTGAAGTCAATGGGAGACCCGAGCGTTTTTTTCTCTCCATAGTGTTCTTTCAATGTGTTCTGCACTTAAATGGTCCTGTGCTCACTGTTTTTAATGTTTTAATTCTATTCTTCAGTTTGCAGATGTGCGCGCGTATCTCCGAACCTATCGGAAGACACGCGCGCACATCTGCAAAGTAAAGAATATAATTAAAACATTAAAAACAGTGAACACAGGACCATTTAAGTGCAGAACACATTGAAAGAACACTATTCTTCACATTCCTGATGTTCCGAACATCTCCTAACTTAGCGGGAGACACGCGCGAACACCTGCAAAGTGAAGAATAGTGTTAGTTCAATGTGTTCTTACAAGTAAAACATCTGTACACACCAAACGTACAAGCTATGTGGTAAGGGACCGTAATTTACCAACAGCAACAATAAGTATTACCAAATATTTGGAGCAAAAGGAGGCAACACCCTCAGGGTATATTACAAATGGTATACTTTATTGGAAACATAAAAAACAATCATCAAAAAGCAATAATGGACAGACTACAATGCTAAAATTAAAATACATGTGTCCAAGAATAACCGCCATCAAGGGCATAGAGGTAGGCAGAGCAAAGTCACTACATAGTAATAGTATCCCATGTAAATATGGAAATGCAGAGTGATAAATAACACTTAGTAGACACAAAAATAATGAGACTGAGCTAAAGAGACCATACCAGACAGATAGGACCACATGCAACTGACCCCGACACGTGTTTCGCTGTCGCGCTTTATCACTCCCCTACCAGTTGCATATGGTATTGTTGTCTGTCCATTATTGCTTTTTGATTATTGTTTTTTATGTTTCCAATAAAGTATACGATTTGTAATATACCCTGAGGGTGTTGCCTCCTTTTGCTCCAAGTATTTGGTAATAAGTAAAACATCTGGAAACATGTGTAATATTTTTTTTTTACAATAAAAATACTTTTATTCAATTTATTTTATTAATTTACTGCTCGATCTCGAGCCGGCGAGATACTCATCCGAGTAACGAGCCGGTCCAAGTATGCTAATACTCGACCAAGCAGTATACCCGGACGAGTATACTCGCTCATCTCTACTAGTAACCCCTCCAAACAACATCCACATCTTCTCCACCGTCTAGCTATGGATTCCCATCGCAACCAACCAAAGTCAACCAGAAGGGCAAGGTAACTGCTAGTGGTCTGTATTTCATGGCCAGGCATGGCCTCGTGGCACTGGTCTCACATGGATGTCTCAAAACTGAGCTACAGATTTTAAGAAATTTCTGCTAGTAATGTTTGCATATTTTCTACTTTTACTTATAATAAACAAGAATAGTATTGATTTAAAAAATATTGTACCTTTAGTAAATGTCTGGAGCCATCAGTAGCTATCACAATGCAAGATTCCTGTATGCATGTTCCACAACAGCCATCATTAGATGGTTCATATGCAAAGCCCTACAGTAAAAGTATGTTGACATTAATAGGGATTTTAAAACATAACATAATGGTTGTTCTATCCATTCAATCACCATGTATTTTAGTTGTGATACCGGTCAACAGTAGGGAACCTATTCAAATTGCATATATTTCTGTTTGGCAGTATATTTAGTAGTTGATAAAGGCTTGGATTTAAGCCAAAACACCTTTTTTGTTTATACTATGATCACTGAATAAAAGAATTACAGCAAAAGAAGAAAGTGAGTGTCGGAATATTTCCCTTCAAGTGTATCCGCCGTTTGTTCGTCTATCCACGTGCACCACGCTGCACGGAGTGCCGTCCTTGTCTATTCTTTTTGTCCTTTAAATTTCGCAGAGCCTGCGTGGGGACATGCGCGCCGGCCCATAGGAGCCGTTGCTAGAGCGTGGACATGTGAGAGCGGCTGTCACGCTGGGGTGCCGCTGCACAGGGGCACACGCATGCGTCTGCGACCCGAGACATGATGACATGTATATTATCCTATATATTTTATTACACTTTTGCTTTAAAAATATGTTTTCATTAAGTAATTCCTGTAATATATTATTAGTATTATTATGAATTAATCTGCATCCTGCAGCACTATAAATAATAAGTATGTATTGTATACTCATAGATTGCAATCTCTTATGAATAGGGCTCTCTTTCCTAATGTTTCAATTGATAACCATGTTAGGAGTCTTGTTCTAATTTCTTGTATATATGTACCCCATGATCTATAAAGGACTGCATGTTAGTTCAATGTGTTCTTACAAGTAAAACATCTGGAAACATGTGTAATATTTTTTTTTACAATAAAAATACTTTTATTCAATTTATTTTTTTAATTTACTGCTCGATCTCGAGCCTGCGAGATACTCGTCCGAGTAACGAGCCGGTCCGAGTATGCTAATGCTCGACCGAGCAGTATACTCGGACGAGTATACTCGCTCATCTCCAATTATCATACATAGGGGGCAGTATTATAGTAGTTCTATTCTTGTACATAGGATGTAGTATTATTAAAGTTATATTCTTTTCCTAGGGGGCAGTATTATAGAACTTAGTCCAAATGTAGGGTTCAGCTCACCAGACCAAACAGGATTTTGTGTGCTCAAAATCAGTCCAGAGATTAGAAACATATGCAGAAGAACAAAGAGGAATCCGGCATTTCAGAAATCTACATAAAAACATCTTTTCATTATTCCAAATCCATAAACACAGGCAATTAAAGCAACAAACTTTAAGCATTCAACCAACGTGTTTCAGCTAGCGGGATTCCCCTTTGTTCTTCTCAGTATTACATTCACATGAACATATGGGGGACGTATATAGTATATACGTCCCCCATACATCGCAATGGCCTCACTGCCTGTACAGGAGCGGTAGAAAGATAGGACATGTCCTATATTTCTATGGAACGCGGCGCTGTGCGCTGTGTATTTCAATGGAGAGGGGCGGGGGTGAGCAGTGATCTCCCCCTTCTCCTCTCCCCCAGCGGCGATGTATACCCGCCGTACTACAGTACAGCAGGCATACACCTTGTGCATGTAGCCTTATAGTAGTTCAATTCTTGCACATAGGGGGTTCACTTTTGTTAGCTCAAATGTTTGAATGTCTAGTAAAGCCAATATTCTTTACTGGAAAGTGATGGTATAACCCTAGGAATTTCCATCCATCCTCGAATAGAATGGGCTCTAGTGCTGTTTTAATGTAGTGTCCTTTTCAAATAGTTCATTTATCTGTGTTGTTCCCAGTCATTGGTTGTATAGGCTGGTGGTCTCCAACAACCGGGCCGCGCTCCGAGACCGAGCCATGGAGCACCCGATCCCAGACCGCGGCCAAAAAAAATTAAAGTAAAGAACTGCATACTCACCTTATTTTTAAGGGAGCTGTGATGGGGACATTTCTATTGCAGCCGAGGACATTATTATGGGGGCTGCCATGTGGACATTACTTGGGGAGCTGCCATGGGAACATTACTTTGGGGGCTGCCAGGGGTACATAACTTTGGATGGCTGCAATGGGGACATTACTTTGGGGGGCTGTCATGGGGATATTACTTTGGCGGCAGGGGAAGGGGACATTTCTATGGGGGCTGCAATGGGGACCTTACTATGGCGGCTGCAATGGGGACATTACTTTGGGGGCCAGACAGGGGATATTTTTATGGGGGCTGCAGTGGGGACATTACTACGGGGGTTGTACTGGCGACATTACTGTGGAGGCTGTGATGTTGATATTACTGTGGGGGCTGTGATGGGGACATTACTATGGGGGCCGGGCAGGGGGCATTACTATTGGGGCTTTGCAGGTGACTTTACTAGGGGGTCTGGGCAAGGGATATTACCAGGGGGTTGGGCTGGGGACATTACCATGGGAGCTATTATGGGGACATTACTATGGGGTCTTGACATGGGACAATTGTATGGGAGCTGGGCAGGGAACATTACATAGTGAGGTCAAACATATCCTAGAAAAATACTGGCGAATCCTCAAACATGATGAGGATATTAGGGACCACATCTCAGAAACTGCCACGGTCACCTTTAGAAGGGGCAAGAACTTGAGGAACAGATTGGTTCACAGCCATCTGGAACCAATCCAATGCCCTCTGACCTGGCTAGGCAGGCCACGACCGTGTACTTTTAGCTGTGGTAGTTGTACCCCCTTATATCAACCAGGGATTGACCTTTCAGAGCATAAGCACAAGAATGGAATATGACATCAGGGACCAAGTTACATGCTCTCGGTCCTTGTGTTCAATGATTTCTCGTCAGGTGAGAGAGTTCATAGTCTGTGAGATCAAAAATGTTTACTGTATCATTTTGTTCGGGGGGTTCTATTATGGAGGGTGCTTCTACCACGGTTCTTTTTTTTATTGCCTCCTCGTGTTCCTCGTTTGGTTTTTTCTTTTTCTTTGTGGATGCAGAGGGTGAAGAAAAGTGTTAATTTTCTTAGTTTTTATAGTGTGAGGAGACTGTAAGTTAGTGTCAGCATGTGTACTGGTTAGAGAGTCTGTATCAGTGTCTGTCGTGTTAGCTTTGTTTGGATAGATGTTCCCATGTTGTGCAATACTATTTGTTATCCACAGGTAATTGTTGTCTTCTCCTTAGATCACAGACATAGGCCCCGCTCAAGCCCTGACTTCATCTCAGGTCCTCTAACCTCTTAATAATAGCAAACTGTACCCCATGCATGTATTTGACCAAATGAAGTAACAGCTGCCTCCGTGGACTTCTATTCCTTTCCATCCGCCATGGAAGCTGCTGTGATTTCATGAAATCACATTGTGTGCTGTTTTCTATTATGAGAAGGCTAAAGGACCTGCAATGATGTCACTCTGGTCATGAATGTAACACAAGGCACTGTGTAAAAAAATTGACACAATATTTCCCATCTGTAGCTAGAGCTTTATATGTCTGTAGTTGAATATTATCAGGAAGCCCCTAAGTGCAAGGAGGCAGAGCAGGGATTTGAAGAGACACAGAGCTGTCAGTCAGAATAATGGGGCGTGGTTCACTGCCAGCCTGAGAGAGAGAAGAGTCACAGATACCAGAAATGAGTCGCAAAATCTAACTAAAATGTTTGGGTGCTCGTTACTCGAGCCGAACATTTCCCGATGCTCGAGTGCTCGTTTCGAGTAACGAGCCCCATTGAAATCAATGGGAGACCCAAGCATTTTTCAGTAAAATTAAAAACTGAACAAGCACTGTTCAGTGCAGATGTTTTCCCTGAAAGAACACAGTGAAAGAACACTGCAGAACAGATTGCAGATGTTCGCGATGTTTCACTGTGTTCAATTAAATGATTAAATTAAATAATTTAATTGTATTTTTTTACTGTTCTTCACTTTTTTTTTTTATTAAATGCTCGTTATCGAGCAGGGCAAATACTCATCCGAGCAACGAGCCGGTCCGAGTATGCTAATACTCGACCGAGCATCAAGCTCGGACGAGTATACTCGCTCATCACTAGTGATGATGCAATATTTTATCTTCAATGCAGGACCTCAAAACTGCAATCTGAGAGCACTGCCAGCCTTGTAGGAGTCCAAAATGTCCCAGCAATTACCTAAAATAAGACTTTACAACTAAGAACAATATTTACATTTACATGTATTACTGTACTTAAGGGCAGTTGATTACTTTACGGCCACCCACTGTCCAAAGTTGGTTACTACAGAAATATTAGTATCCATTCTTACAGATAAGAAGGTATAACATCTACATTGAACTGAATGAGAAGTCACGCCTTAAAATATCCATGTTTTGGAGTTGAAAACCATTAAAATACTTTAAGTAAGATAAAATTATCATTGCTAAAATAATACTACAAAATCTGACATGGCCAATGATAAGTCTCCTTTATGGTTTTAATGCAGGAGGGAGAATTTAAAAAAGAGTAAAGATTTTCAAGTAATATAAGTAAATGTAGTTAGTGAAATGTAACTTCAAATCTTCAGTTCAATCTTCAAAACTTTTATTTATGTTTTTCATGATCAATTTGGATCAATTTGGCATCTGTTTTTCACAGATCCCAAAAAACTATGGCACAAATTAGCTTAAAATTCCATGTGATATACTAGGAAGCTGTAAAAAAACGCAGAAGCAGTGAAATTAACCCAAAATGCGGACACAAATGCAAATCCACTTTATTACAGGTTTTATTTCTAGGACTTTCTTTGTTTGGTTCATTTTTGAATCAATATGATCATGGCACTAATTTGAAACAGCATCTGAATCAAGCCTGGAAGCTTCTACCATATAATATATAGTAATAATAGTATATATAGCAATATAGTACAGCATGTTCACTTGTTATTACGATGTAATATCCTCATTCAACTATCCTTTATCCATTTTTTAATTGAGATGTAATATATCCTGCAGCTCCCTGTTGGCTTGTATAAGGTTACATTCACGCTGTCAAAATTGCATCAACACTCACAGGATGTAGTTATGATGGATATGACAGCTATGATTATATTATCATGTTGTAGCTGATCATTTTGACCTATTATGGGTGACAAGGTTGCGGATATGTTTCTATTTTCATTTTTCCTTTACAAAATAGAAAATTCTGATGGAAAGGGACTAGAGGTATAAAGGTAAACAAGAATCGATGTTTACTCAGATACTGTACAAATGGATATTAATGTTGAAAAGCTTAAAGGAAATCTACCAGTCATTTTGAATGGTTTGAAGCATTCATGCTGCGGGTTAGTGCCCCGCAGCATAAATATACAGGCAGTTCCCGGGTTACATACAAGATAGATTCTGTAGGTTTGTTCTTAAGTTGAATTTGTATGTAAGTCGGAACTGTATATTTTATCATTGTTACCCCAGCCAGAACTTTTTTGGTCTCTGTGACAATTGGATTTTAAAAATGTTGGGTTGTCATTAGAATCAGGATTAACACTAAAGCTTCATTGCAGACACCTGTGATAACTGTTACAGCTGTTTATTGTAGCCTGGGGCTAAAGCACAGTAAATTACCAACATCCAGAGGTCCGTTTGTAACTAGGGGTCGTATGTAAGTCGAGTGTTCTTAAGTAGGGGACCACCTGTAGTAACATGTTTATTAGGAGCACAGCATAAAGTTAAAAGGTACTTTTTAAACTTTATGAAAATGAGTACAAAAGCTCCAGGGGTTATTACCAGAGCTCCTTCTGGTTCTGGCTGTTACACGCCCCAAAAAACCCTTGTAAAACGTCCCACTGTTCCTATTTTTCTTTCCCCTTCCAATTGGCTGCCAAAAATATCACAGCAGCACAAAAATAATACTTCCTGCTGACTCAATATTACAGCGGGCAGAGGAAGGGGAGCCAGAGGAGAAGGGGGTTGTATCGGATCCCTAACACTTCAAAGTTAAAAGTACATTTTTACCTTTTTTTATATTTATGCACTAAAAAAAAATTATTGTATTCACACTGCTGGGAACTACCCAGAATGCTTCAAACCAGTCAAAATGAATGGAAGTTTTCCTTTAAATTTGCTTACTGCATCTCCATTTCATTTATATGTACCCTTTTCAATTTTAATTTTTAAACATCTCAAAAAAACTAAAGTGAATTTACTTTTCTAATCAGCCTTCATTTAAAATTTCCCAACGTTTTGCCTTTAAAATTTCTTTTATGAATGCAGATATATGCTTTTCCATAGTAACAAATAACAGTAACTGTGCTGCAGTTATACTTATTCCATTTGTACCCTACTTCTTTGTGTGTTGTAGATTATCGTTTTCAAAGGTGTCCTCTGTACATGTATGTTTATGAATAGAAGCTTATCATGCTCCTTGCATGTTAAAGCCCCTCCCCTTGCAGATACATTATAGGGCACATTTACTTACCAGTTCCGTTGACGCCGCCGATCCGGAATGTCCGACAAGGATTTCTTCCCAGTGCATATGAATGCTGATCTTGCGGCACAATTTGAATTTTAAATTCTGCGGTTTGTCCGAATCAGTCGGGTTGCCGGACGGCCATGTCCCCCGATTTGTGTCGCATGCAAGCCGCCGCCGATGTGCCACAATTCGATCGCGTGCGCCCAAAACCCGGGCAATTCAGCGCAAAATGAAAACATTCGGAAAACACGACAGAAATGCGTCCAACGGACCCTCAGAAAATGTGCCCCTATAAGTTTTAGACCTCGTGATGTAACTGCCGGACATGCTGAGCTGGCAGACAAAACTACACCGAGCTCCACCTTGCATAGTTTTACATGATAACCTACAAACATTCAGGGATGAATGTCCATAGGTTTTTAGAAAGTGTCCAGACATGGGCAGGAATGTCCCATTGCTAGAGATGAATTTGATGTGAAATCTCAGGACTTCTCTAAGTTGTAGAGTAACTTCCAAATTATAAAAGGCACCAATGCTGATATATCAGGATGAGAGCCAGTGGCGTAACTAGAAGCTGATGGGCCCCAGTGCAAAGTTTGTGCCAGGGCCCCAACTATAATGTATGGTTTATAGTGCTAGTCTTCTCATATGGGAAAGAGAGACCTTATGGGCCCCCAAAGCCTCTTGGGCCCAGTTGCGACCGCACCCTCTGCACCCCGTCAAGTTATGCCCCTGATGAGAGCAAGACACAGGCTCCAGTATCTTAGAAAAATCAGCTCATACTTTATTGTTAGTGTTACAAAGATTTATGCTTGGCTACTGTGAGAAGCATGGGCAAAGGTAAATAGGTAACCTCATTGGGTTCTGAAGAATAACTGACCAGCTAATTGGTCTCTGGTCCTCGGGCAGTTTCAATTATGTATTTCCGTCGGGTTTCACGTCTATTTCCGTTTTGCGCTGCATTTAACAGGGGATTTTGGCACACGTGATCGGATTTTTAATGCAACACAAATCGGGGGGCATGACCATCGGACAACCCGACTGATTTGGACAACGCGCAGGATTTAAAATTTAAATTGTGTCGCAAAACATGCACTCACATACACTGGGAAGAAGATGGTGAACTCCGGGGAAGTGACACATTCACATCTTGGTGAATCGCGCCGGACTTCATCCTCGCTGAAGTAAATGTGCCCCAATATCTTGCGGTAGGCAAGAATTCGGGATTGTTTCAGTATTTCTACCCCAGAAAACTGGTGTAAATGTCCCCCTTTGAATTTGCAAATCCTTAAATAAAGCAAACGGGTACTCTTTAAAGCAAAGTTGGTATAATAGCCATTTTAAAATCATATTTTGGACATCTATTGCTTTTGGATGTCAATATGAGCACTGGAAGTTAACCCCTTAAAGGGGTTGGCCACATTATGTTTTTTATAATGTGTGTGTAAGTATGGGGGTAGATTATTAGGTAATACTAATATTTAGTATATTACCTAATACTCTAAGAATGAAATCAATTACATGTAGTAATCCATTTGGTAGGGGGCAACAGAACTTGAATAGAAAAAAAAGAAAAATGTGTTTCTCGCCAAAGACTTAAAATGTGTAACTAAAAATCCTTAAGATAAATCTATAGTGGTAAGACATATCCAACACACAACTCAAAATCAAAAATGCATTGGCCATCAACAATTTTCAATAAAGCTGAGCGATAAATTCTACACAAAGTAGAGCAAAATGATTTGCTGCTGTAAGCAAAGTTATCAAGTGAAACATGTCCTTGAAACTTGGTTTTCTATTCTCTTGTGCTCTTATTATTTTAGGCAACTGAGAATTAAATCATTATGTTTTCTGACTACGACTCATGATTGGTTTTATCCATCTTTTGTTCATTCATTATTTTTAATTTCTTCTCTCCCCATAAAAGAGCAAATCAAGAAGTATGATCATATGCACAGCCTATCTCTAATTTAGGTACAAGAGACTTTTGCTCAAGGTTCATACAAAGTCACGCGATATGAGTATGGAGACTATAATTTACAGGTTTGAAGACAAGTTTTTTTTTTAAAGAAAAGTAAATTTTGCTTCTGACAGTCCCGGTTTAGGCAGGTGATAAGAAAAGCTGCTTGAATCGTTCACAGTCCTTTGTTTGTCAAGACAGTCAATCTTGTCCTCTAATTCAGATGGTATAGATTATTCTTGTTTTACATTTCTCTGCATAGGATCTATAGAGATCCAAACGCTGAAGTTTGGGTGATGATTGACTTCTACCAAACTTTTATTTAAACGTTCATAGCTTTATTGCACTGAGAGGAGTCCACTTACTGGACATCTACCACCATAATCAAGGATTGTAAATCAAGTACTCTGGCATACTGGTGTGTGCCCCCTCTGTAAGGTTCTGGTCTTCTTAAAGCTTCCTATGCCCTTGTTTTTAAGAATAAAATTATGCAAAGGAGCCTGGGGCTCCAGATTCCATTAAAACCTATGTAGCCCCGAGCCCCTCAATTGCATATTTTTGAAAGCCTTAATTTTGTAAAAACCAGGACATAAGCAGCTAAAAGAAGAGCAGGAGGGCACACACACCAGTCTGCCAGTGTACATGGTTAACTATCCTTAATCTTGGTGGTAGATGTCCTTTAAAGGACAAATGCCACCATGATAAAATACTGCATGCAAATGAGCCTGAGGGGCTCCAGATTCAATTAACACCCGTGAAGCTTGGAGCTCCTCAGGCTCATTTGCATACAGTCCTTCATCTTGGTTGTAGATGCCCTTTAAAAGCCACATCTACAGAATGGCTTCTCACCTAGCAAGACCAATTCCCTATACTGTACTGGTGATGGGCAATGCATTAAACTATTGATGTCTACAGTTGGGTATCTTTTCCCTACAGAAAATACTCATTGGTTTGGCTTTTATGGCACTCACCCAGCCCCCACCCACATTACCCAAATCAAACAAAACTGGTGTCAAATGTTTGTGCTACATTTGAGCTGGTATGTGCATAGACAAGTATTCTGTCTCCATGTATCCTGGCAATCTCATGACTGAACATGTGTTCACCAGAATGCCAGTGCTAAGAGGATGCTACTGGGTCCATCTAGACCAAGCACAGCCCAGATAGTGTAAAATGTCAATGTAAAAGTTGTATTTTCTCCTGTAACTGGAGCTGCATATTCACATAAAAAATATACCCCAAAAATATATTCATGTCTCAAGCTACAAATGTCACTCTATACACCTCTAAAGCAGACTTCTGATATATCAAAATTTGCAGTATAAAATGTCTGTTTGTTGTAGTCAGCAAAACATAGTTAAAATATAACAAAAGTATATTTACTGTTTTATCAGCTGTTAAACTTAAAATTTAGTTTAAAAGTGAAAATTGGATATCTTCCACTGCACTGCCTTCACATTTCATTAAATTTTATTAGTTTAAATAGTTTTCTGAACCACGCATTTCAAAAGTGAACTGCTATCTTCATCAGGTTCAATGAATTTGAACGTGGTTCCAGATGAGAACAGAAACACCAATGGGTAGTTCCCTAATCCCTAATGAGTGCTACCTTCTACTGTTAGACTGGCACCATTACAAAAGCATGTGAAAAAAAATGAAATTGTATCCTGTGGCAAATTACCCTGGTCCTGAACTGGTTAAAGATGTTATCCAAGACTACCAATAAATTAGAAATAGGCTTTTCAAAATAAATAATTGTGTACTCACCTACTCCATCGCTGCTGATGTCCCGCGTCGCCATCCGTGTTTGTTTACAGGGGCACAGAAGCTGCACTAGGGGAGCTTCCAGCTGGCCCGGCCATTGCCATTCGTCACCAAATCCCAGTGCCTACAATGCTGCAAGACAGGTATGGATAGGAGTGGCCGGCCACCTCAGCCAGCCGGAAGGTCCCCGAGAACAGCTTACGTACTCCTATGAACAAACAGGGGCACAGATCAGACGGACAGCGGTGCGGGAAATCAGCAGCGATGGAGGAGGTGAGTACACGTTTATTTTTTTTAAAGCCCTCTCCACCCCATCCCTAATTTATTGGTGGTCTCATATAACCCTTTAAATTAGTACCTACAGCTTGCTTTTCTTTTTCTCACCCAGGAAAACTTTTTGAAATATTCTTTACCTAGACACCACAACTGCCACCACTTTGGGATCACTGGGATCCATTTATGTCTGTCATCTGGATGCTCCACCTACCTATTGTAAGTCAATATAAAATATAAGTTCTTCTTCCTTCATTTGTGTTGCTTGTTAAGTTTTTTGCATTTAAAGATCTTTTACACACAATTGCGTAAATTTATTAAAAACGGTCTAGTGACAAACTGGCTGCAATGGATTGCCACCATTGGAATGGCAATAATTGACCCACATCCTGTCTATTACTCATTTGTGTTTTTTCTATATAATCTAAAACATGCCAACTGCAGCTTCCTGCTTCTTATTCCCCTGTTTTACTGAAATAACATCTATATTCAGGCCACATGAGTATTTAATCTCTATGAAGTGTTGTATGATAGTAAGCTGAGAATAAAGTATCTTTCCATTGAGGCCCCCAGCAATAAACTGTAATCTGTGGGAAAACCTGACAGTAAATACTGAGTCCTTTTATAGTGTAATGGAAAAAAGCATGACCCAGTCCACCTAATAGTTGTCTCTGTTCTCCAAAGTAAGAGATGATCTTTTCTGCAAGTTCTGTCAAGGATATGATGATCATGAGAATTGGGCTTCAATCAGTCAATCTTAGAATCCCCAGGTGGAATTTATAAAAATTACTTTTTGAACTCTACTATCCACTTGACCACTGAAAAATGTGATACAACATTGCCCACTGAAAAATGTGATACATATATATAAATATACATTTATGTTTATAGGTTTTTTTTTGTCTGGAGAAATACTGAAAACTCTAATGGAATGTAGTATAAACCAAGAATTGATTACATTTTTATAGTTCTACTGCTCAAATAAAATAAAAGGTGAGGGATCATAGACTTACAAAGTTTTAGACTGTTAGGCAAGTGCCGGGGCTCAGAGCTAATGGGGAATCCATGGGGGTGAGGGGTGCTAATATAAAATAACCATGAGGGGGCTGTTTGGTATCATAAATTATGGAATATTTTAGGAAACAGGAGACCATCTTGGTTTCTGAATTTTTATTGCCACCGCATGAGTTCACTGCAAAGAGTCTTTAGCCCAGGGGCCTCCTGAAACCTGGGGTTGGCCCTGCTGTCTTTGACCAAGAAGCATGGCTTACTGAAAAGGAGAATGGCGCCATAAAGAATGGGCATGATTTTAAGGGGTCGTTCAGGTGCAACATTTTTTTCTTTTAATATTTGCCCCAAATAGTGTAAAAATAAGGAAAAACTAATACCTAGAACCTTACTTTTTGTCCAGCTCGGCTTCTCCCATCCCCACCTGCTTCTGTTGATAGGCAGAGCCTTTGATGTGTATACATAGCATTCTACTCATATCATAACCGAGCCTTTAGGACTAAATTTACATTCTAAGACCTCATGCACACGACAGTATGGTCATTTCTGTTCTGCATGCACGGCTGCATTCTGACCATAAATACGCAACGTATTGCAACAGTATGGCAACGTCTTACACCGTATATGTACAGTTTCTGTATAAAATACGTTGGGCTGGCAGATGATGGATGACTGACTATTGGCTGGATGACAGAATGCTCCTCCCACTGGTTCTGGATACTGCGTGTTTATTTTTGTATTTTCTACGGCTCACTTACGGTACTGTGGACAATACGGCCATGTACATGGATGGCCGTATTGCCCACTGGAATGCATGGGGCCGTATTCTGGCTGTATAAATGGCTGTTTTTATATGGTCGTATGCGTGGGGCCTAAGTTTACATATAGTCACATCAAACTTGAATTCATAAGTGACATTCCCATAGTTTAATCTTCATTTAGCTTGTAAAAAGTCATTTGTTAATATTATCTCCATCTTCTCACATCCTTCTGTCTTATCTTTTACATCTCTCTCACATACTGTTTGATTTTATTTTTCACACGGATTATGATGGAATCACCTTTTTCTAATGGAACACATGCAGGCAGTTTATGTTTTTAATTTTTCATCTTTGCATGCAAATGCTACCCGGGAGATTTTATTCTCATTTTCTGTAATAATTATTCTAGTTTTGGGTAGGAGGAAACTAGCAGTGAAACAAACACAGTTTTCAGTCTTATTCCATATGTTCTTGTACTATGTGCAAGAACAGTATATGAAAACTTTGAAATCTACTAACTGTCCTCTTATGTACCTTTGACAATCAACCATTAAGTGCAACCTATAACATTTATTAGCTCGGTAGATGTTATACAATCCATTTAGCATTTCTCACTAATGCAGTTTAAACACTTGTGATTGCAACTAGCATTTACACTAATAGCAACATTAAAGGAAACCTGTCACCAGGGACCTCATTTTTCACTAAAGACAGATTGTAAAAGCCCATGAGACCTGCAGTGCAAAAATGCCTGTCTGCCTTTTCTAAGCATTTGCATTACAATATAATTGTGTGTTATAACTTGCCTTGCACCCTGACAAAATCCTGGGGTAGTCACAGGGGTTGGGTTTTGGTTTGGATGCATTTCAAAAAACAACATGTGCCTTGTCTGTGTTACTCCCTCCTCAGAGCTTGGCCCCACCTTTGTGCTTCTGTACAGCTCCTCTTTCTGCTCCTTCTCAGAGGTCACAGCCGGGTGAGATGACATCAGTGGGGGAGAAAGGAGCTGTACAGGAGCACAAAGATGGAGGCAGCCTGCAGCACAGATTAATCACATATTGGGGCAGATTTATCAAGCTGTCTGAAAGTCAAAATATTTCTAGTTGCCCATGGCAACCAATCACAGCTTAGCTTTCATTTTACCAGTGCTCATGAATATTTTAAAGGGGAGCTGTGATTGGTTGCCATGGACAACTAGAAATATTCTGACTTTCAGACAGCTTGATAAATCTGCCCAATTGTTTTTTGAAATGCATCCAAACCAAAGTACAGGCCTGTGACTACCCCAGGATTTTGTCAGGGTACAAGAATAAGTTATAACACACAATTATATTTTGATGCAAATGCTTAGAAAAGGCAGACAGGCATTTTTGCACTGCAGGTGTCATGGGCTTTTACAATTTGTCTTTAGTGAAAAATGAGGTCCCTGGTGACAGGTTCCCTTTAACATGCTTTACAGCTGTGCTGCTAATGCTGCAAAAATAGAAGTGGATTTTCAATGGGTATTCCACATAAAGAAGGGCATTGCTTATTCTTTTCATACCCAAGGACTGATCCTTTAAGTATGATTCCTGAAAAGACCACTTCTAGATAATCCCTGAATGTTCATCATTCACTGCTTAAGTGATTCATCTTTCCTGCTACTTACTTTTGTACTGCGTGCAATCCCTCCACACTTCTTTCTTTTCATCTCTGAGCTCTGCTGAATAGGTGGACGCTGCAGCAGGAGAGGCATCCTGCTCCCTCTCGCTCTCTATCTCTGTCAGTGTGGACAAACAGTGATGAGAGAGAATGAGAGAAAGAGTGTTGTCCCATGGATGACCGGCAGCAGAGACAGAGATGGCAGCTGTGTGTCTATGGAGAGACCAGGGAAAGGAAAGAGCCAAACACAGGTATATATACATGCAGAGACATGTCTAAAAGAAGAGATTTACTGAAAAATGGCTTACCCCTTCAATTCCTCTTACTGTTGTTCAGTTTCAGACCAGAGATATAATTAAAATGTGTCCTCCTCTTCTCTGTACTGTGCATCCAAACAAGGCACCTTATCCAAACATTTCCATTCCTGCACTCAGTACACTGGGTCATGGCTAGGGCCCATGTTTGTCTTTCTGAATCTGCTATCTGCTGAATTAGGTTCTACCTCAAAAGTCCCTCTTGCACCATGAGTTTGACCAAATTTTTTTTTACCTGTCCCCTTTTTTTTACCAGATGGAAATTACAGTCTCATGGATGAAACTGGTGAAAAAGACTAAAAAACAGGTAAATCACTGTAAATTAGGGGACCTGACAGCAATTTAATGTTATAACATTGTAAATAGTGTTGAGGGGACCTGAACTCAAAGTTTGAGTTTGAACCGAAGTTTGAGGGTTCAGTCCCTTCTGTACCCACCCCTGAACTTCATTAGAGGTTAAAGTTTGTGTCTGGGTTCGGTTCAATACCCCCCTTCCCGGGCCACAATCGGTGCCTGCAGTTTTAATGGGTGCACTCACCAGCAACTTAAACAAGTGCTACAAGAGCTGGCAACCAACCTCCATCTATTTCAATATATATCCCCTATGCACAACCATATGAACACTACCAAATAATGCATATTTTTACTATTGTTAGATTAGTATTTTTTGTGAAAAAAGCATCCGATGAAGAATGCTTATTTCCTCCTAACAACAATGCTCTAGTTTAACCCCTTTCTGACCAGGCCTTAAGGGGTTTTAATGATTTGAAAACTTATCCTAGCAGAAAAAAAGCTGACACCATCTACAATTTCCAGCAATCTAGACATGTGTGACACGGAGGCTCATCGGTGCAGCGTTATGCAGTATAAAAACAAGTAAAAATCCTCTAGCATGGCAGTTCTTCTCCTTTATTTTTGGAAAATATATTAAATATAAAACAAAGGATGTATTACAATTGATACGTTTAGAAATCTTGTAACTTTTTTCTGTAGAAAACGAATGGAATACTTTGGGTGTATCAACATAATCTAAGGACTTACATATATTATGACCACATTTATATGAGCCTAGATGGTAAAGCCATGTTTGATTAGGCATAGATTCTACAAATAAATGAAGGTGCTTTTTTGGGAATATGTCTTGTGTTGGTTTTTAAAATATTGGCTAAAATGTCATCTTGCATAAGTAAGTGGCATGAAGGCCCTGAAGTAATCGCAAATGCTAGCCTATTGCTAACACTTGCGATTATGTGCCCCAATCGGCCACCTTCACATCAGTGGGGCGTGAATAGGGGGTGCGGCCGGCATTAATGTCCCTGAACCGGCGCACTCGCAGCTGCCAGCGACTTTTTAGGCAGGGCCTGGCTTAGAATAAAAGCTGCACAGCACCCTGCCCGATACATCAAGAGGCAGAAACCTCTTGATTTATCGTGCTGTGAAAATGCAGCGGCGGGTTATCATACGCTGGCGTACGAGCGCTGGTATATGATAAATATCCCCCTATTTGTTTATATTCCTCACTGTATGTAGTAGTGAACGAAACAGGACTAAGTGTTGTCTCATTATTGTCTATTTGTGATTTGTTTTGCAACAATTAAATCCTGTTCACATTAAATAGATTTTTGTCTGCCTTCTGTATAGTCCATTTGGGATATCTTCTACTTAGAAGACGTTCCCCAATAGCCTTACATTTCCGTTTATAATCCTCTTCATTAAAGCTTTTCCTTTTAGCTTGAATAAATTCACCTTTAGGTAGGTTTTTTTTATAGAAGAGATAGAATTAACAGTGGTTGCCTTTCGATATGTAGAAGTGACTATTGTACTTTGAATTATTGTGAATGTCAGATCTAAAAGACAGTGGAGCTCATTTACTAAGGGTCTGAATGCCGCACTTATGTCTGGTTTCCTGAATATTCCTGTTTTGTGCCTAATTGCCCCTGGTTTTTGGCGCACACGAACGGATTGTGAATTGCCGGAAGACCCGAATCCTTGACAGAGAACGCGCCGCTGGATCGCGACAGTAAGTAAATCTGCCCCACTGTGATAGGATCAATGCAAGCAGTAAACCGTAGGTTATATTAATTATTATCCATGTATGCTATGAGGTCATGAATGTCACATCGACAACTCCTCCCCCCCAAATAAGGAGGAGGTCATCAATTTAACGGCTATACCACACAACATCAGAGAAAAAAGGATTATGTTTAGTAAAAATGTACTGTTCTTCCCACCAAGTCATGAAGATATTGGCTAGAGAGGGAGATAATTTAGCTCTCATACTCACTCCTCAAATTTGTAGGTAATAATTCCCATTTTAAAAAGAAAATAGTTATGTTGGAGTAAATAACCAACCAAACTAAAAATTCTTATAGTATCAGCATAAAAGTGTATTTGTTCAAAAATCAGTAAGGGCTAAGTCCTTTGGAATGGAAGAATAGAATGCAGAGACATCTGCTGCAATCCAGCAATAATTATTCTGCTATTGTACATTTTCCGTAGCTTGAAGAACATGTTTTGAATCACTCAGGCAACAATTGGGTGCGTTGGAGGTAGAAAAATCCCTTTGTGAATTTTAGGAATGGAGTGAAAAACTGGGACAGTGGGTTTAGGTCTTAGAGTTGAAAACTCAGAGGTCTACACCATCTTCTAAAAGACAAGATATACTACAACTGAAGGATTATGTTGAGCCGGAGGTTAATTATGTATATGTGGTCTCATCTCATATGTGGTTTCATTTAGGTTTTTATATAGATTAACATCTAGAACAACAATTGGACCTCTTGATTCCTCTGTAAATCAAGAAGAGTGTCAAGATCTGAGGTATTGGATCCTCTGGACCACCACGTACGATGACGTAAGCCAACATCTGGAACCAGAATCTAAGTGGTACCCTGTTTTCACCAGAGCCCTCTGCAAAGCGGGTTGGACTTGTTGGTACCACCAGGTAGTTCCACAGGCACGACTTTGTCCATGGTGGCAGCCAAGACATAATACAGAATCGTCAGGCAAACTTGTGGTCAGGAACAGGCAGGAGATTGAGACAGGCAGCACAGGATCTGAATACATAGCAGAAGGTCAGGACAGGCAGCACAGGAGCGAGATCAGGAATGGAATCGAGGTCACAACAGGAAATCAGGATAATCGCACAGGGCATCACGAAATCTATCTCTAAGGCACAAAGATCAGACAGGGGACACAGGAAGGGGCAGGAATTTGTCTTGACAGGCATCCAGCCAGCACCAATTATCGACGCGATGGCTCTTTAAATCTTAAAGAGCCAGCGTGCACGCGCCCTAGGAGGTAGTAACGCATGCGCAGGACCTCAGGGAGGCCACCGCTGGAGATGGGAGAGGTAAGTTAGCAGGCAGGCTCCAGGGGCAGAGTACATTCCCAAGAACTTTCCTTCAGGCCCAACCCCTACCAGTCGACAAGATAGAATCACTTCCCTCTGCCATCTTCATATCAAGGACCTCTTTCTTGGCCACGAAAAAGAAATTGGCACCAGCAGGAGAAGAAGATTAGCAGACCCCTTCTGCAGATTCTCCTTAATATAGGCCGACATGGCTGCAGTTGCAGGCATGGACAGCAGGTAAACTTGACCTCGTGGAGGTGATTTGCCAGGCAGAAGTCCTATTGGGCAATCATATGGACGATGCGGTGGTAGGGTCTTTACTTGGAGAGCATAGTAAAGACCGGATGGAGAGCCATGAGACAGCGAGACTGGCATTCTGGACCCCAGCCAAGAACCTCCCCAGTCTGCCAGTCGAGGACAGGTGCATGTTGCTGTAACCACGAAAATCCCAAAAGGACTGAGGATGTGAAACGGGGAAGTACATAGAATGATAGTGTCTTGTTATGGAAGGCACCAACTTGCACATAGTGGTTCTGTGGATACCCGACTGTGTCACACAGTATCTGCCCACTGATGGATGAGATAAGCAGTGGCCTCTGTAGATGAACCACAGGGAAACGATGCCGGTAGACCAGAGCAGCATCCATGAAATTCCCTGCAGAGCCAGAGCCCAGGAAGGCCGAGACTTGAATCAGACAACTGGTTCCAAAACTGAGCAGAACTGGAATATACAGGCAAGGATGCTTTGTTCTCACTTAGGGACGCTTCTTCCAAGAACCCTAGGTGAGCGCGTCTCTCTGGACGCGGAGGACGGGCTGGACAATTCTGTAGAAAGTGTTCTGGAATGTCGCAATAGAGGCAGAGATTCTCCAAACGTCGTCTTGTCCACTAATGGGGAGTCAGCCGTGCTCTATCCACCTGCATGAGTTCCACGAAGGAAGATAGAGGTGGATTTTGAAAAACTTTAACTCGCACTCCGTCACCTTTTGTAATCTATCCATTACCTCTGCACTAGACTGCAAGGGAAAAGAAAGTTGGTAGTATTAAACGTTGTTTGTTGGATATTTTCATTAAGACCCCCTTGCAAATCCTGTAATGTAAGCAATCCTCAAAATTTAAACGAGTAAATATATTTACTGCATCTAATGGTTCTGAATCATTACAAGAAGCCCTCTCAGTTTTTAGGAAATGGCTCCTAACTGTAAGACCTCTGATAAATTTATTAATGTCTTTCATTGTAGAAAATAGGTCAAAATATCTTGTTATAGAGTAATTAAATCCTAACGATAAGACTTCTTCTTGATCAGCTGTCAAAGGTATATCTGGCAGATCCAGGACATCTATTCCTTTTGATGAGGATTCTTTTTGTTCTGACTTCTCAGTTTCCGATCTGGATTCAGATTGTCTTTCTTGTATTTTTTACTTCATTGTCATTGTCCATTTTTTGCTGAAGAATGTTTGTTTTTTTGTTTCTTAACCAGACATATTACTAGTGTGACCCACCCCCTCATTTTACCTTCTGAAGTCTAAGTATGTCTCAGAGAAGCTAAAGTTAACCCTTTCTTTTCTAGTGCATTTTTTTAGGGGAGCCTTTCTTCAAAATTGATATAGGAGTAGAAGCAACTTGGTCTCTCCTTCACCATTTACACACTTGGTTATTCTCATAGTCATAAAATCTCTTTGGAATTTTATTTTTTTTTGGTTTCCATTACTGCTTACAACTTTTTCAAAGTAGCCTTTATTCTTTAAGATATTTTCAACAATGCTGTAATACTAATTTTAGACTGCTCTGCAACTTTAATTACGTCAATATTATGTTTCAGGTCGGTGAGCTTCTTTTCCTCATGTTCTATTGTCAGCTTCAACAAACAAAGTGAAAGAATCGAATTCCAACAAACTCATCCAAGTACACACATGAAGGTATCTTTCTGATTCTCAACCTCCGAGGAATCATCTCCTTTGTAGCATAATTTAGTGAAAGCTACATTGTTCCTGTAAATAATTATAAAGTTTATTGTCTCAATGGCACATAGCTTTGAGCTAAAACTCAACACACAGGGGGCCCTCCATATTCTAAACCTACCCAAAAAAATAAAATCAATACATTTGAAAGAATCAGTTGGATTATCCATTGGCACGCCCCCGATTCCCGTCACATGAAAGCCAGCACAGCTGCGCCAAAATCCGATCGCGTGCAACACAATCCCCCGTTAAATACCTGTCAAAGCAGGGCAAATCCTGAAAAGTCTGATGAAAGTGCGTAGGTGGACCCTTAGTAAATGTGACCCAATGTGTATCAATTAAAACATAGGCACCTTACAGAAAAGGTAGTCCATGTCTTTAAAATATTTTCTATATGGCTGAGGGGGCTATAAAAATAATAAACACCTTGTACTTACCTTTCTCCCGACTTCCATTCACTTAGGCCACTACTGGTTACAAAGTCAGTAGTACATCCCAACCACTGGCATACACCTGCTTCAGCCTGAAACTTATAGTGTAGGGTCGCAGTTGTGGTTGGGATGGCATTGCCAGTCTCTGTACAGCATGGACCCGGCAGTGTGAGGCCATGCTGTAAGTGAACAGGATAGAGGTAAATAAAAGCTGTTAATTATTTTTAAAGCCCCCCCCCCCCCCCCCACACTTCCCAAAGCCATTTAGAAAATATTTGAAAGACCTGGATAACCCTTTTAATCATAGCATCGCTACACTCAAAATGCGTAATCAACTACAACAAAAAATTGCCCACATGCTTTTTTACCCTCTTTCCCTGTCTGGATATTTTCTGGCTCCGACCAACTATTCCATGAACCACCAGTGGCAGCAAATGCTAACATAACATCTTATGGCTTTGAATTTGAGAGTGTAGAAACAAAATAAAGTGTGTCCCCTACTTAAGGACACCCAACTTACAGACAACCCCTGGACCCATCACAGCAACATATTTTGAAAATCCAATAGTCACTGGGACAAAATAAAATTTTGTCTGGAACTACAATTATAAAATATACACTTTTGACTTAAAAACAAAGTAGTCTAAGTGCCTCCACAGATGTAAAATATCACGCAGCATTTCCATGTTATTATTTAATTACTGAGGATCCTTGTGCAGAGATAGGAGTTCCACCCCTGCCATGACATAATCAAGGCTAAAAATGCATCAAAAATTGAAAATGGGTTTATCATTCAATTGATAAGCATTCTTGTGTGGATACGGGTGCTTGGCCACCTGCCACTGCATATTCAAGGCTAAAAATGCAAAGCAAAATCAGATTATTTTGTCTGGTTTCTGATGCCTTAATTCCTTTATTTATATAGCACACACAGATTGTGCAGCACTGCACAGAGTTTGCCAATTCCGTCTCTGTCCCCCAATGGGGCTCACAATCTAATCACCTAAAACCTACCAGTATGATTTGGAGTGTGGGAGGAAACCGAAGGACCCACAGGAAACCCTTAAGAATGTCTGTGGTGGACATATAGGGGCACATTTACTTACCCGTCCTGATGCGTTCCCCAAAAGTGCATTGTCTGACTGGAATGCACTCTGCTGCGATTCACTACAATCGTGAATGTGTCGCTTCCCCGCTCAGGTCCGCAGTAATTCAGCGTGCTGAAACGTGCGTCGGGGTCAGTGTGTGGCTCTTTTTATCATGGGTAAGGACACTTGTATCTTTTGGATATTTCATTATTTATAGCATTACATCTTTACCTGTATATCTGTATGCACTTATGTCCCTCTGTATTTTGTAAACTGTAAACTGATCTATATGGTTTTAGCCCACGCTGTTCAGTGCCGGGGTACATTTTCCCTATGCACAGGTGTCTAATAATAGTAGAATTCTGTATTTTAAAATATCTTTTCAATCTTTTCATTAATATTTGATTATTTGCATGGTGGAATAATTTTTTGGTTAGAGCACAATCTGATCACGTGCGATACAATCCCCAGTTAAATACCTGTCCCAGTGGTGCAAGTCCCGAAAACATTGGAAAATCCGACTAAAGTGCGGCCACAGACCCTTAGTAAATAAGCCCCATATTGTTGCTGTCTTTATTGCAACGTAGAAAAGTCTATATAGTTACTTTCTAACTAACAAATTGTCGCGAAAGCTTCACAATAATTATGAGAAACCCATTAGTTTCGAATTTCTTGTAGCCATTTTATTGCCGTCACGGTGACTTGCGAGCCACTTTCACTGCTATCACTTCCCTTTAAGGCCGTGCAACGTGACTTATGACTGAATGATCAGCGCCATAAGGAAAGTCACCAAGAAGCCCCAGTCTAAGAAACATTCATTTTCATTTTTTGTTTACAACCACTGTATTTGAATAGTTTTCTTTTTCTCCAGCTACTGCATATACAGCAGAAAGAATGACATTATACCTTTTCAGCAAGCCCAGTGAGCGGATAAACCCACGGGAAGTAAGAGTCTCTTATCAAAGAGACTCTTCAATGATCTTCAGCTTCCTCTATTCACAGGGGAGAAAAGGTCATAGCATTAGTCAACAGCACAATTCAGGACCCATTCTCCAGGTATAGAGCTGGAGCGCAGTTACATTTCACCCTGACTTGATATTTTAGTCTGGCGGCTCAGTATGTAACTGCAAATTCTCTTTAGAAATTATTCATCGGGAAGGAAAATGAAGCTTGGTAAGAAAGTCTGACCATTTCCATAAACAGAAGTAATTATATTGCGGAGGAAAGCTTTTTGCTTTAAAATGCCAAAGTTCCTTCCGACGTATGTGACTCCAGTAATTGCTTGTGCCGCTATTTCCTCCAGTGACTGTTGACTTTGCAGGTTTTGACGGATGAGATCAGGTGGTTAATTTTTGCCCCAGCGCTACATTAAAAATGCCTTACAAGATTACAGCAAGTTGTAATGAATGAGGCCATGTTTATCTGATCAAATAGGCAAATCTCGGGTGATTTCTCCGATAACATGGTAGGGGCTAATGATGTATCATCATTTTAGCTGCCATGGAAACCATCCGGCACACAAATGCTGCAGAAAATGGCAAACATACAAGTAAACCGATTTTAAAACTCATCAAATACATTTCACTTTTAAGTTTTTATTGGCATGAATGTAAAGTGAAAGGAACAAAAATAATTTAACGTATTTCAACTCCTTATTCCTCTAGAAATCCAATTTTAGAAATCATACTTAACCCCTTAAGGACTCAGGGATTTTTAGCTAATTTTTTCGCTCACCACCTTCAAAAAAACCTTCAAAACCTTTTCTGTATACAGAGCGGAGGGCTTATTTTCTGCAAAACAAATTTTTATTTCTCATTGATGTTATTTATTATTCCATGCCGTGTACCGGGAAGCTGAAAAAAATTCTAAATCTGGTGACATTGGCAAAAAACGCATTTGCGTCACTTTCTTATGGGCTCAGATTTTACGACTTTCACTGCTCCAAATAACACCTCTGCTTTATTTTTTGGTTAGGTATGATCACGGTGATAGCAAATTTATATAGGTTTTATTGTGTTTTCATACATTTTCAAAAATGAAAGGAATGCTTTTGACATCTGATGCTTATAACTTTTTCATACTATATTTGCAAAATGAGCTAATACAGTTAGGGCCAGAAATATTTGGATAGTGACACAATTTTCGCGAGTTGGGCTCTGCATGCGACCACATTGGATTTGAAATGAAACCTCTACAACAGAATTCAAGTGCAGATTTTAACGTTTAATTTGAAGGGTTGAACAAAAATATCTGATAGAAAATGTAGGAATTGTACACATTTCTTTACAAACACTCCACATTTTAGGAGCTCAAAAGTAATTGGACAAATAAACATAACCCAAACAAAATATTTTTATTTTCAATATTTTGTTGCAAATCCTTTGGAGGCAATCACTGCCTTAAGTCTGGAACCCATGGACATCACCAAACGCTGGGTTTCCTCCTTAATGTTTTGCCAGGCCTTGACAGCCGCAGCCTTCAGGTCTTGCTTGTTTGTGGGTCTTTCCGTCTTAAGTCTGGATTTGAGCAAGTGAAATGCATGCTCAATTGGGTTAAGATCTGGTGATTGACTTGGCCATTGCAGAATGTTCCACTTTTTTGCACTCATGAACTCCTGGGTAGCTTTGGCTGTATGCTTGGGGTCATTGTCCATCTGTACTATAGTTTCATTATGTACAGTAATGGCGGAAGATCAGAGTCTTCCAGGTTTTCTCTCTGATTACTCAGATGTGTTTTCAAAACCCTTGTCCCAAGTCCTTCCTCCTCACAGGGAGTTTGATTGTAAAATTGACCTTCTTCCTGATGCTAGATTGCCAAAGGGTCATATATATAACCTGTCGGTACCAGAACGGGAGTCACTGAAGAGTTATATTGATGAGAGTTTGGCAATCGGACATCTCCGTCCCTCTGAGTCGCCCACTGGGGCCGGGTTCTTTTTTGTTGAGAAGAAAGATGGTGGTTTACGGCCGTGCATTGATTATCGAGAATTAAATAAGATAACGGTAAAAAACTCAGGTCCTCTCCCCTTGATCCCGGATATCTTAAATCAGGTTTCTGGGGCCCAAGTTTTCTCTAAATTAGATCTCAGAGGGGCTTATAACCTGATTCGGATCCGAGAAGGGGATGAGTGGAAAACCGCATTTAATACACCTTTGGGGCACTTTGAATACCTGGTTATGCCCTTTGGTTTGAGTAATGCCCCAGCGGTTTTTCAAGGGTTTATGAACTCCATCTTTCATGATTACATCGGTGTGTTTATGGTGGTGTATCTAGACGATATTTTGATTTTCTCTCCTAATATGGTTTCTCACCAGCAACATCTCCGCCAAGTACTTACCAGGTTGCGCAAAAACCACCTCTTCGCTAAGCTGGAAAAGTGTGTTTTTTGCGTCCAGAAGGTTTCCTTCTTAGGTTATGTTGTGACTCCCTCTGATGTACAGATGGATCCGAGTAAGGTTCAGGCGCTCACGGACTGGGTTCGGCCTACCAATCTTAAGGCCCTACAACGTTTTTTAGGTTTCGCTAACTATTATCGGAACTTTATAAAGAGCTTTTCCGTGATCGCCAAACCCCTCACGGATCTAACCCGTAAGGGTGCTGATCCGAACAATTGGTCCCCTGCCGCTTGCTCAGCATTTGAAACTTTAAAAGCGGCATTCTCGTCAGCCCCGGTTTTGGTTCAACCTGACCTCTCTCTACCGTTTGTTGTGGAGGTTGATGCCTCCGAGGTAGGAGTAGGTGCAATGTTGTCTCAGGGGTCTTCCACTCTCACCAGACTTAGGCCCTGTGCATATTTCTCTAGAAAGTTTTCTTCTTGTGAGAGGAATTATGATATTGGTAATCGAGAGCTCCTTGCCATTAAGTGGGCATTTGAAGTCTGGCGACACTTTTTGGAGGGAGCTCTTCATCCGATAACTGTGCTCACAGATCATAAGAACTTAGTATATTTGGATACGGCTAAACGCTTGAACTCACGTCAGGCTAGGTGGGCCTTGTTTTTCTCTCGCTTCAATTTTGTGGTCACCTACCGACCTGGGTCAAAAAATGTGAAGGCTGATGCCTTGTCCCGTAGCTTCGGGACTCCTGAGCTGACAGTAATATTTTGTCTCCAGGGGTTGTGCTGGCAGCTGTCTCCTCCCACCTCTCCTCTCAAATTTTAGCAGGACAAAGATCTGCACCTAAAGACCTTCCGGAAGGCAAATTATTTGTTCCTCCTTCTTGTCGTTTGAGAGTGTTGGAGGAGACGCATTGCTCGGTATTGGCAGGTCATCCGGGAATGCGGAGTACCTTGGATCTCTTAAAGAGAAGTTACTGGTGGCCTCACATGACTAATGATGTGCACGCATTTGTCCAAGCCTGTCGAGGAAAGACTCCCAGGAGACGTCCTGAGGGGCCTCTTCTTCCGCTTCCAGTTCCCACCAGGCCGTGGTCTAAAGTATCTATGGACTTCGTCACTGATCTGCCAGCTTCTCTAAAATGGGACACTTTGTTCCATTAAAAAAGTTGCCTTCAGCTGAAGAATTAGCTGAATTATTTATACAGAATATTGTATGGTCATATACTCCATGGTATACCAGATGATATTGTGTCAGATAGGGGCGTACAATTTGTTTCCAAATTTTGGCGAGCATTTTGTTCTAGACTGGAAGTTAATTTGTCGTTCTCGTCGGCGTTTCACCCTGAGTCTAATGGTCAGTCCGAGAGAATGAATCAGGAGATGATTCAATATCTGCGACTCTTTGTCTCGGACAGTCAGGACCAGTGGGTGAAATTCCTTCCGTTGGCAGAATTTGCTATTAATAACCACTGTAGTTCGTCCACACAGGTATCTCCGTTTTTCTGCAATTATGGTTTTCAGCCTCGTTTCTCTTTTTCTCTAATATTCCTCGAGCGGAAGCTATTACATCCAAGTTGCGCTCGCTCTGGTCACAAGTTCGGGAGAATATTCAGAGGGCACAAAATTCTATGGTCCAACAAACTGAAAAAAGGCGCACTAACTCCGATACGTTTCAGGTGGGGGATAAAGTGTGGTTATCCACGAAAAACCTTAAATTGAAGGTCCCCTCTTTGAAGTTTGCACTCAGGTTTGTGGGTCCGTTTGTTGTTACTCATATTGTTAACCCGGTTTCCTTCAAGATTACACTTCCAGCAGGGTGGCGGGTCCATAACACCTTCCATAAGAGTCTTCTGAAGCGCTATGTTGAGCCTGTTTTGCCTCTTTCTGACCCTCCTTCTCCATCTATTGTGGAGGGGAATCTGGAATTTGAGGTGGAAAAGGTGGTGAATTCCAGATGGGTAGGTAACTCCCTGCAGTACCTGGTCCATTGGAAAGGTTTTGGTCCTGAGGATAGGTCTTGGGTTCCGGCTAGAGATGTTCATGCTCCGCGGTTACTCAGGTTGTTTCATCAGGCCTATCCTCAGAAGCCATCTTTAAGATCTAGGGGTCCGAAGGCCCCCCGTCAGGGGAGGGGTACTGTCAGGTTCGCTAGGGAGATTGCTGGGACTTCTGGTTCTTCTGGTGGTACCAGCAGCGTTCTCCGAACCCCGGCGCGTATCCGCGCAAACTCCACCTCTCATCCTGGGCAGCAGCTGCTAAGATCTCGCGCTGTCTAGGAGTGGCTGGGACTTTGAACCTCTGCTTGGTGCCTGGTTGTTCTGCACCATAAGGGGTTAATTCCCAGATGCTGTCCAGCTCCTATCAGGTTCTGGAGGTGGAGTTCTGGCTGCATAAATTGCAGCTTCACTAGTCACCTGTGCCAGTGTTTGAAAATCCCTTTCTCCACTCGCTGCTGCTAGGTTGTATTGCTCAGTATCTGTATTGTTGTTACCTCGGCTAGTTTTTGACTTTGACTCTTTGCTTACTGATTTTGCTATTGACGTACCCTCTCGTTGTGACTCCGGCTTGTTTACTATTCTTTTGTGTTTTATGTTTTGTCAGTCTGTTTGTGTTTTCCTTCCCACACTTATCCAGCGTATCTCGAGTCTTCAAGTAATCGCCCCACGGTTTAGCGTGGGGGGGCTATAGGAAGGGACAGAGGTTGGGGCAAGCTCAGGGCACACTATCCCCTGTCTTTTGTGTACCAACCGTAACACTCCTGGCTTGTGATTGGCTCTGTTTCTGGCCGCCAAAAATCACAACGGCGGGAGATGCCATTTTCTCGAGCTGGCGAAATACTCGTCCGAGCAACGAGCAGTTTCGAGTACGCTAATGCTCGAACGAGCATCAAGCTCGGACGAGTATGTTCGCTCATCTCTAGTGATGAGCAATGCCTTCTCCAGCATGATGGAGCACCTGCCATAAAGCAAAGGGGAGAACTAAATGGCTCAGGGTACAGAACACAGAGATTTTGGGTCCATGGCCTGGAAACTCCCCAGATCTTATCCCATTGAGAACTTGTGGTCAATCATCAAGAGACGGGGGAGAAACAAAAACCAACAAATTGTGACACAATGCAGCAGTGATTGTGCAGGAATGGACGGCGATCAGTCAGGATTTGGTGCAGAAGGTGATTGAGAGCTGCCAGGGAGAATTGCAGAGGTCCTGAAGAAGAAGGAGAGGTCCTGCAGATACTGACTCGCTGCAGTAACTCCTCCTACCTGACAATAAAAGCTTCTGCTCCCCATAATATGATTGCACTTGTATCTCTGTATGTGATAAACATCTAACAAACCAGAGGGACACATCATGTGACAATATAATACTTGTGTCATTCTCAAAACTTTTGGCCATAACTGTACACTCTCAATCTATCCACTAGGGATCCCCAGAGTCTGACAATTTCTATATGGAGACTTCCATCTAAGTAGAAGTCCACATCCCTCCTAGCCCCACCGGCCAGTGATGACATGACGAAGGCTCGGGGTACGCTGGAGGCTTTTATCAGCCAGGGCTGTATGACATCTCTTATGCTTCCACATCTATATATTATGGCACATATCTCTTTGATGTTTATGGTAAGATGGGGGTTTCTAGATGTGACCTCCACTACACAGGACATCACCATTTACTGACCTCAGTGATGGAAGTTTCTAGAAGCCTCCTATACGGTCATCAGGTTTTACAATAGGATCCGGTTCCTTTGGATCCTGATTTTATGGCCCAAACATCATGGCCTGGTTTTAGGGAAAACAACTTTCAAGGCTGAGGGACCGACTTTTACTCATAATTTTGATGTTTTCCTATCCTTATCCCATCCCAACTTTTTTTTAAAGTCAAAAGTTCAAACCATTGTTACCCATTGGCTCCTCAGTGTCTCCTATATCCTCCTCACACCCCACCTCACCAAACTATTTGGTTTCCATAGTCGTTTAGCTTTTCAATGACACCGGGGGAGGGGAATGAGCTATAAATAGGTTTCCTAATGTTTACTTGTTAATCACCTATTCTACTGGTACTTGGGGGAGATAACCCGTCCATGTGCCGATACCAGGACTACCTGGAGGAAGCAGATTTATCATTGGGCAGGATCTTACTCCACTGCCTTTTGCACAGCAGGTTGATATTACAAATTAGAGGAACTCTAAAGAGGATTCCTTAAACCCATCACTCGTATATCCTAGTATCTTATCTCATTTCCCTTCACATGATTCTCAGGGGTTAACACTTATTATGGTTTTTGATTATAGAGGTTAAACTTCCAGTAATGTGAGAAAAAAAATTTTGTGGCCCGTACGGGGATCGAACCCGCGACCTTGGCGTTATTAGCACCACGCTCTAACCAACTGAGCTAACCGGCCATGGATGATACATGTTCAGCCGGTGTGAGACTTGTTTTGCACACAAGACTGGGGTTTCCTTGTGTAGATTAGGCCACCCCTGCTAAGAAGGGAGGTGGACAGTGTTGTGGTAGAAGAGGTTTGGGTTATTACCTGAGATGAGCAAACATCTCCGGCCGCTCCTTCCCCTGTGTCATCTGCTAGTCAGCCCCCTGCCCAGGACCCCGGCCCAAACACCTCCCGTGCGAAAACCACACCTTCGCCTCCACGATCCTCCACAGCATCTACCAATGTCTCCATGCGCAGCGTTCAGCTGTCTATACCCCAGACGCTGGACCGCAAGACGAAATACAGTACAACCCACCCACACGCGCAAGCCCTCAACGTCCACATTACTCAGCCTGCAGATGCTGCCCTATAGGCTGGTAGAGACCTAGGCCTTCCGCAACCTCATGGCGGTGGCCGCCCCTCGGTATTCGGTCACCGGCCGCCACTACTTTTCCCGATATGCCGTCCCAGCCCTGCACCAGCACGTGTCAAGCAACATCATCCGTGCCCTGACCAACGCCGTTTCTGACAAGGTCCACAGACCCGTGGACGAGTGCTGCCAGGCAGGTCCACTCTATATCGCTGATGGCACATTGGGTTAACTTGGTGGAGGCTGGGACCGAGTCTGACCCTGGGACCGCTCATATACTGCCGACGCCGAGGATTGCGGGGCCTACCTCGGTCACGGTCTCTCAGGCCTACTATGCCTCCTCCTCCTCCCACCCCTCCTCCACCTCCTCCTCTGAATTACCATCCGTAGGCATGGCGCCATCAGTCGGTAGCTCTAGGCACAGCAGGCGGTGTTGCTAAGCGACAGCAGGCGGTGCTCAAACTGCTGAGCCTAGGCGATAAAAGGCACACCGCCCAAGAGCTATTACAGGGCATCACGGCGCAGACTGATCTGTGGCTGGCACCGCTGAACCTGAAGCCAGGCATGGTTGTGTGTGACAACGGCCGTAACCTGGTGGCGGCTCTGCAACTCGGCAGACTGACACATGTGCCATGCCTGGCCCATGTGTTAAATCTGATAGTTCAGCGTTTCCTCAAGACATACCCCAATCTGTCTGATTTGCTCACGAAGGTGCGCCGCATCTGTGCGCATTTCAGGAAGTCCAGCACAGATGCTGCCACTCTCAGGGCAGCGCAGCGCCGCCTCCAACTGCCCGCTCACCGACTGTTGTGCGACGTGCCCACGAGGTGGAATTCAACATTAACCATGTTATCCAGAGTTTACCAGCAGCGCAGAGCGATTGTAGACTGCCAGATGTCAACTTCCACCAGAACTGGTAGTCAGGTCAGTCAGCTTCCTCAAGTCTACAATGAGGAGTGGACGTGGATGTCTGATATCTGTCAGGTGCTGAGTAACTTTGAGGAGTCAACACAGATGGTCAATTGTCCATCTGTACTATGAAGCGCCGTCCGATCAACTTTGCAGCATTTGGCTGAATCTGGGCTGAAAGAATATCCTGGTACACTTCAGAATTCATCTGGCTACTCTTGTCTGCTGTTATGTCATCAATAAACACAAGTGACCCAGTGCCACTGAAAGCCATGCATGCCCATGCCATCATGTTGCCTCCACCATGTTTTACAGAGGATGTGGTGTGCCTTGGATCATGTGCCGTTCCCTTTCTTCTCCAAACTTTTTTCTTCCCATCATTCTGGTACAGGTTGATCTTTGTCTCATCTGTCCATAGAATACTTTTCCAGAACTGAGCTGGCTTCTTGAGGTGTTTTTGGCAAATTTAACTCTGGCCTGTCTATTTTTGGAATTGATGAATGGTTTGCATCTAGATGTGAACCCTTTGTATTTACTTTCATGGAGTCTTCTCTTTACTGTCACTTAGAGACAGATACACCTATTTCACTGAGAGTGTTCTGGACTTCAGTTGATGTTGTAAACGGGTTCTTCTTCACCAAAGAAAGTATGTGGCGATCATCCACCACTGTTGTCAGGCCTTTTTGAGTTCCCAAGCTCAACAGTCAATTGTTTTTTCTCAGAATGTACCTGACTATTGATTTTGCTACTTCAAGCATGTCTGCCATCTCTCTGATGGATTTTTTTCTTTTTTTTCAGCCTCAGGATGTTCTGCTTCACCTCAATTGAGAGTTCCTTCGACCGCATGTTGTCTGGTCACAGCAACAGCTTCCAAATGCAAAACCACACACCTGGAATCAACCCCAGACCTTTTAACTACTTCATTGATTACAGGTTAACGAGGAAGACACCTTCAGAGTTAATTGCAGCCCTTAGAGTCCATTGTCCAATTACTTTTGGTCCCTTGAAAAAGAGGAGGCTATGCATTACAGAGCTATGATTCCTAAACCCTTTTTCCGATTTGGATGTGGAAACTCTCATATTGCAGCTGGGAGTGTGCACTTTCAGCCCATATTATATATATAATTGTATTTCTGAACATGTTTTTGTAAACAGCTAAAATAACAAAACTTGTGTCACTGTCCAAATATTTCTGGCCCTAACTGTATTTTCATTTATACCATTTGAGGACCATGTAATCTTTATTTCACTTTTTATTACATTTTTTATGTGATGTACAATGGTGTAAAAGTTGTGTTTCGGACATTTTTCGTTATGGGGTTCACAGTTTTTATATTTTGATAGATCGGCATTTTGAGACGCGGCAATACCTAGCATGTTTGTGATTTTTTTTTTTTACTTATTTAAACTTAATTTTTTACCTACTAGGGTATTCCAAGATGCTCTGATCATTCCTACCATACTATGCAAAACTACTGTAGCCACTGGCTCATTGTAACAAAACTGCAGAAACCAGACAGAGGCTGTCATAGCAACCAATCACCACGCTGCCGTCTTTTAAATGCCACCGTCATCTGAGGGTTGATGCTCGCGACCAGTGCTAGCACTGACCGTAGGTATTAGTGGTGGGTGTTTACTGCAATATGCAGTAAACCACACCCCTGTATGAAGAGGGTTCATTATAACAAAACTGCATATGCCATGCAGTCACGTGCTTGACGAAGAACCGTGGTTGTCATGGCAACTGATCACTACCCACCAATTGACGTTCCAGGGAGCAATGATTGGAACAAGGATGGCGGCGCCCACGAGCGAGTATTGGCGGTGGATGTTAGCTGCAAGATGCAGCAAACCCAACTTCTGTATGAAGAAGGGTTCTGTATGAAGAAGAGGGCCCCATGAGCCCTCTTCATAAAGTCTCTGCACCTCTGTGCCGTACATGAATGCCGCTGAGTGTGAAGGAGTTAATGAGTTAATCTTTCAACCATTATTTAAATGGAACATGGTAAAAATTCCAAAACATACACTAAACCAGAAGAAAACATGTTGTGAGAAAGTGAGAGGTGTAGTTTAGGCGGTCTGGTATCTGCTCTAAGGAAAATAAAGGGTGTTTGGTAGAAAGCCCTGGAATTGTCTGCAGTAACCTAAGGGTTAATGCAAACATGTAGTAAGCAGCAGTAGTCAATTGTTTTGTCAATGCTGACTTTATACCTTTGTAAAGTCCATAGTGGGCCTACTTATTATAGAGTAAGGGTTAGGCTGGTAGTGGAATGCCTATTCCATCTGGGTTTCAGTCCTGGGTTTTTGTAGCACCCACAGGTGCGGGTCACAGGACTCATTAGAGCCTGATATAGACACCAGTAGGTGAGGCCCCATCTGGAGAGCTGAATGTTGGACTTTGTTCATACAGGAAAGGTAACTCATATAGACAGGGATCTGTCATTGTGTTACTCAGTACTCAGACTAGTAGTAGTTTTTTTTAGTGTATGCCTATACTGAAGCTGAATTTAAGTTGTTTGATTGAAGTTTGTGAATGAAACACTTGACTTGGACTGCAACCTGTGTGTGTCCCTGCTTCCGGCACTACTACCAAGCGTCTGCCAGAGAGATTCCCTGCACATGCTGAATTGAAGGGGCCAAAAAGTGCAATGAAGTATATACCATTTGCCTTGTCAGGATGTCCACAGCACTGAAGCTGCAAGCCTCAGTAATGGAGGAGTTTATAAAGCATCCAGTCCAATTTGCAGCAGCAGGAAACAAGCAGTATTGAGAGTCCTGACAGCTGCTCAGCAAAAGACTGTTCCAGCAATGTCCGAACAGGATGCCAGTAACTCTTTCTGCAAAGATTTGACAAAAATGACAGCAGAGGACAAAGTGGAAGCCTACTTGATGGGGTTTAAGAGGGTGGCCACTCGTGAAAGGTTACCTCAGTAACATTGGGCAGAGGAGTTGGCACCCTTTTTCGTTGCTGAATCGCAGCAAGCATACTTTGACCTGTGCAAGCAGGATGCCTGGGACTACTCCTAGGTAAAGGCAGAGATCCTGGCCAGACTAGGAGTGGATCTGCTCAAAGATTGCATAGCTGGAGTTACCAGGAGATGCCACTACTGAGGGGACAGAGGCACCAATGTGTCCACCTATACTTCATGACATAGAACCCAGCCCAGATTGTTGAGCAAGTTGTTCTGGGTCGCTTCCTTAGGGCCTTTCTGTGTGAGATCAAATAATAGGTAAGATATGGAGATCCGTCTGATGACAATGCACTGGTGTGGTTGGTGGAGAAATACTGTGCTTCCCAGTCCCTGACAAAGGAAGCCCTCATACCATTGTAGCCCTAAGGCACAGTATAAATCCAGTATATAGAGCAACCACTTTTTCCCACTACTACATAGGATCCCTAAGTACGTTGGAACGTTACCTAATAACTTGATCTGCTAAAAGAAATGGAGCAGCCAGATCGAAACCAATATATAACTTATGTATGTATATAGAAAAACAGAACTTTAAATGGATGTCGAAATAGCAAACCAGATGTCCTACCCCCAACTTGAGACAGCTTGTCCAGTTTGTAACCAAGTTCCGCCAACCTCTACCTTGAGCTATAGCAGAGACACGTGCTACACACCCTGAATTCTCAGCCTTATAACTCCGGGAACATAAAGTTTCTGGATACAACCAGACGAGCCGTATGCTTCTTTATAAGAATCTCCATATTGTATAGTATCTACCAGGCTTAATATTTTGCCCTTATATATCTGTACTCTGTATTTTTGTTGCTAAAATGAAAACTTTTAATAAAAATGTAATGAGTGAGAATAGCAAAGCAGGTATGAATGACTTGGATTATTAATGGTTCGAAAAGTTGTACCGGCAGCGATCAACTGAGATACTAGATAAAGCAATATTTTAGAATATTAATAACTGCTGGGTCCATCTCTTATTGCTTGAGAGAAGGGCACTTCTCAGTGACTTTGAAGGCATTCTTATTTCTCCATTTTCTAAATTCTATAAAAAATCTACTGGGTTAAAGGAAATCATCAGCATCAAGCATGGATAAACCAGGTAGCGCTGGCACTAGGAATTTCAGGGCCTCTGACTGGCAAATTTTGCAGCCCCCTCTCCATAAAATTTGCAACTCCCCCCCCCCCCCACCCAATCCGCCCATTTCACCCCCTCTTCTGCTGCAGAAGATCACAATATGCACATCAGCTGCTGCAGAACCTCACAATACACACCTCGTCTGCTGCAGAACCTTACAATATGCACCTTAGTTGTTGCATAATAAACATCTCATCTTGAAGTTGCTAAAGAACCTCATAATATACAACTCAGCTGTGGATTTATCACATATTTCAACTTTATAAAAACTATGAGTGTGGACCAGGCCCCTCTCTTGTTTGTGCCCCTTAACAGAGCCCTGCTAGCCACCCCTCCTCTCCCCCCAATTGTGGCAGGGACACTTACTGATAGACCCAGGCACTGTTATTGTGGTAAAATTGTTAGATTTTTTTTATCCATTGCATCCTTTGTTCTAAAATCAACTTTTATAATTATGTCAATGAGACTGAAACTACTCCATGCTGTAGATTCATAGGTTATTCTGTGTACAAGAAACACTTTCCCCTCCCATTGTGTGATGGAACTTCCTGAGCTGCAGTGAGATTACATCATGCAGAGGGAGGGCGAAGTGCTGAGGGAGCAGAGGTATTGGGTGAGACATTCTAACAGCTTGTGAATCTGCAACATGGAGGAGCTCTGCCCCAGTATATATCTATGAATATAATTAGCATAATTTTAAAATTTAATTTTAGAAGGAAGTAGGCCAAGGATAACAAATATCAAAAGATTAGCATAGATACGGAACCTGGATCTATGAGTAAGTGCCCCTGGATCTATGAGTAAGTGCCCCTATCCATGCTTGATATTGATGGTAGATTTCCTATAAGGAAATTGGAATTCAAGATGGAATACAATATTAAAGATAAAACAATAAGGTGTAAAGTAGAACACAAGAAATGTGACTGACGCCTACTGTAAGTGATACACTCAATCAGCAAAAAATTAGTACCAACATTGCAGGTATATAGTGATAACAATTTTTATTACATATCTGAATTTTGATTGCAAAAAAACGGTGCAAATTCTTTATGTGGATTACTACATCTGTATATTTTGTCCAATACATAGATTTATTTTGGTTGTTAGCTTCACTATGGTTTGTTGAAGAAAATGGAATAAGAAATGAAATTGTCCTCTGCAGGGAGTTTACCATAATTGGCATAAGAGAATACAACTATTACCAATCTGGAATGAGAGCAAATAAAATCAATAGACTTTGCATCTCAGGTTATGGAAATGCAGCTCGGGTATATATGCAATGCATTCATTAGTTTATTGATTGGAGAGTATAATTTAGGCAAAACTTTTACTTTTTTTATTGCCTCAGAGTTCTTTACTTTCACAAATCGTTTACACATTCTAATATCAACTCTGTGCACGTCACGGCCGTACCCGCGATCTTAGGTACGTATCGCAGGTACACCCGTGCCCTCCTACTTGGCGCAGTGTCCCCCGGCCCCTACTCACCTCTGCATTCTAATGGAACTTCCAAGGTTTCCACACCTCGCTCCCCAGAGCGGTTCCTGTTGAAATGATTGCCCATCAGAGTTTCCAGATACACCTGGTGTCTCCTGTCTCCAGCATTCCCATACGCTCCTGGTGTGTCCTGTCTTCCAGCGTTTCCAGACGCCTCCGTGTCTCCTGTCTCCAGCGTTTCCAGATGCCTCAGTGTCTCCTGTCTCCAGCGTTCCCAGACGCCTCCGTGTTCCTGTGTGTCTCCAACGTTCCCAGGCGCCTCCAGTGCGTACCAGCATTACCAGTTTTCCTCCATGTTCCTGCTGTCATCCCAGGCTCAGACTATTTCCTGCATATGTTTTTCCTTGCCCTATACCATCTCCCGCGGTGGTCCAGAGGGTCCACTGGTCCACAGACTCCTCCTTCCGGACTCTTCTCATAGAGACTTTCCTCCCTGGTGCTCCCAAGTACATTCAGTTTTCTGTGTGACCGTTACAGTGCACCCGCTGTGGAGTGCTATGGTGGTCTTACATGAAATTATTATAATCTGGACAATGCAGATATGGTAAGACCAAGGAAGAACATTAACACTACACAGGGTACTTGCCACTTTTAAACATCCCTGGCGGAATGGATCATATTCCGCTGCAGCCAGGCTTGTTTTTCTGACCAAATGCTACAAAGATGCCTCCTGTTCTTCGCAATTTTTTGATCAATCCATTACAATCTTTTTGACTACTCCAGCAGAGGAATGCTGTGTTTTTGCATAATCTATGATTCTTTGAAACTGTTGCAGAAATAATTGTGACGTTTTGCAAACTTTAACATCTAGATTACAGAGAACTTGGTTGGGGGTGGGTAAATATTAAATCACAGAAAGTTTAAAAATCCACAAATGCGCCAAATTGGTGTCATATAGTTTCAATATGGTTCCGGACATAAACTACATTTTGCTATTGAGGGATAAATGTTTAGAAGATTATTTTCCTTAAACATGACAAATGTTGACCAGATGTCCTTTACAAATTTTTTTCACAGTACATTTCTAAAGCTTCGAGAATGTGATATTAATTACTTCTGCGTATGATGAATGAAGCACCGTTTTATCCACAAAAACAGATGGCACATAATTTACGGGTAAAAACTGTACAATGGCGCTGCTTGTAGATAATTTTCTAAAATGCTAGGTCAACACATCTGTGTCTGAGCTGAAGTAATATGAATACAAAAAGTCAGTGATTTTCAAGTAATCATTCTTGAACATCGAAAGATTTGATTACAGTTCTGCAAGTGACTGTATATCCATAATTTCTTCTGCTTTGAACACATAATGAACCTTAAGAAAAAGGCAGTAGTCAAAAAGTTCCAGTTGAAAGGTCAACTGCTCCAAAGCCATATAATCTTGCTTAGGCTAGACTCACATCTCATTTTTGGTATACGCTTAGCGTTTATGTTGGGGGCCTTCCTGAGCGTACCCATCGACATATACTGCCAGACGGAGGCATAGTTGCTGACCAGTCTGACCAGTATACAGCGCATCTGCTGAAAAAGACAGGATTGAAAGACGTGCAAGCTATGTCTTACACGTGTTACCCGAATATTTGCGATTTGCGCCGATTTTCCCTGTATTGCCCCTGGTCTTTGGCGCACGCGATCGGATTGTGACGCATCGGCGCCGGCATGCACGCGACGGAAATCAGGGGGACGTGGCCGAACGATAACCCGACGTATTCGGAAAAACCTCTGCATTAAAAAAAAAAGGGACGCGCTTACCTTCACCAGGTATAGGATGGTGCATTCCGGCTGACCTCGGGGAACTTCAGCGCAGCAGCGACATCTGGTGGACGTCGGGGGAACTGCCTTAGTGAATCTCCGGAAGACCCGACCCACCGCACAGAACGCGCCGCTGGATCGCGAATGGACCGGGTAAGTAAATCTGCCCCACTGTGTTTTTAAACCACATTTGTTTCTCATGGAGCACCTAGTAGCAATGCTACCACTATTTTAGATTATAATAATAAAAGTGACGTTTTATGATCTAGCTATTGTCCGGATATGGGTATTTTTTCTGCCAATGGCAGTTTTGCATGAATAGACCTAAGCTCTAACATCTGACAGATTGGATATAAATCCAAGGCAAAAAGAAAAGAAAAGCGGGTCACTCACCAAAACTGCTGTCTTAGGTAGAGATAAGGTAGAGAGGTGCCGGTCACGCCACAAACAACGGACCGTTTCATGCGTGGAGCTCTTTTTCAGGTATGTGACAGATTGGTCAAAACAGGAAGATTTAGTTCCTTACATTCAGCGCAAGATGTTTGGTATAGGTTCAATACTGTCTATACATAGGGAACAGACAGTGCTTGGATATGTAAAAAGAGGTACCGTATATACTCGAGTATAGCCGATCGATCAGTAAGCCGAAGAAGCCCCTATTTTACCACAAAATCCGTGGGAAAACCTAGTGACCTCTGAGTCCTAGCCGAGGGGTGAAATGCATAGTCCACAGTCGCCCCGTGTATTTAGCCTGCCACCCCTGCCCAGGCATGTATATAGCTGCCAAGCCACCCTGCCCCAGTGTATATAGCCCCGGCAGCCCCTGCCCCCAGGTATATAGTCCTGTCCACCCCTGCCCCAGTGTAATATATCCTGCCAGCCGCTTGCGGGACAATCGCACAGAAGCTATAGCAGGGGTTGTCGGAGAGGAAGTTTAGAATACTTATTATTTTTTGACACAAGTATAGACAAGCTTGGGTTTTTCAGCACATTTTTTGTGCTGAAAAACTAGGCTTATACTCGAGTATATAAGGTAAGTCTTTTCAAGGAGCAAAGCTTAGGGGTTATGAAAATACTATACACAAAAGTCATAAAAAGTTTTTTGACCTATGCAGGTTATTATGCATTCAGTGGCTGCACTCATATCAGAACATTGCTTATGAGTAGTTCTTCTTTGATTGGAATTAATCAGAGATTTCCTGGGACTGAAGGTAAGTGCTGATTAATATCAATTGTACAGGAGCAGCTCTCAGCAAAGGTATGCTGGATGGCAAGATATGCAAAGAGCAGGAGGCCTAGGGAGCAGAGAACGGGAGGATTAACCTCGGTCATCATTAATAGACTATTTATTAGAATGCATAATTGTAGATATGATTTAAATACTAATGCATGTTCACCTACATATACTGTATACCTACACACAGCTATATAAACAAAAACTAAACACACTGGGGAATATTTATTATTTATGTGCTAAGACATAAAGTAAGCCCCACCGGCTATATGCCTCCTCATGCATATGGTGGCCAGAAGATCCTACATTCAGGTTCCTGGTGGCTTGGTAAGCCACCTAAAGCCTGCACCATTAATGTGCTATTGCATGGTCTTTAGGGACCCTGACTTTGTGGTCGACACTAGCACTAGGCATACCTGGGCTAGTGCCAGACTGGGGGGCTCACATAAGGCTGTACATAATGAATCCATGGAGCTGAAGGGGCGGTATCTAATAAATCCACAGCAAAACGGCCTATTAAGGCTCTGTCGCCCAGGGGCCTAGTGAAGCCTGGAGCCATGCCTGATGTTATCCAGTTAATACAAACCTGATACAGAGTGCTCTGTTCTTCAGAAAGCCAACACCACTAGGCACACAGCTAAGACGGCATGGAGAAGCTTAGGTACAGCTGTGTTTGTCCTTGAATTTTTCAACCAGGACACTGACTTGCACCTAGTCTAGCATGGTGCTACTAGTTAAGGGTTTGTATATTTAGCTCAAGATATAAATTTCTTTCTATTGAATATATTCTCACATATTTATACAATTCTATTTTCAATATTTCTACATTATATTTTCATTAATTCTGTGTCATTATGGGACATTGAATGCAGAATTATGCGGGGAACAACTGATTTTTTTTTAAAAAATTGTATTTTAGCAAAGGCCACAGCAAAACAAAATATTAAAATGTAGAAGGGTCTGAAGACTTTTCAAATATAATACAAGGTTTAATTCATTGATGGACTTGAATTTATAATTACAATTTGTCTTTGACCTGGTTGTTTATGTTCAATCCCATTGTTGTTTTTTTTTAATTTATCAAGTGAGTCTATGTATGTTGTTTTTGTTTTTTTGTCTCATAATATTGGGTTTCTATTGCGTTTGTCGTGTTTTTCTTTTTGGCGCACATGTCCCTCTAAATAGCAATCGGTCTTGATAAATTTGGCAGTTGTCTTAGTCCCATTTCTATGCCAAGGGGTGATTTGAGTCATTTAGTGCCAAAACATGCGCCCAAAGAAAAATTTGCACCAAAACGCAAATCATTAATTTAGTTCGGTATTGTAAAAACGAGTCTATGCAAAATAAAGAATTTGACTGAAAGCAAAAACCGTATAATCCTCACTCAAAATACATATGAACAAGCAGAGTATGAACTCTAGAAGTGGTAGTAGTGCCCAAAATATAATGTTTCAAATGACATTAAAACCACACAAAGAACAATTGTGTAAAGATTGCTAATGGGTCCCTGTCCAATGACAGTACCCAGCAGTATTATACTAATCATAAAAATACCATAGTGCCACAACCTAACGATAGAGAATACATGCATACTTTACTGATATCTCTTACCGAGGTTCAGTGGCTAAATTTCAGAAGAGTACCTTCAGTCTCGTGACTGTCCCTTTTGTAGAAACTATGCCCACCATCCACACAGACTTCCACACAGGGATGGTGGGCATTGTTTCTACAATAGGAACAGTCACAGGACTTCCCTTGTTAGGACGGGGGATATTGGGGGCTATTCAGGGACAATATACCAGTTGTGCATCCCCTACTCCTCTGAAATTTAGCCATTGAACGCCTGAACCATGGTAAGAGATATCAGTAAAGTATCATGCATTCTCTATCATCAAGTAGTGGCAGAATGGTATTTTTATGATTAGTATACTATTGCTGGGTACTCTCATATTTACAGGTCATTGGACAGGGACCCATTAGCAATTACACATTTGTTCTTTACAAAATACGTAGCAAAAGATGACGGCACTCACTGGTTCCAAAAACGTGGAAAGCGTCCTTTATTGGTGGGGAGGCATGCAGGGGGGTAGGAAGACCGACTCCGGCAACGGGGCCGTTTCGCACACTATGGCGCTTTCTCAAGCCGATCTTTGTATGATTTTAATGTGATTTGAATAAACATTATGTTTTAGCCACTAATACCACTCAGAGTTGATACTCTGCTTGTTCAAATAACGAATTTGGCACAAGGAGGGTCTATTTTAAAGTGGCATGCCCTATGCTAATTTAGTTGCAAAACGACATTTGTACCCCAACTGCACCAAAACAATGCCAACCAAAGACAAAAAAACCTAATGTATTTTGCTTTTTGAATCCTGTAGAATAAGAAGTTTGCTAATCACTGCACAGACTTGAGCCTTTGCTTTATGAATAGACTTACCTTGTTGACACTAAAATGTAAAGAAAGTTCTGATACTTTTTAGCATCGCACACATTCATTTCCATTTAAAATTCAGTTCCAATGCATCTGTATTCATACCCAAACAACAAGAATATTTTATTGAAGTTAAAACATTGTTCTTATTCAGATGAATACAGGCTATTTTGTTTGCCTTGAAACAGGGTTATCGAATGGGTGTTTTTATTCCGATTAGAATAAAAATAAAACCTAATATGAGAACGTATAGAATGAACATTGCTTCTGTAGAAATGACAGGGGGAGATTTAGTCACTTTAAAACATGTGTAGACAATTTTGTAGAAGTATTTGTTAGTATGGATAGATGGATACCTACTGTATATATAACTAAAAAAAATACTATAGACATTTTTCTAGCCTTTGACTAACCTAATAGAATATATTAGCAATCTGGTAATTATAAAAAAGGTGATTTGTAACTGATTGCTAGCACCTCCAGCAAAGATGTTGTATGGAAACTGTAAGCTGCCCTTATTGCACCCTGTAAGTGCTGCATTCACTTGTAAAAGCATGGAAATAAAAACACAGATCACGCTCCCATAGAGTAGGAAATTTTGGTCAAAAAAATTTACGTAGACTGAGATTATACGTTTCGTGACAGACCAGTATTTCCTACCCAGTCACCTGGAGCTTGGATCTAATGAAGTGGGACGTTCTACTTGAACTCATGTTATTCACTTTTAGGGATTTTTGGCAGATCACCATCCTGGCAGCCACATAAACTGTACTTATTAAACCTCATGTCATGCATTTCCACTGGAGCAATTTTTTGAAGGAGGACCATCAAACCTGCATCGACTTGATAGTGTGAGTCCTAGCGGTCAGACCTCAGCAATAAAATACTTAAAGGGGTTGGTCACTTTACCTTATGTTTTTTCTAATGTGTGTGGGGGGGCAGTATGTTATGTAAATTTATCAAATTATCAATATACATCAAATAAGTTCATAAAAGTTTATTGATATGTAAATTAAAGTAAAATCAGTCAGACATTCCTGACCATTTAATTGGCCGCAGATGGGTGGTCATGGGATCTTTATCTACCCATTAACAATCACCCTGCCAGGACCTTCATCTTATGTTCAAGGACACTACCATAGGGTCTTGGCAGGGCAATCATTCATGGACAGACAGAGATCTCATGACGCTCCATCTGCCACCATTATGGTAAGCAATGACTGGCTGATGAGGTAAAAGAAAGGAGGCTTCAATACACAGGCAGTCCCTGAGTTACGTACGACATAGGGACTATAGGTTTGTACTTAAGTCGATTTTGTATGTAAGTCGGAACTGTATATCCTGTAAATGTACAGTAACTCCAGACACTTTTTTTTGTTTTGTATAACATAGGCTACTGTGGACAGCGTATAGATAGAGAGTAACACTGTGCTAGTTAGATCGCGCACGCGTCCTTGGATACCTGGGATCGCACATAGCAGCGGCTTTCACAAGCATAATGAAGATGCTGCAATGATTAACAGAGGCATCGTCTTGCAGAGGAATATAGAAGCAGCTGCACAAAGAAGTGACAGTACTGAGGGGCAATCTTTATAGCTTTTCTTTCATTAGCACAGACAGTGGCTTCAGCGCTGTATCTTCCTGCAAGCGATCGCGGGTATCCAAGGACGCCTGCGCTGGTAACATCATGTATACCCGCGATCACGTATGGCAGCAGCTTGCAGGAGGATACAGTGCTGAAGCCGCTGCCTGCGCTAGAAGAAAGAAAAGCTATAAAGATTTTGTGGGTACCTTGGATATCTGCAATTTTTCCTGGCAGCCACCTGTAGCGTATTGCAGTCTGCGCTGGATGAGAGTCAAGCTGCATGAATGGGGATTTCACTTGCACAAGATTCCTGCAGACGTTCTGTGCTGGTGAGATCCCCATTCGCAACTACAGATTGTTCGCAAGTCGGAACGACGTAAGTCGGGGACTGCCTGTACAAATCAATAAAGAGTAGCATAACTTTTAATAGATGTATATTGGTAAAGTACCTAATATCCTGCCCCCTCACACTTACACATACATTATGAAAACCATGAGGCAAAGTGGCCAACCCTTATGATCATGCCAAGAGATCTTCAATGCATTAAAAATACACTACAGACGGTCCCTTACTTAAGAACACTCGACTTACATATGACCACTAGTTACAAACGGACCTCTGGATGTTGGTAATTTATTGTGCTTTAGTCCTAGGCTACAATGATCAGCTGAAACAGTTATCACAGGTGTCTGTAATGAAGCTTCATTCAATTTAAGAACAAACCTACAGACCCTATCTTGTATGTAACCCGGGGACTGCCTGTATATCCAAAAAGTCAATAGAAAACATGTAAGCTTACACAGTATCATTCAATTCCATTACAGAAAGTTTAAAACAATCCAGTATCTAGCCATTCAGTCTACCTTTACATACACATTATTGGTCCTTCTAGAGAGCTCACTGATTTCCAGGTTGATACTGTAATAGGATTTCCACAAAAAGTCAATAAATATTTTCTGTCTTAGGTATATTCAAGTTCCAGTTCTATGCATGGCACATACTGCTAATTTTTTCATTGTTCTGCTTCCTCAATATGAACAGTGTTAAAAACATCCTATGGCATTAACAAAAGGAAAGTAACGGCACACTTCCATAAGCTTCAAAGCGAGGGTTGAGCAGCAGCATGCAAATCTAACTTCCTCCATTGGGCCTACACGTTGCTAAGCTGGCATAAGGATTAGATGACTTGGAAAAAAAAGAAGACATACTTATGACCTTCCATTTTCTGAAATGTCGAGAGTGGGCAACGCTAAAACGTGGAAATCATCCACCCTCCTATCGATACTAGTAATCATCCAGACGGTAAACCCCAACAGTGTACTGGAACAGTTGATAGCCACTAGAACACGTTCCTTGGTTATTTTTAATCACAACTGGGCTAAATGGCATTCCCTCAGGTCCTGACCTGGTTCAACACTTTATGATCTTAACACCGTTACTCTACTGTAATTCATTAACCAGTGTTTTCTTATTTTACCTTTGTTGGTATATCGTTGTTCCTTGTTGATATATATTATATTCTATCTTGTGTGCTTCATTCGTTTGTACACTACATTGGGATATCTCTCCAGTAATCCAATATTCTCTTCTTTAATATATTTATTAAAGTGTTTAAAATCCAATAAAAAATTTATTTAAAAAAAATGCATTAATACTAAGGTCAGGGGAAGCATATAAAATTCTGATTCTATTTGTAGATGATACATTGTTTTACATGATTGTTCTGTTGGATAATATATGCAATTTGATCTCCTACAGATACATAAAAAATTGCGATGTAAAGCGAGATCATCCCTTTCAACGTTTTCTCATCAGCTTTGAAATGGTAATGTATTGTCAGGAAGACGAGAGGATTAGAAGACTCAATAGTATGTTTGCAAGTCATTATCAAAATAGCAAAGAACATTAAAATGGTCTTGTTTTATTATTTATAAGAATCTGTGAAATACAGTAATTACATCTCTAACAAGGCTTAAGAAGTTTGTCTACTATGTTGATACTATGTGAAACATAGGAATGAGAAAAAGATATTCTATAAAGATATTGTGGACCACATTGCTGAGTAAATATATACTGTCTAGGATTATTTAGCAAAATAAATGTTATAGGCTACAAACTCACGACTGTGCTTTGCGGGTAAGCAGGGGCATATTTTATATGCACCATATAAAATAGTTTTGAGTCCCATCCTCTGCACTGTGCTTGGTCCATGAAATATGGCCGTGCATGATCCTTGGTTTACGGACTGACACAATCATGTATTTCTAGCCTTAGCCGTTTCATGTTAAAGTGTAACCGTCATTTCAAAAAACTTTTGATATGTTGTAGGGCAGGTAATTTTAAGCCCTTTTGCAATTGGATTAGTTACCCGAATCTTGCTCCTTCCTCTTGTATTCTGCAGACTTCCCCTAGATGGCAGTGACTGCTCAGATAGCTGTTACAATGGACATTCAGTCTTTATAAAGAAGCAGAGACTACGGAGGGAGAGACACGCCCACATCTCTCTCCCTGCTCACAGCTGATTACCTCATGGCTCACTGCTCCAGCACTCAGTCATGTGCAGGGAGAAGCCCTTACTAATGTAATAACCAAACAACTACATATTCTCGTCTCTCCACAGCTTTCCTTAAATTTGTGTATACACAAATAATCCACACAGACAGAAACTGCAGCCCCCACCCCTCCCCCATCACCTCACACAAGGAAATGGCAGGAGACACTCTCCAAGCTGTCCTCTCATGTGCTGTGCTGAAGTTTTACATAGATAGATATGAGAGGTATGAGATATAGATACATACATACATAGATATGAGATAGATACATAGATAGATAATATATACTTAGATAGATAATAGATACATAGATATATAGATCATAGATAGATAGATAGATCTGACTAGATAATAGATAGATATGGGATACAGAATAGATAGATATATAGCTCTGGTGTCATTGGTCAGCAGCAAGGACTTGTGATGAGGTGACAGGAGGAAGTCCCGCCCCTCCATCTTGCTGAACTACATATTCTCGTCTCCACAGCTTTCTTAAATTGTGATACACAAAATAATCCCACACAGACAGAAACTGCAGCCCCCACCCCTCCCCCATCACCTCACAACAAGGAAATGGCAGGGACACTCTCCAAGCTGTCCTCATGTGCTGTGCTGAAGTTTTACATAGATGATATGAGAGGTATGAGATGATAGATACATAACATAGATATGAGATAGATACATAGATAGATAATATATACTTAGATAATAGATACATAGATATATAGATCATAGATATGAGATAGATAGATCTGACTAGATAATAGATAGATATGGGATACAGAATAGATAGATATATAGCTCTGGTGTCATTGGTCAGCAGCAAGGACTTGTGATGAGGTGACAGGAGGAAGTCCCGCCCCTCCATCTTGCTGATTGTAGGTTTTTTGAGAGCTGGAAACCCTGGTTGCTATGGGCCAAAAGAGGTACTAAATGAGGACCGAGAGGCAAAATACTTTGAGGTATAATTCCCAGGGACACCTGGAGCAGAATTATGTATTTTATTTATTTTTTTTGTTCAGAATGACGGTTACACTTTAAGTCCTGTTTAAAGACAAAGGATCAAGTTTTCCGTTTACAAGGAATAAAAGATGGACTCTCTAGAATAGAAAACCTCAGTATCTTTTTAGAGCAGAAACAGTAAAGGTCTTTTTTCAACTATACGGATAATGTAACTCTAATGTAGAAATGAGTATTGTTAAGAAGTCTATACTCCTCCTTCTTGCCATCACAAAGGCAAAACATTCTCACTAGAGATGAGCGAACATGCTCGTCCGAGCTTGATGCTCGGTCGAGCATTAGGGTACTCGAAACTGCTCGTTACTCGGACGAATACTTCGCCCGCTCGAGAAAATGGCAGCTCCCGCCGTTTTGCTTTTTGGCGGCCAGAAACAGAGCCAATCACAAGCCAGGAGACTCTGCACTCCACCCAGCAGGACGTTGGGTACCCTTTAACGGTTCGATAGCAGTGGTGGGCTGGCCGATCAGGTGACCCTGGGATAGACTAGCGCGCTGGCCGCGCTTGCTTCGGATTCATTCTGTCTCTGGATGCCGATAGGAGGAGCTGCTGGCTGGCGAGGAAAGCGGTTAGGGTGTTCTGATTAGCTTACGTTAGGCAGGACGGTGATTCCTCAAAGAACCCCAAAGCCTTCTTAGGGCTTACAATAACGTTCTACTTTTTTTATGTTTAATTTGCATCTTTACCATTTTGTGAGGAATTAGCAGGGGGATGCTACCGTTGTGTTTGTAGCTCTTAGTGGCACCACATATCCATAGCAAAGACCGAAGTGGACAAATTCAGTAGGGGGTTGCGATTTCTATTAGGCAATAATCAGTTGTCATCTCATCTGGCATATGTAGTGTGCTTCCTTTGATACTTGGCTAGCAAATAGCCATAGGAGAATCAAAACAGCTTCTTGAGCCATGCAGTAAGCGTTCTATATATTGATTCTGTAGATATGCTGGGGCGGATGTAGTTTCTGCAGTGCATTGTACTGCCCATATTCTGAGCAATTTGTAGTGAGACTTGCTGGACCGCCTGTGTCTGCGCGTTAGTGGCGCACCATATACATAGCAAGGCCGAAGTGCAAAATCAGAGGGTGGATTTTTCATTAGGCAATAACTCAGAGTGTATCTCATCTGGACATTAGTAGTGTTGCTCTTTGATACTTGGCTAGAAAATAGCCATAGGGAATACAAACAGCTTATTGAAGCCTACACGTTAGGCGTTCTATATATTTATTTCTGGTGATTCTGCTGGTTGGCTTGTAGTTTCTGCAGTGCATGTTACTGTGCCAATTTCTGAGGAATTGTAGTGAGACTTGCGACGCTATGTGTTCTGCGCTTTAGTGGTGCCATCATTCCATGCAAAAGGCGACCAGTGGAAAATTCAGTAGGGGTTGGATCTATTAGGCAATAATCAGTGTAATCCTAATTGGCATAGTGTTGTGCCTGATTCCTTGAATACATTGGCTATGAAAATAGCCCAAGGGAGAATACAAACAGCTTCTTGAAGCCGCAGTACGTAGCGTTCTAATATGTGATTTATGGTTGATCTGCTGGTGTGCTGTGTTCTGCGATGCAGTACTTGCCATTCTGAGCCATTTGTAGTGAGACTTGCGGACCGCTGTGTTCTGCGCTTAGTGGCGCACATTATCCTAGCCAAAGACGAAGTGGAAATAAATTTCAATAGTAGGTTGGATTTCTATAGGCAATAACTCAGTGTCATTCATGCGGCATAGTAGTGTGCTCCTTGATACTTGGCTAGAAAATAGCCATAGGAGAATACAAACAGCTTCTTGAAGCCTACAGTAGCGTTCTATATATTGATTTTTGTGTTGATCTGATGGTGGCTGTTTAGTTCTGAGGAGTGACTTGCCATCTCTGAGCAACTTTGTAGGAGGACTTGCGACCGACTGTGTTATGCCCGAGTGGGCGCACCATTATCCATAGCAAAAGGCCGAAGTGGCAAAATTCAGTAGGGTGGATTTCTATTAGGCAAGTATAACTCAGGTGTCATCTATTCTGGCATTAGTAGTGTGCCTTTGACTACTTGGCTAGAAAAATAGCCATAGGAGATACAAAAGGCTTCATATGAAGCCTACAGTTAGACGTTCTGATTTTGATTTCAGGTTGATCTGGCTGGTGGCTTGTAGTTTCGCAGTGCATGTACTGACCAATTCTGAAGCAATTTGTATGAGACTTGCGTACGCTGTTTGGTTCTGCGGCTTAGTGGCGCACCTATCCATGAGCAAAGGCGAAGTGCAAAATGCAGTAGGGGTTGTTTCGATTAGGCACGTAATCAGTGTCATCATCTGGCATAGAGTGGCTTCCTTGATACTTGGCTAGAAATAGCCATAGCAATAGGAGGATGTTGTTTTAAAAACTCAAAAAAAAAACAAACAAAACACAAAAAAAAAAAAAAAACACAAAAAAATCACAAAAAAAAACAAAAGACGTAAAAAAAAAGAAAAAAGTTATAACTTCTCATTTTAAAATGTTTTAAACCCGAGGGCCTAGGGGTAGAAGAGGGAGTGAGGGGGGTCCATAGGGTAGAGCGTGGACTGGGCGGGGGACCCAGCTGATGGGGCGCCGCCAGGCAATACTAGCTCATGCTAGGCTCGGGTAGCACTGAGGGACAGTGCGGTGCTGTCCTGTTGGACGCTCGAGCTGTACAGTCAGTTTCAGCCCAGTACGATCCCACTCGCTCTGCAACTACTTCCCAGAGAAAGGACAGGCATGGACGCACGAGGAAACTTTCGCTCCAGTACATTGTAGTTCTGCAAATCCACCCGTTTTCACGTCACGTGGCTGCTGATACTGTCTGAAGTTACGGGAACTGTGCCGTAAGAGGTCGACTGATTGATGGACACGTTAGACAGACCTCTCCACAACCCTGCCGACGGCTGCATGTCGGGTTATGGCGTGACAAATGTCGAGCCCACACTGTCCCCCGACCAGCTCACCCGTCCCTGTCGTACGAACAGCAGTCCACCGTACCACCGAAACCCCAAGGTCTACCGCCCGCACACCACACCTCCGACTCCTCCCCATCTCGCATTCCCCCCCAGGACAATTCGGCTCGAATGACCTATAGCCTTAGTAGCGTAGCGTCTCCCCACTCATGCCGTACTCCATTCCACGCGACCAGTCACCCGCAATAACCTACTGTCCTTGCGACGACAGTGTTTCGATAGGTTTCCATCCACACGTGAGGGTTGATAACGCGAGGGTAAGTGTACATAAGCCTTGTGAAGTGGGATGTTGTCAGGGGCAGAAGGACAGAGGGGGGAAGCAATACTGAGGGATCGGAGGGGAGCGATGATGAGGTGATAAGACCCAAGCCTGGGTTGAGAGGGCCGGGTGAAACACGTGCTCTGAGGACGGAGGAGAGATGAAGAGCCTCGACCTGAACAGGTTGGAAGAGGCACAGTGGTGGGGCCAGAGGAGAGGCAGGGAAGAGCTGTGCCATCAGCGCCATGTCAACTAGTGAAGTCCCGTGGTGAGGCTTTGCGGCGGAGGGCTAGATCTTACAGAAGTGTGAGGTTGTTCTTTAAGGAAACACCGGATGACACGAGGACTGTGGTGTGGCAAATTGCCAAACCGGCTCAGCAGGGGTTCCACCACTAACTAGCTTAACTACCACAGGTATTGCGCAGGCATATGGAATGCTAAGGCACCCCACTCAGTGGCAACAAAGGGCCGGTTCACCCCGGCCGTGACACCCACTGATCCTTCCCCTTGGTGTCAGCTGCTAGTCCGCCCTGCCCAGGGACCCCCTGGCACAAAAAACCCATCGTCAGCCCTCACCCGACCTCCACAGCAAACCATCGTTCAGCTCTCCTACCCAGACGCGGAGCGGGAAACGCAAAATATACGTGCAACCCACCCGGCAAGCACCAAGCCCTAATGTGGCACATCTCCAGATTGCGTATAGCCTGATGAGATGCGGCCCGTTAGGTAGAGAGACCGAGGCCTTTCGCAACCTCATGGCGGCGGCCGCCCTCGGGTATTCGGTCCCAGCCGCCACACTTTCCCGAGGTGCGCGTCCAGCCTTGCACACAGCACGGTCAGACAAAATCATCGCTGCCCTGACCAAACCGCCGTTTCTGACAAGGTACACGGACCACGGACAGTGGACGCGGTGCTTGCCGGGCGGGCCCACTATATATCGCTGACGGACACAGGGTAACTTGGTGGAGGTGGGACCGAGTCGACCTGGGGCTGTCCTAATATGCCGACGCGAGGATTTGCGGGGCCTACCTCGGCCAGGTGTTTCAGGCTACTATGCCTCCTCCTCCCCCACCCCTCCTCACCTCCTCCTCCGAACTACCATCCGTGGGGCACGGCGCCATCAGTCGGTTAGCATAGGCACAGCAGCAGTGCCGTCGCTAAGCGACAGCAGGCGGTGCTCAAACTGCTGAGCCTAGGCGACAAAAGCACACCGCCCAAGAGCTATTACAGGGCATCACGGCGACAGACTGATCTGTGGCTGGCACCGCTGAACCTCAAGCCGGGAATGGTGTGGTGTGACAATGGCCGTAACTGGTGGGGCGTCTGCAACTCGGCAGACGACAAATTGCCATGCCTGGCCCATGTTGTAAATCTGATAGTGCAGCGTTCCTCAAGACATACCCCAATGTCTGATTTGCTCACGAAGGGCGCAAGCTCTGTGCGCATTGTAGGAGTCCAGCCCAGATGCTGCCACTATCAGGGCAGCGCAGCGCCGCCTCCAACTGCCCGCCACCGACTGTTGTGCGACGTGCCCACGAGGTGGAATTCAACACTGACCATGTTATCCAGAGTTTACCAGCAGCGCAGAGCGATTTGTAGACTGCAGATGTCAACTTCCACCAGAACTGGTAGTCAGGTCAGTCAGCTTCCTCAAGTCTACAATGAGGAGTGGGAGTGGATTGTCTGATATCTGTAGGTGTGTGAGTGTAACTTTGAGGAGTCAACACAGATGGTCAGTGGCGATGCGCCATCATCAGCCTCACCATCCCGCTGCTTCGGCCTGTTTGAAAAACTCTTGGTCAGCATGAAGTCGGAACGCTTTGCGCTCGTCACAAGAGACAGGGGGAAGAATATTCCCTTGTGTGATGCCAAAGCACCCTGAGGTTGTTTCTCAGCGAATATCGGAGGAGGTGGAGGTGGGGAGGAATGACGGCAGGAAGAGGAGGAGAATGTTGGCGAGACACAAGAGGGACCATTGTGAGTCCTCACGTGCAGGGCGTGTTTGTATGGGCAGAAGAAGAGGGAGTTGGGGGAAGTGGGAGGAGGAGGAAGGAAATGACAGCATGAGAGGGATGAGGAGTGAGTGAATTCTAGCGTGACGTATTCTGGCGCATAGGAAGATTTCTGATAGGCTGCCTACTCGGACCATCGGTGTCAAAGAATTATTCCAGCACCGATTCAGGGTGTTCACTCTCTGGACCCTACGGTACAAGCAAAATCTTCGCCACTCATCAATCCTGGAGCAGGAAAGGAGTGTGAGAATGAGAATACCAGCAGAGCCCTGGGAACACGCTGAAACAGTATTCCATTCTGGCAGCGCTTAGCGGCAGAGTGGACGTGTTCTGCGGGAACAGTAGCGCGGGAGAGTAGGCGAGCAGGCAGCTTGGTCCAGCACGGGCAAGGGTACGCTTTTTACAAGGCTTTTGCAGCTTTTTTTTTTATGTCACCCCAGCAAAGCACTGCAATGTCCCAGTCTGGCAGGCAGAGTAGGGCTGACTTTACAGAAAGATGGTGAGGGTAGTACGTAGCGTGACCATACCATCGTCATAAATGATCACACAGACTCCCTACAATCGACTGGGTTTTCAAAGCTGGACATGTGGCACGAACATGGCGCGTCACGCCTTGGAGGTGCTGTGCCTTGCCCTTGCGCTATCGTTTGTCGAGCGGGTTTTCAGTGCAGCTGGGGTGGCATCATCACCGATTAAGGTACACGCCTGTCGACTGACAGCGCTGCACAGCTGACGCTTTATTAAAATGAACTAGGCTGGATTTCTCAGAATTTCAATCTACAAAGTGAAGGAAGTCTCAACCTGAATAATTGATCCACTCGCTCGCTCTCCTCCTCATTTTCCTCCTTCTCTCCTTTGTACAGTAAAGCAGGAAAATGGCTATTTTTGACAGGGCCACTGGCCTTGCTATCATGGATATTTTTGACACGTCCTTTGAACTTTGACTGCACTAAGGAAAATTTCCATCGGAGGGCCCACTACCGGGTCCTCTGTTTGTAAAACAATTTTGAGGATGCAACATAAAACGTCAATCTATTCCTATGGGGCCTACTGTCCTCTGTGATTGGGACTGCACAACAGGACACATTCCTTACCGCCCAGATCCTCTGGTTTGAACCATGTGGGGACTGCCACATAACAGGCACTCAATCGTATTCATTTTACTGGAGGGCCAATCACCTTGCTCCTCTGGTTTGAAGAATTTTGGGAACGCCACATCAGGGCACTCAATCTATTCCATTTTACTGGCAGGGCCACCTACTGCATCCCCTGGTTTGAAACAATTGTGGGACTGCCACATACAGGCACATCACTAATTCCTTTTTACTGGAGGCGCCACCTACCTGATCTTGGAGTTGGAAACATTTTGGGATGCCAATAAGGCACTCAATCATTCCATTTTAAGAGGGCCACCTACCTTGCTCCTCTGGTTTGAACAATTTTGGGACGCCTACATACAGGCACTCAATCTATCCATTTTACTGCAGGCCACACTACCTGTCTTGGTTTGAACATTTTTGGCGACTGACATACAGGCACTCAATTTTCATTTTACTGGGAGGGCCACACTACGCTCTCGGGGAATTTGAATGCATCAGTAGACCTCGAGCACTTGTATTTGAACATTTTTGGACTGCCAATACAGGCACTCAATCTATCTCTTTACATGGAAGGGATCCACATACTGCTCCTCGGTTTGAAACAATGTTGGGACTGCGCACATAAGCACTACCAAATTAAAATTGTTCCTCCATAGCAGCCTCCACACGTTGTCTCCATTGCTACCTCCAAAGTGTCATATAGCATGGCCTCATACATCGTCCCTTATCAAAACGAGGTGTGTCAGGCGAACATTGGGTTGTTTTATGGATTCCACCATCAAGTTGTTAACTTGTCGCCACCTGCTGTGTTATCACACAAAAATATACTGGCAAAACTTTTCCCATTAGGGATATTTTCAGCGCTTCTTGACGCATCTGTTTAATGTCCCCTCACCGGCATATCCTTAAACTTATAAGAACGCTACTACACTTGATTTATACAACAAGGTTCTTAGAGTGCGTTGGGGAGTAGCCTAGAGACAGGGGTGGATGGCGAAAAGCTCGCACTGCAGCGGAACGCCAGCTCCAATAGCGATCATGAGGTTCTGACGCATTGGTTTACATTCCCACTACCCGCCATATCCCAAACTTATAAGAACGCAATCACTTAACTGGTGCAGCTGGGAACCGAAGTTGACACCTGGGGAGGGTCATATACGCCGAGCAGGAGAGCTGCGGGGCCTTACCGGTTCCAGGTTCAAAGGGCCTACTATACCTCCTCCCACAACCTCCTCCACCCCTCTCGCCTCCGAATTACCATCCGTGGGCATGGGCCCAAAATCCAGGGGTGGTAGCTCTAGGACACAGCACAGTGCCGTCGCTAAGCAGACAGCAGGGGTGCTGAAACTGCTGGCCTAGCGATAAAAACGGCACACCGCCCAAGCAGCATTCCACATGTTAAGCGCACCTGCAATTCCAAAATTGCAACTTACTAGGAAAACGTTGGTCTGTTTACAATTCCAGTACGCCATATCCTACTATAAAGTAACCTTGCCTGTAACACAAAATGAGTTGACTTGAGAAGCGGTTTCAACGCATAGGGACGCTAGCTCCATGCTTCAGCGCTTCTTGCGCATCTGCTTTACATTCCCCTCACCGCCATATCCTAAACTTATAAGCACGCTATACAACTTGATACTTATACAAAAAGGTCTAAAGTGTTTGGGGAGTAGCTAAGAGTACAAGGAGGGCTTGGATTGGCGAAAGTCGTCCTGGCCAGCGGAGCGCCAGCTCCATGCCAAGATCCACACTAACAAGTTTTAACTGCAGCCACCTTTATCTACTTTACTAGTTACACTGCTCCAGTACATGGTCCCTTATCAACGGCGGCAGGCAGATTTTGGGTTGTTTTTCATGGCTCAATGTTAACTTTGTCGCCCCCATGACTGGTCAATCACAAAATATACTGGACAAACTTTTATGCTGTACCGATATTATTTGAGGCTTCTTGCTCACCTCCTTTGCGTTCTCTCTGCAACCCATTGGTTGAAGCCTGAGGTCCATTTAGGTTATGTGAGCCATGACATCTCTCGCCGCTGCTGCGCTGCACGTGCATGCCGTCACCCCTATAGTGTAGGGTCAATTATGGATGTTTAGATGCTATCTAGTCATTCATGTCAATCTGTCAGGCCATGCTGTGCCCATAATTTTGGCATAATGGTGCGTTATTAGCAGCCTCAGGGCATCCATGCACTGTGCACCGCTGACGTTTCCTGCATTTCGTGGTGGTCTCATCCTTTCTAGGGTTCCCAGGGTCTTGCCAAGCTTCCCTGTGAGAGCTGGTACCCTTGAAAAATGCCGAGTCTCCCATGACTTCAATTGGGGTCGTTATTCGTAGACGAGCACATCGAGCATCCGGGAAAAGTTCGCCGAATAACGAGTACCCGAGCATTTTAGTGTTCGCTCATCTCTAATTCTCACACAATCAGTTTTGCATTCATTGTAAATTCAGTCTATCATTTACTCCCATAATTTGACAGTATCACTACACAGAAGAAAATCCAGGAGCTTTACATGTGATTATTGAAAATATGACAAGATGGAACTCAATAATATTTAAAGGGGTTTTCCCATAAAAGAAAATTATCAAATTTCAATCCCCTTGTGATGTTTACACAATAAAGATCATTTTAACCCATTACTTCACAATTTTACTTAGGAGCTAAAACCGCAATAAAGCTATGAATCCCTAGGTTAGTCAGTGTAAAATTCCAGAGTGTGGGCAGTGACTCTCTAAGGAGACGCAATGGGGCAGATTTACTTACCCGGTCCAGTCGCGATCCAGCGGCGCGTTCTCCGATGCTGATTTGGGTTCTGCCAGGGTTCACTAAGGTCGTGCGCCCAATGTCCACTAGGTGTCGCTGCTGCGCTGAAGTCCGCCGTAATTCACCTTTTTGTCTCGGTGTATGTGAGTGCTATTTTTGCAACACAATTTATTTTTTAAATTCCGCTTTTTTCCGAATCCGTCAGGTTTTCCGCCGGCCCCACCCCCGTGAAAGCTGTTACATTGTGCAGAATCAGATCTCTCCCTCAACCTGCTCCCTAAGCACTCCCTCCCTCTACCTGCTGTAATTTCTCACAGTGGGAGGGGGGAAGTGCTCCACCCAGAGACCTTCTGGCTCATTAGCATAATTTAATTAATAAGTTGATTTTAGTAGGAAGGAGGCCATGGATAACATATATAAGAAGATTACTACAGTTATGGTCCCTGGATCTATGAGTAAGTGTCTCTGGTTTATCATGATGTATTTTGATGGTATATTTAATGTGTAAAGCAAAAGTTATTTTGGTCTTTGTATGATATTTCCAAACACTGATCTTCCCCTAGTACGATGAATCTGGTATGGGGAATAAATTGGCTCCTATATTTGTGAATTTTTGTAACACAACAGTGCTCATATTATATATAGAAGCATCATATTACTACTGGGTTTAAAGGGGATGTCTAAAGGTTTAAAAACATGGTTGCGTTCTTCCAAAAGAACTATGTGTACTATGGGTAGTATGTGATATTGCAGCTGCAATAAAAGCACCCACCATGGTCAGGTTTAGCACTGTTTTCGGAATAAAGCTGCCATGTTTTAGAACCAATGGACAACCCCTTCAAACGCAAAGGATCTGATGAACTGTTATTTTAAAAAAGCTTAAAGTTTACTATTAAATCTACAAATGATTCACATTATATGCTTTCTATACATACTTTTTGGATATATCCATGCAACTATGTATGTGATATCGTATACAAGCATTTTTTGTGTTTCTACTAATCGGAAAGGGTTTCTACTGTGTTGGGATATTATTCTATTTTTTTGTAAATCCATGCAGAATGGGTTTGCCTTTTCATTTATTTTTGCTCACAGAATCAGTGGCAATCATTGCTCATATGGCAAACAGTTCGATTGTGGAGCAGCACAGCGAGTATAATGGATCAAGCCCAATGGTGGGTGCACGCCTCCAACAAACCCGATCCACCGGTTTGTAAGGTCAGATATCTGAAAAAATGCAATGAGGCAGCACTCTGGTAAGTATCAAGCATGCTTGATAATGGGTCTATGGATGAGTTGAAACGTTGCACCTTATTTTGCCATGGGTAAATAAAGATCACCTTTATACTTACTGGAGTGCTGCCTCATTGCATTTTTTTAGATATTGCTCATATGGTATATTTGGACCTACCTGTATAATCACTGTAAAGCACGATTTTGGCCAATTTTTAGAGAATTCGGGCCAAGTATTGTTTAATAACCCATGCATGGAGAATTATGTGTTGTTGTCAAGTGGGAGGAGTCATTTTCATATTAGGTATATAGTTTTATCCACTTATCAGCAACTGACAAATTACATTTTGCCAAATACATGCCCTTTATGCATCTTCACAAATCTTGTAATACTTCTCTTTAACACATCATACAATATTAATACTTACTTGCATAGCTCACCCTCTAACGACAATGTTAAAAATATCCGTATCATTTGTAACATGTCCATAGAGAACATCTTGATACTTAGATGTTTGGTGAAAATGTTGGATGCACGGCTGAATGTAAATGCCATATAACATCACCCAGCAGCAGGAATCATATATCCTATTATTTATGGTTGCTGCATGACTTTGATAGCTGTCAAAGGCTATTGTTCATTTATTCTAGGAAAATAACAACCTGATATGCTATACTTTTATATACAACAGATATAATGGAAACATGATAGACATATTATTTTTAAAATGTCAAATTTCCTCTATTCCGCTTAGATTTAAAGTAGAATCCTGAATAATGCTTCTGAAAAATAATGAGTTTCCTTCTCAAAATCAGATGGTCCCCTAAAATTCCACACTCAAGTGCAGTATTGTTTTCAATGGAAAATCACAATTTATTTCCAAAATGTGCACTCATCCTACAATTGAAATGTACTTCTTTTATATTAACCGTAACTACCAGGTTCTGTAAAAGGTAAAAACACTTAAAGACATAATAATAAAAATAATAATGCACAATAAACAATAATATTTGTGTTATTAATGATATGTGTTGAGCGGACATGAACCGCAAAGTTCAGGTATGTACCAAACTCTGAGGGTTCAGGTCCACCAAGCTCAGGTCTGGTTTTGGCTCAAAAAACCCCTGTCATTAACACCCTCGATTGGTGCTGGCACTGATTAGAAATCACCCGAAATCGGTGCTTGATATGTGTTGAGTGGACATGAACAACAAAGTTCAGGTATGTACCGAACTTTGAGGGTTAAGGTCGCCCAAGTTCATGTCTTGTTTTGGATCAACCCCCCTGTCTTTAACACCCGCGATTGGTGCTGGCACTGATTGTAGACGATAACTGTTTAAATCCCAGTTGCAAAATCGCCAGTTGAATCTAAATAGCTGCAGCCGCATCTGTGCTGGCATCAACTTGCTAGAGGAGCAGGGCACCACCATTTTGGGAAGCATCATTGCTCCCCAACGACATAAGGAGGTGCAACAATCCTCCCAAAAACGGTGGTGCAAGCTGCCAACAACATGCTGGTGCCAAAATTAATGCTGCCAGAGCCACTTAGGTGCCACTGGCAAATTTGCTCTGAAAGATAAATTCTCTTCTTTAATCAGATATGATATGCCCGCCCTTGCATATTCGCAGCGGGATACATCAAAAGACTTCTGCCTCTTGATGCATCAGACAGGCTGCCGCGCAGCATTTATTGTAAGCTAGGCAGGGCCTGGCATAGAAATAAATGCAGCCGCCGTGAAAAGTCGCCGGCGGTAGTGAGTGCACCAGGGCGGGGACAGTAATGCCCCACGCTGGCCATATCCTGGCCGGCCGCGCCCTCCACTCGACCAGCCGCGTACTCCCTTCACACCCCACTGTCGTGAAGGTGGTAGATTGGGCCAAATAGCATTTGCGATTATTTCAGGGACTCTGCGCCACTGATGTGGTGCAGAGGTCCTGATAAATATGCCCCAGTATGTTAGTTCAGTAATTCTAGGTTTGGTCTAGTAAATATTGCCCATTGTCGCGTCCACTATCAGCAGACTGCTGGTGATGTAACTAGGCTTTCTGCAAGTCTCGCGCATGCACAATCCTCCTTTCATTGTGCAGGTTGGAATTTGACGTCACCAGCTGCCTGTGAATGAACAGACTGGACAAAGGGGAATATTGACAGTGGGGACGTGCATAGATTATTAGATGGAGGAGCCAAGAGGCTCAATAACATATTTGTAAAAAGTCATTTTTACGGGAATCCCTATGTTAAAAAACTAAGCAAAAATGGTGCCATCCCCTAGAGAACATAACGAGCAAGTAAGTTAGGGTAGTCTACCATCAGTAAATCTGATGGTAGATGTCCTCTATTAATTGAGAAAAACACTTTAATTCCCAAAGTCATTTTAAAGAAGCCAAATAAGTTTATTTTCCTTTTGGTTTGGGAGAAATGTATCAATACACTTTATGATAAAGTACTCCAGCCTACTAGAGCCAAAAAAATCAGGAAAACAAGACAAACTAAGGCATAAAAAGTCACAAATAATAAATGAGGGATAGTATCGTAGGTGTCCATAGTGTTGTACCATTTGTGCCATCTTTGCTGTTAAGCAATGGGTAACATTCTAACTGCCTTGTGTACGAAACTGCATTAGAATTAGGACGAGTAATATTACTGTAATTGCAATATACATCAAAGGCAAAGCTTTTAAAATAATCGTCTAAAATTTATTCCTACTGTGGAAGGAATAGCAAAGTGCAGGGTTTAAAAAGTGGTAGTATAATTTTATCACTATTAGGTGTCATGGCTATCGGTCACATTATGTTGGCGTTATCTGGGGGAATATAATTACTGTATGGGTGTTGGTGGTGGTGGGGGGTAATATCTGGACCGAGCATAATAATATTATGTGCGTGCGCCCCTGCTCTTTTCAGACCCTATAAATGCTCCAGGCACATTGCCTTTTGAAGGTGTTTGTGTTGCTGTTACAAAAATGTATTGGAGTTCCCCCACTTTTGTCCAGGCCACAACGCTACACATACCGCATCTACAAGTCCTACTACTATGCATAATCAATACTGTCCCCAAGAATTATTGATACAGGCGGTCCCCTACTTAAGGACACCCGACTTACAGACAACCCATAGTTACAGACAGACCCCTCTGACCTCTGGTGATGCTCTCTGGATGTTACTATAGTCCCAGACTGCAATGATCAGCTGTAAGGTGTATGTAATGAAGCTTTATTGATAATCCTTGGTCCCATTACAGCAAAAAATGTTTAAACTCCAATTGTCACTTGGGCCAAATATTTTTTATCTGGATCTACAAGTTTCGACTTACATACAAATTCAACTTGAGAGCAAACCTCTGGACCCTATTTTGTATGTAACCCGGGGACTGCCTGTATAAAGTATATTTTGTTCAAATAATACCTCAAAATCTGAATTAATGCTTCTGTATTAGCATAAATTTTATTGTTGACGTTTGATTTATTTTTGTTGCTTTTTTTCAATATAGATGCATTTTGATGTACCCGTATAGTGGAAAGGAAGTGGTTAACAATTAGCTACCATGCTGGTGTGTAACTTGAAGCTGTTCTGTTTGGTATAAGTAGCAGTGAGTTTATAGAAATAAGTGTAGGTCATGACCAGAAACATGGCTCGAAACGCATAGATCTTTTTCTATGGATGTACATCTTTAGTTTTTATTATGTCTCAATATAGTAAAGCGAAGGTTTTATATTTTTCTAACAATTGAAGTGCTGGAGATTCTTTTTAATTCCGAACCGAAGCCGGCACGGATCCTCCTCCTCTCCCGGTACTCCATATTGGACAACGGTGTATTCACATGGTAATGAGCTGACTATTTTTTCAAAAAAGTTTTTTTAAACAATGCTACACATACCGCATCTACAAGTCCAACAACTATGCATATGCAATACTGTCCCAAATAAATATTGAAATAAAGTTCATTTACTGAAGTACTACCTTGATTCTGTAAACATCCATGTAGTAGTCTTTATGGCACTATAGTACAATGCTCAAGATTGTTATGTAATAATAAGCAGGATGCGCAATGCAGAACATTCTGAACTTATCTATTAAACAATAAAAGGAAATAGAAAAACAAGGATCTGCATTGTGTGTAGTCAGAGTCAGCAAAACAATAATGAAAAATATGTTCATACAAATCCACAAGAATCAATAGAAATGTTCTTGTAAACCACTACAATACATTTCCCAGTCATACACATACATACTGTAGTTAACTACTGTTCCAATTTAGAATTTAGAAAGTACATTGATGCAGGATCTGAACGTCTGCCAGCGTGTAGGCTTTAGGACTGAGCCTGGCATCTACATCTTTAATCTTCTTTGGGATTTGGTTGTGGAGAGAAACGAGAAAGGCAATTTGTTGTCCAAGCTTCCCTGCATTGTGCGGAGCTGATGGGTAGCCAAAATTTCACCCCTGATTACTCAAGATGAAGTATTCACAGAGATCCTCCCAAAAGTGACACTTCAAGACGAATGCCGATGGGTCTTCAGGGAAATTTATTCAGGTGAGATCAATAAAATTATGAGTCTTCCAAGGAATGCTGATATGTTTTTTTTAGCATCTTGCAAGCACTTTGATCCAAACTGTACCATCTGTGGTATTGCAATATTTGTAGCACACTGGCATTTCTATTGGCACTACCTGTTTTGAAACTTGATCTAAGGAATGGCACTATTGTCTTCTCCTTATAATACAGATTATTTTCCGTGTTGTTATGTTATGTATAGAGTACAAAGTGGCTCTCTGTTCAACTTGCCAAATAGAAGAATTAGAGGATTCTGTTGATCTCGTAGCATAATTAGAATGAGCAATGGTTCCTTCCCTGCCATCTACGACAATTACGGCAGAAGCTTTTGCCTTTGATATTTATGCCATGTACAGAAATTTTGGACAGGATTACCATTTATTGGAGTGGAAGTTATGCCATAAATATATAGTGCCAAGGGTAGCATAAAAAAAACAAGACACAACAACAATGTGCGTGAACTATATGTTAGGAGATAAGAGCACATGTATTTGTTGACTTACTACTTTGTATTACCAGATTCTTTCCACTTGTGAAATGTCTTTGCCCAAGCAGGTTCATTATTGTTTCATGTGCAGTCACAATGATTTTATCTTATTACATTATTATCAACATTCTTGAATTCAAGTTTATAATTGTTTGGGCACATCATGTCCTTGATCTAGAAAAGTAGATGTGTCCTTGTCAGGTTAATTTTTAGAATATATTAAAAAATGCATTTGATTGCTGTACTGTCTACAGCCTAGTAAAGTGTGTGTATAGTAGCGCATACATCATTCACCAGTATTGTACTATTGAATCCATTATAAAACCTTTTACATGTCCTTTATATAGTACATACGTTTATGAAGTTATTCTATAAGACTGGTTATATAATAGATGATATACATAGATTTGATAAATATAAAAAAAAAAAGTTTTTACAGTTATTTTTTTTTAACTACTGTAGGCATGTGAAAGAATAAATTAAAGAAAATATTTAAATATTTTACTTAATCTTTATTTTAAAAAAAAAGGATATTTTCAAAAGGGGGTTGAAGGATCTATGACTCCACAAAAATGAAGATTGCCTACCTATAAAGCTTACATGTAAAAGAAGCATACAGGCGGTCCCCTACTTAAGACCACCTGACTTACAGACGACCCCTAGTTACAAACGGCCCCCTGGATGTGGGTAATTTGCTGTACTTTAGACTTAGGCTACAATAAACAGCTGTTACAGTTATCACAGGTGTCTGCAATTAAGCTTCATTGTTAATCCTGGTTCTTTATGACAATCCAACATTTTTAAAATCCAATTGTCACACAGACCCAAAAATTTTTGTCTGGATCTACATTTATAAAGTATACAATTCTGATTTACAAATTCAACTTAAGAACAAACCTACAGAACCTATCTTGTACGTAACTTGGGGACTGCCTGTACATGTAATTTATATTGGAAGCACTTTAAGACAGGGACTAAAATAAGGGATTGTAAAATGTATATAATGTGGCACTACCAAGTTTGATCCATACCATACAGAGATGTATCTCCATATTTGTAGTTTCTACCTTTATTACTTATTTTATGTATGATTAACTTTCAGACCTTCTACAAAATATTTTTAAGATTCAAAAAAGTCAAGTGACAACACTCTCAATTAACTTAACAACCAATTACTACTGTTCCCTAGGTTTCAGACTGCAGAGGCTCAATGGGATTTAATTTAATCCCTGACTGTGAACAGATGGAGGGATTTCAGGTCTTTGTAAAAACTTCAGCATGCTCTAGTAAACACCACACGTGCAGTACAATCACAGTGTTGTGGGTCTTTACACCTTTATTAATTAAGACATTTTTTATAAATGAGGCTATAATTAAGCTAAATTTAATGAATTCACCTTAATAAATATGCTTTTTTTCTTGGATATGGGTGGATTATATTTTCACATGTTTATTACAGTCATAACAGGTCTGAGAAAAATCTGTTGTTACACTTTAAATAAATAAGTGAGAACTAGAATATTTTTGTACAATATCAAAGGGTTACAAAGTAATAGGTTTTGAAGTTATACAATTTATAATACCATAGGTTCGAATTAGATGGTGATAGAGTGAGCGAGCACTAAAATGCTCGTACTCGTTATGCAGACGAACTTTCCCGATGCTCGAGTGCTCGTTTCGAGTAACGAGCCCCATTGATAGTCATATGGGAGACTCGAGCATTTTTCAGTGGACCAAGGCTCTGACATGGGAAGCTGGCCAAAACACCTGGGAACCTCAGAAAAGGATGGAAACACCACGGAAATGGACAGGAAACAGCCGGGGCGCATGTAGGATGCCTCTGAGGGCTTAATCGCACCATTTATGCCAAAATTATGGGCAACAGCATGGCATGACAGAGTGACGAATGAGGTGATAGCATCTACTAAATACATCCATAATGTGACCCTGACCACTATCGGGGGACGGCATGCAGAGGCGGCAGCAAGGCTAGAGAGTGTCATGTCGGACATTACCTAACAGGACTCATGGCTTCAAATCAACTGGGTGCAGAGAGGAACCAAAGGATGCGCGAGTTGAGCTGAGCAGGAAGCGCTCAGAATAATATCAGGTACAGATAAAAGTGTTGCCAGTAATTTTGTGCGGAGACACAGAAAGGTCTTTATTCCGCACGATCTGTTTGTCTCCGCATTCTTTTTTCTTTCTGTGTCTTCGCTTTTGTGCGGCTATCCGCTCGTCCTTTCCCGGCCGGCAGTTTGTATTATCAGTTGGCTGAGTCTCTGTGTGTGTCGACAAGTTAAAATGGAAGCCATGAAAACAATCCAAAATTTCTGCCTGCCACAGTTCGTTTGATTAATGGGGGACAACTGTTTTGGAGGCAGTGAACGAGTAGTGGATTAAAGGTGTTTGCTGCGTTAAAACTATGTAGTGGACCTTGGCAGGGAGCTGGGCGCTCGCTGGAGGTAACTACCTTTCGCCAGTCCAAGCTCCTGGCTCTTAGGCTAATCCCACAACAGCTACTCTATCTACAGAACCTTTGTAATAAGTCAAGTGCTGTTGCGTCTTATATAAGACAGTGTGGCCATATGGGAAGCGGTGAGGGGAAGTAAACAGATTGCGAAGAGAGAGCTGTACCACATAATCGGTTAATATATAAGGTTGCCAGTTATTATTTGTGGATTACACCAGCAGTGTTGGGACAAAGTTTAACAAGTTGATGGGAAGCCCCTGTAATATGCTCTGTGGGCGGTTTTGTTGCCTTTATCACTAGGCTCAGAAGTTTGGAGCACCGCTGATGTCGCTAGCGCGGCACTGTCGATGCTTTGCTTAGAGCTAGCACTGATGGCCGCCATGCCACCGGATGGTAATTCGGAGGAGGGAGGAGGATGTGGAGGAGGGGGTGGGAGCAGGAAGAGGTATAGTAGGACTTTTTAGGACCTGGGTACCGAGGTAGGCCCGCAATCCTCTGACGTCGCAGTATATGACCGCCCCAAGGGTCAGACTCGGTCCAGCATGACCACGTTAATGTAGTAGCGTTTATAAGTTGGGTATTGCGGAGTTGTGAAGGGAATGTAAACAGATGCGCAACGAAGCGATGATGCGCATAGGAGCTGGCGGCTCCGCTGCCAGGCGAGCTTTCGCCAATCCAGACCCTGTCTTAGGTACTCCCTCAAAACCCCAGCCCATTTCTATAGAGCCAACCCTTTGTGCATAAGATACAATGCTAGTCGCCACGATCTCTATAAGTTTATGGTATATGGCGCGTGCGGGGGAATCGATATCACAGATGCGCCAGACTAGCGCATGATGGGCCAGTGGACGCTGCGGACGCTCCGCTTGTCCGGCGATGCTTCTCGCAGTAACCAAAGCACCCGCTCTATAGGTTCTAGCTCCACAAACAGCACTTACTAAGAACCTTTGTATACAGATCAGGTGTTAGCGTTCTTATAAGTTTGGGATAATGGCGGGTGAGGGGATAATGTAAACGAGAGCCGCAAGAGAAGCGCATGAGGCGCTGGGAGTAGGGAATGCCGTTAGCAGGGCGAGCTTTCGCCGATCAAAGCACTGTCTCTAGGTACCCTCACCCAATACACGCATTCTTCTAAGATAACCTTCTGTTATAAGATCAAGTGTGTAGCGTTCTTATATAGTTTACGAGTATGGCGGGTGAGGGGAATGTAAACAGGTGCGCAAGGATAGCGCTGATAAATAATATCCTGCTAAATGGTAAAAGTTTGCGCAGTGTATTGGTGGATAACACAGGCAGCTTCGAGTAGGGGGCGACCAAGGGTTAAAACTTTGATGTGGAATCCATTGAAAACAACCCAAATTTCGGCCTGACACACCGTTGTAAAGGGACGAGGTATGGAGGAAGCTATAAATAAACGGACTTTTGGACGGTAGCAATGGAGAAAGTACGTTGTGGAGGTGTATGGAGACAATTCCAATTGAGATGTGCCTGTATGTGCAGTACCAAAAAGAGTTTATCAAACCAGAGGACAGGTAGTGCCCCAGAAAAATGGCATGATGTGAGTGCCCGTATGTGGCAGTCAAAAACGTTTTCAAAACCAGAGGAGCAGTAGGTTAGCCCTCCGAAAAATGGAATAGATCGAGTGCCTGTAGGGCAGTCCAAAAAAGTTTCAAACCAGAGAGCAGGTAGGGGCCCCTCCAGAAAAATGGAATAGATGAGTGCCTGTATGTGGTAGTCCAAAAAAGTGTTCAACCAGAGGAGAGTGAGGGGCGCCCAGAAAATGGAATAGATTGAGAGTGCCTGTATGTGGCAGGTCAACAAAGTTTTCATAACAGAGGACAGCAGGTAGGGGCCTTCCAGAAAAATGAATAGATTGAGTTGCCTGTAGTTTTGTTGGGGGGCAGTCCAAAAAGTTGTCCAACCCAGAGGTAGCAGGTAGGTGGCCCGCCAGAACAAGGAATTAGATGATGGCTGATATTGTATGTGGCGAGTCAAAAAAGATTTCAACCTAGAGGAGCGGGAGTGTGGCCCTCCAGAAAAATTGATAGATTTGAGTGCCTGTATGTGGACTCCCAAAATTGTTGAAACAGAGGGAGGACGGGGTGGTCGGGGGCCCCAGAAACAAATTTACATGCACAAAGTAACTATAGCTCGAGGCAGTGGCCTGTCAAAAAAATAGCAGTCTTCCATGCTTACTGTACAAAGGAGGAGAGGCAGGCAACAGAAGAGTGAGGAGGCAGTAGTGCATCGTGGTTTAATTACTTTTTGCAGTGCTCGCTATCCTTCACCTGGTGGAGATGGAATATATGGAGAAATCAGGCTATTTAATTTGATAAGCGTCGACTGTCAGCGCGGTCAGTCGACTAGGAGTGTCAGATTATCGGTGTGATGCCACCACGCTGCACTGAAAACCGCTCGGAAAAGACGCTAGCGGGACAGGGCAGGCAAAGAACGCCAAGCGTACGCGCCAAGTCTAGTGAACAGTCAGCTTTGAAACCAAGTGAAGATCATTACGAGGTTGACGCAGTGTCAGCTACGTTGACCTCACCACTTCTGTAAGGCCTTCGAGTCATCAAGTTTCTATCCCACCTGACCCTAACCGCATCTCACCACGTAGACGCCCCCCACCCTCCCTTGCCCACTTTCCCCGTCCCCCACCCACCTCCTTCTTTGTAAATCTTAGCCTTACTCCCATATCCTAGCGGCTGCGGGAGACAGGCTGATCAGTGATCTTGCTGGGTTGACATAACAGCCAGGACAAAAGTCTTGACCAAAGCTTGACCTTGCACGTGCTGGACAAGCATGCCTGCTCGCCTACTCTCCCTCGTACTGTATGTGCCCGCAGAACTACGCTACTCTGCCGCTAGCGCCTAAAGGTACGTACGCAAGCGGCAGGTCTCCAACTCCTATCGACTCTGAAGGATTTGGCTTAGCGTCTAAGAGTACCCAGTAATCTTGTGGATTAATCTTACATCTAGGTCCGCTATGCAGCTCTGCCGACGATCAAGGAGATCCACACTCTCAGAGGGTTCCCACAGGATTAAGGCCGAGTTAAAGACTTTTCCTCTCGTCCTAGGAACATGTCGAACGTTACCAGGTATCGTGCGTGCCGAGTCATATTTCTTGCTGAATCGCAGGTCGGAATTATCGGGTACTTGAGCCTACCCACCTTGTTGAACAATCTGTCCCGGACTATGTTCGCAAATCTGCTGGCGCTCACAGTCTTTCAGAATTCATCCGACGACACTTGGGCGACTTACTTACCTCTCTCTACCATACAGCATCTGGAACTTTTTTTATCTTCTCTTACTTGATTGCTCCTTTACACGCTTTCCCTGAGCTATATTCCTGAGCATGGAAGATTGTTTTATCATTCGCCTCCTGTAGCCATCAGCCGCTTATTCCTCCTGTATCCCCTATTTTCTCCCACCACCCTGCGTATAGTTGCTTTTGTAGTGAGTGATTGAAGAGAATAGGTGCCTTGTGCCTTCGGCTATCACACAACACGGGATATTCCATGGCCCCGTCTTCTGGTGCAGGAGCCTCCAAGCTCCGCATTCATGCCCTACCACCGTTAGGATGTTTAAATAAGGGCCAAGCCGCCGGAGTGATGCGGCTGATGGATCGTTGTGGCGCTGGCTGCGCGCCACTGACGCATCTTGTTGACTCCTATTCTCGCCCTGCAGAATTCTACATCATCACTGGAAGATCCGCCTCACTATGCACCTGTGTCACTCCCACGCTCTGTAGATTGGAAGTGACTGACACTGACACCAGCTCTTGTGTGGAAGTTGCACATTATGGTGAAGTCCTACAACCCTCGCTCCGGCGTTGGTACTATACTCTGGAGACTAACATGGTCAGGTTGGAATTCCACCGCGTGGGCACGTCGCACACACAGTCGGTTGAAGCGGGCAGTTGGAGGCGGCGCTGGCGCTGCACTGGAGTGGCAGCATTGTGCTGGGAGCTCTGAAATGTCGCACAGATTGGCGGCGCCCTTCGTGAGCCAAAATCAGACAGATTGGGGTATGTTCTTGAGGTGAGATAACGTCGAAATATGAGATTGTAAGACTTAATGGGCCTAGGCCATGGCACATGGTCAGTCTGCCGAGTTGCGAGAGCCGCTCACCAGGTTGACGGCCGTTTTTCTTTGTTCACAAACAACCAATGCTGGTTGCAGGCTGTCAGCGGTGCAAGACACAGATCAGTCTGCGCCGTGCTGCCCTTGTAATAGCGTTGGGGCGGTGTGCTTTATAGGCGCCTAGGCTCCAGCAGTTTGAAGCACCGCCTGCGTAGTCGCTAGCAGACGGCACTGCTGCGGCTTAGACGCTACGACTATGGCGCATGCCTCACACGGATGGTCGTTCAGGAGGACTTACGGTAGGGTGGAGGAGGGGGGAAGGAGGAGGAGGCATAGTAGCTGAAACACCGGGGACTACGAAGGTACGGCCCGCAATCCTCGGCTGTCAAGGCAGTAGATTGATGACCAGATTTCAGCAGGGGTCAGATGCTGGTCCAGCCTCCACCAAGTTAACCCAATGTGACCTGTCAGCGTATGATAGTGGCCCTGCCCGCTGGCAGCACTGTCCCACGGTCCAGTGGTCAGGTGGACTTGTCAGACAGAAAAGGCGTTGGTAGGACATCGGATTATGTTGTTGACTTTTACGTGCATGTGTGCAGGGCTGGACGGCTACATCGGGGGAAAAAGTCAGTGGCGGCGGTGGGGATTTCCGAAGACCGAGGGGCGGCCGCCGCATGAGCTGACGAATAGGCCTCGCGGTCTCTAACTAGGTATCGGGCAGCATCTCCGGCTTAGCATCTGAGATGTGCCACAGTTACGGGTGGGGGCCGGGTCGGGGTGCACTATATTTGTTTCCGCTCCGGTCTGGGGTATGAAGAGCTGAACACGCTGGTGGATGCTTGTGGAGGATCGTGGGAGGCGACGATGTAGGTTTTATGTCGGCAGGGTCGGGCAGGGGGCATATATACGTCGTGAACAGGGGAAGGAGCATGTGTGCACCGGCGGAGGTGATACGCGGTTGCCCATGAGTGCGGGTAGGTATGAGATTACATTGATATGGAGCGCATACTGGTGGTAGTTAAACGCTATAGTGGTACGAACCCTGTGATCCTGGTTGTGGCCAAATTTGGCAACACAGTCGTCGGTTATACTGGTGTTTCCGAAAGAACCCCCAGACTTCTGAAAAATCGCTAACCCCCTGCCGCAGGAGCCACTCGCACGGGAGCTTCACTAGTGACAATTTGGCGGCTGATTGCACCAGCTTCTGCACCTGCTCTCTCCGGTCTGGCCACACCACTGCATCTCTTCCAACCGTTCTGCGTCCGAGCGATCCTCTCTCGGTCTCAGAAAGCATGGTTCAACGCCTCTCAACCCAAGCTTGGGTTTCGTCAACTTCTCCATCCTCGATCCCTCAGTCTGCTCCCCTCGGACGAATCCTGCACTCATGACAAATTCCACCATCGTCTGAAACAGCGGTTCTCATGCAGTCGTCGGGAACACCTTTTGATACAACTTCTTCATCACACGTCAAGAAAGGTTCATCTATGGTCAACCACAGACTGCGACTGGTTGAATAAACCTGGGCACGGAACAATGTGACAGCTAGACAGCGGCACATAGTGGTTTGTGACGATGGAAGGTCAGAAAACAGGTCCTCAGAGTAGGCCGCGTCATGTCTCTAAATTGGCCAATTATCTTGCTGGTGAGGGGGACAGACTGGGGGGGAGGAGGCTGAGGTGCAGGAGAGCTGGAGGAGTGCCGATTTCGGTGATGAAGAGGTGGATGGGGATAAGATGACTGGTGGACAAATTGCTCGAAGCCATTGTCTGGCGCAACTTCATGACGACTACACCTGTTCCAGCCTTGTTCTGGCATCAAACGTTGCTTTAACCACGAGTCCAGTAACTTCAGAGAGAACCTGGGATGTGTAGCTCTGCGGCAGTTCCCTGCTCCTCCTCCATCAGCAGGTGGATTTGTCTCACCCAGCTCCCAGGACCACGGACCTCTGACCCACTGCAGTAGTTGCGCCCAGGATTAAGCCCCTCGTTCCTCTACCCAATAGCAGCGTCGGGTTTAAACATTTTGAAAATGAGAGTTATAAACTTACTTTTGTTTTTTAACTTTGTTTTGTTGTTTTGGTTTTGTGTGTGTTGTTTAGTTTTTAAAACCAAACGTGATGCTATCATTGCTATTGGTATTTTCGCCAAGTTGTGAAAGCACACGGGATTCGCCAGATGCGATGACGTGAGTTATTGAAGAAAAATACAACGTAAATATAAAAAAGGAACTGCAGACTGGCCACTTGATGAATACAACACCCAGTGTGGACCCCTAATAACATTTTCCCACTTTCGGTCTTGGCAGATGGATATTGTGCGTCAATAAGCAGCAAAACACAGTGGTCGCAAGTCTCACATCAAAATGCTCACATCATCTGCTACTATAGGCACTTGCTAACGAACTACAGCCACCAGCCAGAATCAACCAAGAAATCAAATATATGGTAACCTATTGTCAGACAGTAAGAAGCCTTTTGGGATTTCCCTAGGCAGATTTCCCTAGCGCAAGTATGAAAGCACACACGTCTATGCACAGTTGTGAGATGACCGTTTGAGTTATGAAAAAAAAATAAACGTAAAATAAAAAAGGAAAATGGCAGACTGTGTTACTAAGTGAAACCAACCGGGCCCTAATAAATTTCCCCTTCGGTCTTGCGATGGATATGTGCGTCAATAAGCCAAGAACACCAGTGGTCGCACAGAGTACTCACTCCAAATGTCAAAATTATAGTCAGAGAGGATGCACTTTGCAAACAAAACTACGCCACACAGCAGAATCCAACCAGAAATAATATAATGAACGCTATTGAGACGTAAAGTAGCCTTCTGGATTCTCCTATGGCTTTTTTAGCAGTAATGAAAGCCACATATATGCCAGATTGAGATGCGCTGAGTTATGAAAAAATAAACGTAAATATAAAAAAGGAAGAATGGCGGACTGTGCCTAATTGAAATACAACCCCGGGCACTGAATAATAGTTTTCCAACTTCGGTCTTTGCGAGATACGGATATGTTGACGGTTCACTAAGCGCCAAAACCCAAGTGGTCGCAAAAGTCACTCCAAATGCTAACAATTGCCTAGTAGAGCAGCTGGCAAACATACAGACACCAGCAGAATCAACCAATTAGTATCAAATATATGTACGATATTGTAGAAGAAGTGAAGCTTTTGGATCTCCTATGGCATTTTAGCAAAAGTATGGAAAAGCACACATACTATGCAAGATGTGTTGAGATGACGATGAGTTATGAAAAAAATAATGTTAAAATAAAAAAGAAATGGCAGACGGTGCCTAATTGAAAGACAACCCCGGGCCTCTAATAAATTTACCACTTCGGTCTTGCGATTGGATTATGTGCTTCACTAAGCGCCAAAACCACAGTGGTGGCAAGTCTCACTCAAATGACTCCACAATTGCTAGTTGCTGCACTGCACAAGAACTACAGCCACCAGCAGATGTCAACCAGAATCAAATAGATTAACGCTATGGTGACGTAGTAGCATTTGAGTTCTCCTATGGCTATTTTCTAGCCAAGTATATTAAAGCACACTACTATCCAGATGAGCTGACGCTGGTTGGAATAAAATAATGTGAAATACCAAACAGAAAACTGCAGACTGTGCCTATTGAAATCAAACCCTAATAAAGTTCCCCCATCTTGGTTGGTTTGAGGTGGTATGGGTGTAGCTAAAGAGTAACACAGACATGGTCGCAAGGTCCCCGGCTACTCCTCACCAATATGGTATAGCTGCACTCTAGTGCCAGCAGCCCAGCCACAAGCAGAATAAAAACAAAAAGGACTACGTATTGTTAGGCCCTAGAAGGGCTGGTTGTGGTTTAGAAATCGATCCTGCAAACGGTAAGTTCAATAAGAACCACCTAACGCTTCCCGACCGCAGCAGCCGTCTCCAGAGCGGCATCCCGACAGAGAATGAGCTCGCGAAGCGCGGAGGCATACGGCGGCAGCGGTAGTCTATCCCAGGGTCACCTGATGCTGGCCAGCACAACCACTGCTATGCGACGTTAAAAGTCACCAGTCAGGCTGGAGTGGAGTGCACGAGTCTCCTGGCTTGTGTATTGGCTCTGTTCCTGGCCGCCAAAAGCAAAAACGGCGGGGTAGTGCCTTTTTCTCGAGCAGGCGAATGTCGTACCTGAGCACGAGCCAGTTTACGAGTTACGACTGCTCGCACGGCATCAAGCTGCGAACACGATTATGTATCGCTCATCTCAATGGTGGCCAGGCTGATCATTAGTACAGGTTAGCTGTTACCTGAAGAAGATTAATAAGACCAAATCTGCCTTTTTAAGGGGCTATTTATCCTTATTGTTAGATGTAACATATGTTTCCGCAAAGCATTATATATTATTTTACTGGAACATGACATATGATGGGTTGCGAGGTATCTCAACACTTTGGCTATGTTTTTGTTTTTCTGAGATACTCATCACGTGAAGTTCTACTTGTGATATATGCATTAATAAATAGAAGGTAAAGAATACACAGTCACAAACATAAAGAGTAACGAGTAACAAATCTCTAACAACAACAAATCTTAAAACACTAAGTTGTCTTTTACCAATAAGGTGAGTAAATCAATGTTGTAGGTCAATATGATTTGGTTGGTCATTATGGTTTTTTACCCAGCATTGTTAGCACATGTAGGGGCCCAAAAATAACTTAGTAAGAGGCTGATAGTGTTAAAAAATCTTCATATGAGAAGACTCAGTCGAACGTTTTTTTTTAACAAGATAAATGTCTCTTCCGGAAACACAAGAAAAAAGATTACAAGCTAATGGTGAATAATACAAAAACAAAGCAATGGGGGCAGCCATGTTACTTACCCGGGTCACGTAAGACCCGCGGCGTATGTTTGGACGAGGAGATTCAGGTCCGTGTGATCAGTAACACGTGCGTCAGGACGTTCATGCATCGTGTAGCAGTGCACGGAGGCCGCCGGAGTCCTCATTCTTCTATTCTATATGTGAGGCTTGGATCTGCGACACAAATACATTTTTAAATTCCGCGGGTTTGTCGAATCGGTCACGGTTATGCAATGTTGAAGCCCCGGAGGCCACGCCCCCCCCCCCCCCTGATTTCTGTCATGTGGAAAACCGGGCACCGATGCGCTTAAAATCCGATGCGGTGTGCCAAATCACGGGGCAATTCGGCGGAAAACGAAAATCTGTACGGGAACCCGACAAAAGTGCACCGTTCGGACCCTTACTAATGAGCCCCATAGTTTCTTACATGACACTTCATAAAAAGTGTGCCATTTCAATTAGGGAAATATCGAACAACAGCAGAATAATTTTAAAAAATAGAGGGGGGGGGGCAGCATGACCTATGCGCAGCGCACACAACAGTTTGACATATGAATGGAAGCTCGGAGAGTGAGAACAATTTCATAGAGCGTTAGCATCTCATCCACGGCTTACCGCGGGCTACAGACGGATTAGACTAGGCCATCCCATTACACGTGCATACCCGTGCTTCTAGATCGTGTCCTATGAGTCTTAGAACAATTGATGTACTAGGGAGATGGCGTTGCTTTCTCTACTCCACTGATTAAACCAACAGTCTTTCTTACAAAGGTCCGCTATATTTTCAAACCTAACTGTTTTACAACCTATAAAAAATGCCCCCTAGTTTAACACGATGTTAATTCTAGACGACTTCCCTTGTGAAAACAGTTGGATGCCTTGTGCCAATATATTAAGGCTATTAGTTTTTAAAGAACATTTTTCCTGAAACAGGGGCATGAATCTCAGGAAAAGGGTGTGGTCTCTGAAAATTGGGTAGCTTCCAGGTGAAAATGGTCATGAGCCAAAACAATAAGAGGTAGCACTGCATTTGGCATATATACTTTAGACTAACTAAAGTGGGTCTAAAGTAGAAATCAAAAGTCTTAGGCTGGATTCAATAGATCTATACAATGTATGTAGCCGGGCGGACACCTCCCTCTCCATAGCAAGTGCACACGTGCTGTATCACAGGGGAAGGGATAGACATGTCCTATTTTTTCCCATGTACGAGTTGCGTACAGTGCCACATGTGTGTTGCACTGATTGACCGAGCCCCAGCTGGCCAAATGGGGACGTCTATACATCCACCTATGGTCATGTGAATACAGCCTTACACTGTGCCAGAATTTTTCACACAAACTGTACAGCCATATAGTGGTGTCTATCTTGCACTGGGGGACCATGCAAACACATTGTAATTCCCGCCATTGTGTTGCAGAGTTCAACTGACCCTCAAGACCATCATAGGAAAGTAGAGAAGAAAGCATCTACCAAATGCATACAGTCTCATATCAGTTGGTATGTTAAGAAGAGAAGTTGGCAAAAGTAAAACCTTCAGTTGTTTAAAGTATAAAAAACTCCTCAAATGGAGCACTGTCAGATGTTTGTTTTGCCATCGGTGTAAACTGTCTGACTGGACCATTCGATCTCGGTTTCATGACCATTCCCTGATTTTGTACGAAGCTGTCATCTTGTTGTGACTACTGTTTGTTCTTAAATTATTCTTGCTGGTTTGCAATTCCCTAATTAATATCTGGTTTTGACTTTTTTGATGACTTTAGTTTTTTTTCTACCCTTTTTCGGTCCTTCACATTATACAAAACAAAACATTGCTTAGTTGGGGGCCTTCCACTTATGGTGGTCACGGAACAGTGAGGAGGAATTGGATCATAGCTCACTTACCTCTACATGACATGACTTCTGGTATGGAGGACTTACATGTACATTACAAGAGCATTATTATTTTGTTTTGTCTGGACTGAACGGAGGTACTAATCACTACAGCAGTACCCTTTGTTTTCCGGGGGACTTACAAGGAATAAACTCCTACAATGTGGAGGGGAAATAGTCATTACAGTCCATAAGAGTACATTGGAGTAAAACCCCTCAAAAGATCACCACTTTTTAAGCTACACAATTTATTGTTTGCAGTTCCTTCACTTACATAAAATTGGTATCTTTCTAACAACTTTGTTTTGGCATATCCAGATATGTGTAACAATGTTTTGTTAATGTAACACAAGGTTAAAGGGGTGTACGTGTTGCTATCAATTATTGTTTTGTGAAAGCAGCTCATTTATGCTTTTGCTTGGAACAACATGAGTTGAGAAATGTTTAATCATTGTAGATGGATAATAATAAAGTTTTTTCTGGATGCATTTGAAAACTTTGGGTGGTGGGGTGGAGGGGGTAACCAATTAGCAATATACTTAGTAGCCTTGCTGGACTTCCCATGTCGTATGATGGGGATCCACATTATTACTGTACAAGCCCTTGGGTGAAGCAGAAGAAGTGGGAATCCCAAAGTGCCCAAATCAGTCACAGTAAAGGGACATAACATCAGAAAGAGCAGGGTAACTGTTTTGCTTACCCTGTTCCATAGGGGTTTTCGGATTACCTGGAAAACTCATTTGATGGTCGCACATCTATCTTTCTCAAAGAAGATGGCCAACATTTACCCTGTTACTTAAAGGAAACCTACCACTTGAAAAGGTAGATGTAAGATGCAAATACCGAGCACCAGCTCAGGGTGAGCTGGTGCCGGTGCTTACTTTCATTAGTGTCATAAACCCCTGTATCGTGGTTTACACACTTTTTAATCTTTATAGCTGAAGCAGCTTTGGCGCACCAAGCGCGCATTATGTCACTGGCTCTCCGGCACTTCCTAAGTGGTACGTTTCCTTTTACGAGACTACCATTCTGGTCTCATTACATTTTTTCCCTGTTGTTGAATAACCTGACTTTTCTGTATTGGGAAGTTTTTTGCCTTTTAACCATCTGAAATCATGATTGCATTTATGCCTTTTCTTCCAATTGTCTTGAAACTGTATAGTCAAGCTAAAAATATAACAATGGGATTCACACTCATTTTCTTTTCTTACTGGCCTCATTACAAACCTCTCTGCAATTTTAATAACCTATTCTCAATGTTGTAAGTAAATTGTGTATCCAATACTGTATTTTGTTACAAGCATCTGTTTTTTTTTATTTTGGCCACAGCATCTTCTTGGGGCTAACATTGCCTCAGGGAGGATTGAGGAGACACTTATTATCCTAATGATACATGATGGTTTTCAGGCACTAGGTTTATACAGTGTTCTCCAAGGGCTAAATATCACCAAATTAGCAGCAGGAACATCCTCTCAGGATCATATTGGACATAACTGCAGTATTTCTGACATTGATCCTTGGGGCATTCCCAGATAACACTGAGTGGATATTTGTGAGCCTTTTCGACTGGATCCTTCTATTCATCAGACACTAACAAGATGTCAAGGAGTTCAGTGTGTGAAGTGACTTTCACACATAGACTAAGTTCAAGTGTTGATGACTCATTAAATTGACTCTAAGGTAAGTCATTTTGATCTTTTCTAAAACTGCTGCGATATCTGCAAGACAGGGAGTAAAGGTAGAAACAAAGACAACATCACCAACTAGACTAAGAGTTGAATTACAATTTAGAGGTACAATGGCATTTCAATGCATATAAGGAATGTTGCCATCAAATTCAATGATAAAAGGCTGTAATCCTAAATAAAGAAAACTAAAGGAAATACAAACTTTTTTTTTGTTTTTGTCAGTGATTCCAGTTACATTCCTTCTCTTTCCAAATGTAGAGCTAATTTAACGTCATGATGTCCTTTAGAAAAGTAGTTTAATAAAAAACTCCATTTTCTAATGAATTATGAAATGCAATGCTCACTTCAAGGTTGATGAGATGAGACTGTGGATGTCAAACTAAAACCTTAAAAAAAGACAAAATACTTAAAATTGAAATATGCAATGTCAACTCGCTGTCTGATTAGCCTTTCATGAAAGTCATGCTTGATGTTAAGAGGTATAGTTTTCCTTATCCCATCCTGGGAAACATATTTTCATATTTCCTAGAATCCCCCAGTGGAGAATCAGTGGCTGTAAGTCTATACGTGCCTACAAGTAGGCCTTAATTGGCAAAGTCTCCGTGCATTATTGCAAATCCACCCATTATAAATAAAATCTAGAGGCAAGCCATTGGCTGGAAAGTTAGCCCATTATGGAGATTAGTTCTGGACTTTGGGAGCCAATTACCATATCAGACACAGCCCCCCAGGAGGTAAATAGGCAACTCATTTAGAAAACCCCAATAATCCTAGTTTTAACATGCATGCCTTGACTTTATAGTTCACAACCACCATATTAAAGGAAATCTACCACTGGTCGGCATTTTCATACAGATACAGGATCATATCTTGATCATGATCTATAGGATCATATCTTCACTAGTCCTAAAACTGTGTAAATTTGGCAAATAATCGTCTTTTGGAAATATGCAAATCAGTTTTGGATGTACTTAGGAGCAGCTGGCTGTGCGATAGAGATGACGACCATGCATGTGCAAGTATTCCGAGGCCCAGGTGACGTCAACCAGCTCTCGGGCAGTGAAATGAGAGGTAGAGGGTGGAGAGGAAGCACGCAGGAGGAGTACAAAATTATGAGCAAAGGGACCATCAAGCAGCCCAGGACTAATTTGCATATTTTAAAAAGATGTTTTTTGACAAATTGAAACCATTTTTGGGCTTATGACGATATAATCATATATCAGTGTTGAAATGCAGGCCAGTAAGAGCTCTTTCACATTGGCATTGATGTTCAGCTTCAGTTGCACATCTGTTCCATTTTGCTTTTATTGTATCTCAGTTTTATTTCCGTTTTGTCTTTGTGTCCACAGAAAAAACTGAAGGTTTAACATTGCTTTGAAAAAAACATCTCACCAGGTTTTTCAGCCCAATCAGTGAAAAAAAAATGGATGTTGCATCCTTTTTATCTGCAAACCCATAGACTTCTATTGCCTCTTGTGATCTGCATCAGTGAAAAAAATAGGACAGGTTTCATAATTTTTTCAACGGATCAGTAAAATACAAGCCAATGTGAAAACACCTATAGAAATCAATGGCTTTGTGCGGCATCCGTGGAAACCACTGAACCATGTACGTGAAAAACAACGCCAATGTGAAAGAACCCTAAGTGTATTCGGGTTAAAAGCTGGCAATCCAAGTGGTAGATTTCCATTAATACCTAACCCAAAAGGAAAATCAGTTGTTAAAAGTATTAAAAGTCCCACCCCCTAAAAACCATGGGAAATGGTTTCAATTTGAATCAAACTAATTAAATAGAAAATGTTAATTTTGCTAAATTGTGACCATTCTTTCTAATACTTCAGCTTTGACAATGATAATGGAAATAAATATATCAATTATTCGAGAGATTTTAAAACAAGGGTCAAATTTTAAACCAAAAACAGCACCACTCTGTAAAATGGGATTTATCTGGTATTGCAACTCTTTCCATGCAGATGACGTCAAGCTTTATTTTTAGACACTGGAAAAGTGGTGCTGTTTGAGGAAACAAGCAGACTGTAACGTCGCTCTATCCGCAGTTGGCAGAATAGATGGCATTTATGTGTGTGAACTCTGGCTTAATTCTTGTGTTTGGATTTACTGAGCCACACCCTCCTCCTTGCATTTCTGTCCTGCCCAGCAAGGGTTACTAGCCTGATTGACAGTTTCCCCAGTGTGCTGCTGGAGGCGTGTCCAGGAACAGCCTTATATACCTGCCTATTCCCATCATACCTGGCTGGTTAGTCTGAATTCGCGTTTACGTAGTATCTAGACTTTTACCTGTTCCGTTTGTTGTACTGCTGTATCTGTACCTGACCGTATATAACCCGATGTTATCTGCAGTTGACACGTTTATATCCCCTGTACCTGTATCTTGATCTGACCTGTGTGATAACCTGGCTGAAGACCGTATTTTCGTGTTGTTTTCCCTCAGTATCGTTACCTAACCTAAGTTTTCCCGCTTTCCTGTCTCAGACCTGTTTAGTATTCTGTGCACCAGTGGGAACACTGGTCGATTCCTGTATTCCGGTTACCTGTTCAGTCTTGTGTCGGTTTCTGTGTACCAGTGTGAACACTGGTCTATACCTGTATTCCGTTACCTGTCCGCTCCACCATCCAGCAGCTGCCAGACGAAGTAAGTCTTCCCTGTCATCTTATAGGGTCACTCAGGGACCGTCATTTAGGTTCCTGATAGTGGGTTCGCCCTTATCAGGGCAGTTTATTTGCTTCAGGCAGGGATGTCGCAGGGTGAGTTCGCCACCACTTACCTAGTCCGACAGCTAGAGCCAAGCCTGGTTGTGGTTGCTTGTTTGCTGGACAGGTGCTGACACAGACACTGCTAGATTTATCATGCTACCTCCTCACTTTTGTAGGAAAGAGAAAAAAAGTTGCAAAAAAGTTCACTGCCTCATTCTATACTTGTGTGTTTATATAACCCCTAGAAGCTTAAAACCAAATGTAATCTCAGATATGAGTTTGAAACTCAGTTATATTATTTGCACACGGCTAAAAGATAAATACATTTTACAATACTTTTAAGACTGTATCTCTTATGGCATTATTCCAGCCTAAAACTAGAATGCTCTTTTTCCAAAATGCCTGAGCTGATGATTACTTTAGCTACATCAAGGATTCCATTACATTTTCGCATGTGCATGCCCTTTGAGGAATGAACCATGAGTTGTGTGTTGTAAGGTTTTAGAAAGGCTAATAAAATTGATACAGTGTTCAAGCCAAGTGGTTCTTATATGTCATCAAATCTTGTGTTCCAGTTTTCTGCTTTAAAAGTAGGTTTAAGAGAGAAAACATATGCTTTTCATTATATGATGGTCATAAATGCCACAACTAAGTACAGATTTAACACTTTACTTCCAAAGATGTGTATATATATATATTAGACTCCTTGTAAAGAATGTTAAACAATATACTGCAACAAAGTATATTACAAGTAATTGTATTCATGCTTTATAATGTTTTTTTTTTAATATAAACAAGTTGTAAATTTAGGGGTTAACAATTTTGGTTTTTAGAGCTCCAAAATCTCTTTATATACAATGACTTATAACAAACCTGTAATGCTGGAAATGGAGTTTAGTTTCTAGGCAGAATTTTATAGAGCAAGAGGAGCTGAACATAAAGTTTTGTTATCTTTTTGTGCAATTTAGTTGAGGCATGGATTCAATATGAACTTTAAATATGTCATTAATACATGATCAACAGATTCTATAGTCGGGATGTGAGGATCTGCCTTCATGGATGGTTTTTCATATCACAGCCCACATATATTCATAAATAGCGATGAGTGGACCTGTTCAGCCAAACATCATAGACCCTTCTTTTTAGGGAATCTAAGCGATTGGAGCTCTAAAAACCAAAATTGTTACCCCTAAATTTCAACTTTATATTAAAAAAAAAACATTAAAGCATGAATACAATTACTTGTAATATACTTTGTTGCAGTATATTGTTTAACATCTTTACAAGGAGTCTAATATATATATATACATCTTTGAAGTAAAGTGTTAAATCTGTACTTAGTTGTGGCATTTAGACCATCATATAATGAAAGCATATGTTTCTCTCTTAAACCTACTTTTAAGAGAAAACTGGAAAACAAGATTGATGACATATAAGAACACTTGGCTTGAACACTGATCAATTTTATTAGCCTTTCTAAAACCTTACAACACACAACTCATGGTTCATTCCTCAAAGGGCATGCACATCCGAAAATGTAATGGAATCCTTGATGTAGCTAAAGTAATCATCAGCTCAGCTTTTGGAAAAAGAGCATTCTAGTTTTAGGCTGGAATAATGCCATAAGAGATACAGTCTTAAAGTATTGTAAAATGTATTTATCTTTTAGCCGTGTGCAAATAATAAACTGAGTTTCAAACTCATATCTGAGATTACATTTGGTTTTAAGCTTCTCAGGGGTTATATAAACACAAGTATAGAATGAGGCAGTGAACTTTTTTGAAACTTCTTTCTCTATCCTACAAAAGTAGATCTGCATACATAGGTAGAATGATAATCTGGCAGTGTCTTGTCAGCACCCTGTCCAGCAAACAAGCAACCACACCAGGCTTGGCGCTAGCTGTCAGACTAGGTAGTGGTGGCGAAACTCACCCTGCGACATCCCTGCTGAAGCAAATAAACTGACTATAATGGCGAACCCACTATCAGGACCTAAATGACGGTCCCTGAGTGACCCTATAAGATGACAGGAAGACTTACTTCGTCTGGCAGCTGCTGGATGGTGGAGCAGCAGGTAACAGGAATACAGGTATAGACCAGTTTCACACTGTAACAAAAAACCGACACAAGACTGAACAGGTAACGGAATACAGGAATCGACCAGTGTTCCCACTGGTGCACAGAATACTAACACAGGTCTGAGACAGGGAAAGCGGGATAACACTAGGAGGTAAACGATACTGAGGGAAAACAACCGATAAACGGTCTTCGCAGGTTATACACAGGTCAGATCCAGATACAGTACAGAGCGGATATAAACACAGTCAGGTCAGCATCACGGTTATATACAGGTCAGGTACAGATACAGGCGAACAACGGAGCCAGGTAAAACTGAACTAATACACAGGTAAGACTTGAAGAATACCGCAGTATGATGGAATGGCAGGTATATAAGGCTGTCTGGACACGCCTCCAGCAGCACACGGGGAAACTGTCAATCAGGCTAGTAAACCCTTGCTGGCAGGAAGAAAGTGCAAGGAGGAGGGTGTGGCTCGTAATCCAAACACAAGAATTAAGCCGAGTTCACACACACATAAATGCCATCTATTGGCCAACGCGGATAGAGCGACGTTTACAGTCTGCTTGTTTCCTCAACACGCACCACTTTCCAGTGTCCTAAATAATAGCTTGACGTCATCTGCATGGAAAGAGTTGCAATACCAGTAAATCCCATTTTACAGAGTGGTGCTGTTTTTGGTTTAAAATTTGACCCTTGTTTTAAAAATCTACTCGAATAATTGATATATTTATTTCCATATACATGTCAAAGCTGAAGTATTAGAAAGAGGTCACAATTTAGCAAATAACATTTTCTATTTAATTAGTTTGATTCAAATTGAAACACATTTCCATGGTTTTTAGGGGTGGGACTTTAATACTTTTAACAACTGATTTTCCTTTGGGTTAGGTAGAATGGAACTCTACCACTTGATTGCCAGTTTAAACCCGAATACACTTAGGTTCTTTCACATTGGCGTTGTTTTTCACGTACATGGTTCAGTGGTGTTTCCACGGATGCCGCCACCAAAGCTTGATTTCTATGGGTTGTTTTAATTGGCTTGTATTTTCCTGATCCATTGAAAAAATTATGAACCGTCCTATTTTTTTCAGCGATGCAGATCACAAGAGGCATATAGAAGTCTATGGGTTTGCAGATAAAAAGGATGCAACATCCATTTTTTTTTCACTGATTGGGCTGAAAAACATGGTGAGTTTTTTTTTCAAAGCAATGTTAAACCTTCAGTTTTTTCTGTGGACACAAAACAAAAACGGAATATAAAACTGAGATACTAAAAGCAAATTGGAACAGATGTGCAACTGAAGCCTGAACATCAATGCCAATGTGAAGAGCTCTTAACTGCCTGCATTTCAACACGATTATGATTATATCATCATAAGCCCAAAATGGTTTCAATTTGTCAAAAAACATCTTTTTAAAATATGCTAATTAGTCTGGGCTGCTTGATGGTCCCTTTGCCATATTTTGTACTCCTCCTGCGGCTTCCTCTCCACCCTCTACTCTCACTTTCATGTGCCACGGAGCTGGTTGACGTCACCTGGGCTCGGAATACTTGCACATGCATGGTCGTCATCTCTATCGCACAGCCAGCTGCTCCTAGTACATCCAAAACTGATTTGCATATTTCCAAAAGACGATTATTTGCCACATTTACACAGTTTTAGGACGTGAAGATATGATCCTATAGATCATGATCAGATATGATCCTGTATCTGTATGAAAATGCCGACCAGTGGTAGATTTCTTTAATATTTGGTGGTTTGTGAACTATAAAGTCAAGGCATGCATGTTTAAAACTAGGATTATTGGGGGTTTTCTAAATGAGTTTGCCTATTTACCTCCTGGGGGCTGTGTCGATATGGTATTGGCTCCCAAAGTCCAGAACAATTCCTAATGGGCTAACTTTCCAGCCAATGGCTTCCTCTAGATTTATTATTTAATGGGTGGATTTGCATAATGCACGGAGACTTGCCAATTAAGGCCTACTTGTAGGACGTATAGATTCAGCCCTGAACTCACGGGGGGATTCTAGGAAATATGAAAATATGTTCCAGATGGGATAAGGAAAACTATACCTTCTAACATCAAGAATGACTTTCATGAAAGGCCAGATCAGCAGCGAGTTGACATTGCATATTTCAATTTTAAGTATTTGTCTTTTTTTAAGGTTTTAGTTTTGACATCACCCAGTCCTCATCTCATCAACCTTGAAGTGAGCATTGCATTTCATATTCATGAAAATGGAGTTTTTATTAAACTACTTTTCTAAAGGACATCATGACGTAATTAGCTCTACATTTGGAAAGAGAAGGAATGTAACTGGAATCATGACACAAACAAAAAAAGTTTGCATTTCCTTTAGTTTTCTTTATTTAGGATTATAGCCTTTTATCATTGAATTTGATGGCACCTTCTTATATGCCATTGAAATGCCATTGTACCTCTCTAAATCGTTTATCAACTCTAGTATCGTTGGTGATGTTGTCTTTGTTTCTTACCTTTATCCCTTCTTGCAGATATCGCAAGCAGTTTTAGAAAAGATCAAAATGACTTACCTTAGAGTCATTTATGAGTCATCAACACTTGAACTTCGTCTATGTGTGAAGGTCACTTCACACACTGAACTCCTTGACACTTGTGTTGTCTGATGAATAGGAAGGATCCAGATCGAAAAGGCTCACAAATATCCACTCAGTGTTATCTGGGAATGCCCCAAGGATCAATGTCAGAAATACTGCAGTTTATGTCCAATATGATCCTGAGAGGATGTTCCTGGCTGCTAATTTGTGTGATATTTAGCCCTTGGAGAACACTGTATAAACCTAGTGCCTGAAACCATCAGTATCATTAGGATAATAGTGTCTCCCAATCCTCCCTGAGCAATGTTAGCCCCAAGAAGATGCTGTGGCCAAAATAAAAAAAAACAGATGCTTGTAACAAAATACAGTATGATACACATTTACTTACACATTGAGCATAGGTTATTAAAATTGCAGAGAGGTTTGTAATGAGGCCAGTAGAAAGAAAATGAGTGTGAATCCCATTGTTATTTTTTTAGCTTGACTATACAGTTTCAAGACATTGGAAGAAAAGGCATAATGCAATCATGATTTCAGATGGCGAAAGGCAAAAAACTTCCCAATACGAGAAAAGTCGTGATTCAAACAACAGGGAAAATGTAATGAGACCAGAATGGTAGTCTCGTAAAGGAAACGTACCACTTAGGAAGTTTGCGGAGAGCCAGTGACATCATGCGCGCTTGTGCGCCAAAGCTGCTTCAGCTATAAAGATTAAAAATGTGTAAACCACGATACAGGGTTTATGAACTAATGAAAGTAAGCACCGGCACCAGCTCACCCTGAGCTGGTGCTCGGAATTTGCATTACATCTACACCTTTTCAAGTGGTAGGTTTCCTTTAATAACAGGGTAAATGTTGGCCATCTTCTTTGAGAGATAGATGTGCGACCATCAAATGAGTTTTCAGTCTCCGGAACACCCCTATGGAACAGGTAAGCAAAACAGTTTACCCTGCTCTTTCTGATGTTATGTCCCTTTACTGTGACTGATTTGGGCACTTTGGGATTCCCACTTCTTCTACTTCACCCAAGGGCTTGTACAGTATAATGTGAGCAGCGGTCTGGTCTGGACCCGCGGGGGGCCGGGGAATCCCCCGGTGGGCCTCTAACTCCTGTCACCAGGGTTGGTCTGTGCCGTTGGTGGGCCTGACTCCTGTCACTATGGCAGGGCCTCGATCGGATGCAACGGAGGAGACCCCTGCCAGTGGCTGCAATAGTACTTGATACGGCCGGAAACGCTCCATCGAGTACTATCACTGACTGCAGCCCGCGAAACACTGAGTGCGAACGTCGCGGGTACTTTCCGCGCACGGCGCCACTCAGCCCTAGATGAGCCGGCCCGCAGTGGACCTCGTCGCCCGTGACCACGTCGTTGACGTATCTCGTCAAACTCTCACAGCAGCACCAGGGAATGGATCTGAAGGATCAGTGGGGTGATTTTTTTTTTTTTTGCCTTGATAAATTAAGGAGGGAAGGGGCCCTAATTTAAATATGGAGGGGAGGGGGATCACTTAATAACTTATGGAGGGGAGGGGGAGGATCGAGAATTATGGAGGGGTAGAGCTTAAGGGGGAGAGGACTTAATAAATATGGAGTGGGGAGGGCGCCCTTAATAAATTATGGAGGGGAGGGGGACCCTTAATTAACTATGGAGGGGAGGGGGGGGGTTCCTTACTAAATTATGGGGGGGACCCTTAATAAAATATGGAGGGGAGGGGGTTCCTTTAATAAATTAATGGAGGGAGGGGGGTTCCTTAATAAATTATGGAGGGGAGGGGGGTTCCTTACAAATTATGGAGGGGGGACCCTAGAATAAAAATATGGAGTGGAGGGGGTGCCTTAATAATTATGGAGGGGAGGGGACCCTTAATGAAACATATGGAGGGGAGGGGGGGGGTTCTACTTATTATGGAGGGTGAGGGGGACCACTTAATAAACTATTGGGGGAGAGGGGGTTCCTTAATAAATTATGGATGGGGAGGGGGAACTTCATAAAATATGGGTGGGGGGGGTTCCTTACTAAATTATGGAGGGGAGGGGGGCGGAGGTACCTTAATAATGATGAGGAGGTGTGGGCATGCCTCAATATTATATATGGAGGGGAGGGGGGACCCTATATAAATATGGGGGAGGGGGATGGACCTTAATAACTAGGAGGGGAGGAGGCGCCCTTAATAAACTATGGAGTTGAGGAGGGGAGACCTTAATTAAATATGGAGGGGTGGGGGGACCCTTAATAAATTATGGAGGGGAGGGGGTCCCTTAATTAAACATGGAGGGTGGTGGCGTGGCCTGTAATATAATAGTGCGTGAGGGGGTTCCTTAATAGATTATGGAGGGGGGGGAGGTCCTTAATAAGGGACTTGGTAATGACGTGTTCAATTGGGAGCCTTATAAATAATAGGGGGATGCTGTGTAATTGGGGGGACATATTAAAATCGTCAGGGGCGGGCAGTGTGATGTGTTCTGACAGGTTTATCCAGTGTGACATTCATTACTGTAAGTAACTGTGGTATTTTTAGGGGCCGTGCGGGATCTGCTTCACCAGAGCTACAATCTGCCCAAATTCTGCAACACAGATTTTACGACGTCTTCTGACGTGAAGGAGAAGACAGTCACCTGTGAGGTACAAATCCTCTTCTATCTGGTTGAGATCGTGATTGGGGTTTTACCTTCTAAGGCTACAATTCACACCTACCTATGGGGGAATCTATATACGGCCGATATTACGTCCCCCAGTTTTTTGTTGTTTTTTTTTTTTTTTTTTTTTTAGTAGTTTTTTTTTTTTTCCTTGTTTTTTTTTTTTTTTTTTATTTTTTTTTCTTTTTTTGTCTTTTCTTTTTTTCCCCTTCCTTTGTTCTTTTTTTTTGTTGTTGTGTTTCTTTTTCTCTCTTTTTACCTCTTTTTTTTTTGTTTTTTTTTTGTTTTTTTTTGAATTTCTTTTTTTTTAGACAGCACCACAGGAGGAGCATTTCTCTTATGGGGGCAACAGACCTTCAACCATCTCCCTCCCTTATATATACAATGGCTTATAACAAACCTGTAATGCTGGAAATGGAGTTTAGTTTTTAGGCAGAATTTTATAGAGCAAGAGGAGCTGATCATAAAGTTTTGTTATATTTTTGTGGAATATAGTTGAGGCATAGATTCAATATGAACTTTAAATATGTCATTAATACATGATCAACAGATTCTATAGTCGGGATGTGAGGGTCTGCCTTCATGGATGGTTTTTCATATCACAGCCCACAAATATTCATAAATAGCGATGAGTGGACCTGTTCAGCCAAACATCATAGACCCTTCTTTTTAGGCTTTGGCAAGGTTGCAGTCGGGTCAGCAAAAATAAGGGAAGGTGTGTCAGCACAGCCATAAGTAACACAGGATGAAGACTGGTTATTTCTTTGTGTGCTCTATCTCCTCATCCTCCTGCATGTCAGCACCACACAAAGAAATAACCAGTTTATCCTGTGTTACTTATGGCTGTGCTGACACACCCTTCCCTTATTTTTGCTGACCCGACTGCAACCTTGCCAAAGCCTAAAAGAGGGTCTATGGTTTGGGTCTGAACAGGTCCACTCATCACTATTTATGAATATTTGTGGGCTGTGATATGAAAAACCATCCATGAAGGCAGAACCTCACATCCCGTATAGAATCTGTTGATCATGTATTAATGACATATTTAAAGTTATATTGATCTATGCTCCAACTATATTCCACAAAAATATAACAAAACTTTATGATCAGCTCCTCTTGCTCTATAAAATTCTGCCTAAAACTAAACTCCATTTCCAGCATACAGGTTTGTTATAAGCCATTGTAAATTAAAGAGATTTTGGAGCTCTAAAAACCAAAATTGTTACCCCTAAATTTACAACTTTATATAAAAAAAAAAACATATAAAGCATGAATACAATTACTTGTAATATACTTTGTTGCAGTATATTGTTTAACATTCTTTACAAGGAGTCTAATATATATATATACATCTTTGAAGTAAGTGTTAAATCTGTACTTAGTTGTGGCATTTAGACCATCATATAATGAAAAGCATATGTTTCTCTCTTAAACCTACTTTTAAGAGAAAACTGGAAACAAGATTGATGACATATAAGAACACTTGGCTTGAACACTGTATCAATTTTATTAGCCTTTCTAAAACCTTACAACACACAACTCATGGTTCATTCCTCAAAGGGCATGCACATCCGAAAATGTAATGGAATCCTTGATGTAGCTAAAGTACATCATCAGCTCGGCTTTTGGAAAAAGAGCATTCTAGTTTTAGGCTGGAATAATGCCATAAGAGATACAGTCTTAAAGTATTGTAAAATGTATTTATCTTTTAGCCGTGTGCAAATAATATAACTGAGTTTCAAACTCATATCTGAGATTACATTTGGTTTTAAGCTTCTCAGGGGTTATATAAACACCAAGTATAGAATGAGGCAGTGAACTTTTTTGCAACTTTTTCTCTATCCTCAAAAGTAGGATCTGATTATATAGGTGAATGATAATCTGGCGTGTCTGTGTAGCACCCTGTCCAGCAAACAAGCAACCACACCAGGCTTGGCGCTAGCTGTCAGACTAGGTAGTGTGGCGAAATCACCCTGCGACATTCCCTGCTGAAGCAAAAACTGCACTATAATGGCGAACCCACTATCAGGACCTAAATGACGGTCCCTGAGTGACCCTATAAGATGACAGGAAGACTTACTTCGTCTGGCAGCTGCTGGATGGTGGAGCAGCCAGGTAACGAATACAGGTATAGACCAGTTTCACACTGTAACAAAGAAACCGACACAAGACTGAACAGTAACCGAATACAGGAATCGACCAGTGTTCCCACTGGTGCACAGAATACTAACACAGGTCTGAGACAGGGAAAGCGGGATAACACTAGGAGGTAAACGATACTGAGGGAAAACAACCGATAAACGGTCTTCAGCAGGTTATACACAGGTCAGATCCAGATACAGGTACAGAGCGGATATAAACACAGTCAGGTCAAGCATCAGCGGGTTATAACAGGTCCAGTACAGATACAGGCAACAAACGGAGCAGGTAAAACTGAACTGATACACAGTAAGACTGAACGAATAAACCGCAGTATGATGGAATAGGCAGGTATATAAGGCTGTTCTGGACACGCCTCCAGCAGCACACGGGGAAACTGTCAATCAGGCTAGTAAACCCTTGCTGGGCAGGAATGAAAGTGCAAGGAGGAGGGTGTGGCTCGTAATCCAAACACAAGAATTAAGCCAGTTCACACACACATAAATGCCATCTATTGGCCAACGTCGGATAGAGCGACGTTTACAGTCTGCTTGTTTCCTCAAACGCACCACTTTCCAGTGTCCTAAATAAAGCTTGACGTCATCTGCATGGAAAGAGTTGCAATACCAGTAAATCCCATTTTACAGAGTGGTGCTGTTTTTGGTTTAAAATTTGACCCTTGTTTTAAAATCTTCGAATAATTGATATATTTATTTCCATATACATTGTCAAAGCTGAAGTATTAGAAAGAGGTCACAATTTAGCAAAATAACATTTCTATTTAATTAGTTTGATTCAAATTGAAACCATTTCCATGGTTGTTTAGGGGTGGGACTTTAATACTTTTAAACAACTGATTTTCCTTTGGGTTAGGTAAATGGAACTTACCACTTGGATTGCCAGCTGTTAAACCCGAATACACTTAGGTTCTTTCACATTGGCGTTGTTTTTCACGTACATGGTTTCAGTGTGTTTCCACGATGCCGACCAAAGCCTTGATTTCTATGGGTGTTTTCACATTGGCTGTATTTTCCTGATCCATTGAAAAAATTATGAAACCGTCCTATTTTTTCAGTGATGAGATCAACAAGAGGCAATAGAAGTCTATGGGTTTGCAGATAAAAAGGATGCAACATCCATTTTTTTTTCACTGATTGGGCTGAAAAACTGGTGAGTTTTTTTTTCAAAGCAATGTTAAACCTTCAGTTTTTTCTGTGGACACAAAACAAAAACGGAAATAAAACTGAGATACAAAAGCAAATGGAACAGATGTGCAACTGAAGCTGAACATCAATTGCTCAATGTGAAGAGCTCTTAATGCCTGCATTTCAACACTGATTATGATTATATCATCATAAGCCCAAAAATGGTTTCAATTTGTCAAAAAACATCTTTTAAAATATGCTAATTAGTATCTGGGCTGCGTTGATGGTCCCTTTGCTCATAATTGTACTCCCCTGCGGCTTCCTCTCCACCCTCTACCTCTCACTTTCATGTGCCGGAGCTGGTTGACGTCACCTGGGCCTCGGAATACTTGCACATGCATGGTCGTCATCTCTATCGCACAGCCAGCTGCTCCTAAGTACATCCAAAACTGATTTGCATATTCCAAAAGACGATTATTTGCCACATTTAACACAGTTTTAGGACGTGAAGATATGATCCTATAGTCATGATCAGATATGATCCTGTATCTGTATGAAAATGCCGACAGTGGTAGATTTCCTTTAATATTTGGTGGTTTGTGAACTATTAAAGTCAAGCATGCATGTTAAAACTAGGATTATTGGGGGTTTTCTAAATGAGTTGCCTATTTACCTCCTGGGGGCTGTGTCGATATGGTATTGGCTCCCAAAGTCCAGAACAATTCCATAATGGGCTAACATTTCCAGCCAATGGCTTGCCTCTAGATTTATTATTTAATGGGTGGATTTGCATAATGCACGGAGACTTGCCAATTAAAGGCCTACTTGTAGGCACGTATAGACTTCAGCACCTGAACTCACGGGGGGATTCTAGGAAATATGAAATATGTTTCCAGATGGGATAAGGAAAACTATACCTTCTAACTCAAGATGACTTCATGAAAGGCTCTAGATCAGACAGCGAGTTGACATTGCATATTTTCAATTTAAGTATTTTGTCTTTTTTTAAGGTTTTAGTTTGACATCCCAGTCCTCATCTCATCAACCTTGAAGTGAGCATTGCATTGTCATAATTCATAGAAAATGGAGTTTTTTTAATACTACTTTTCTAAAGGACATCATGACGTAAATTAGCTCTACATTTGGAAAGAGAAGGAATGTAACTGGAATCATGACAAAAACAAAAAAAGTTTGCATTTCCTTTAGTTTTCTTTATTAGGATTATAGCCTTTTATCATTGATTTGATGGCACCTTCCTTATATGCCATTGAAATGCCATTGTACCTCTCTAAATCGTTTTCAACTCTAGTATCGTTGGTGATGTTGTCTTTGTTTCTTACCTTTACTCCCTTCTTGCAGATATCGCAAGCAGTTTTAGAAAAGATCAAATGACTACCTTAGAGTCAATTTATGAGTCATCAACACTTGAACTTGTCTATGTGTGAAGGTCACTTCACACACTGAACTCCTTGACACTTGTGTTGTCTGATGATAGGAAGGATCCAGATCGAAAAGGCTCACACAATATCCACTCAGTGTTATCTGGGAATGCCCCAGGATCAATGGTCAGAAATACTGCAGTTTATGTCCAATATGATCCTGAGAGGATGTTCCTGCTGCTAATTTGTGTGATATTTAGCCCTTGGAGAACACTGTATAAACCTAGTGCCTGAAACCATCATATCATTAGGATAATAGTGTCTCCCAATCCTCCCTGAGGCAATGTTAGCCCCAAGAAGATGCTGTGGCCAAAATAAAAAAAAACAGATGCTCTGTAACAAAATACAGTATGATACACATTTACTTACAACATTGAGCATAGGTTATTAAAATTGCAGAGAGGTTTGTAATGAGGCAGTAGAAAGAAAATGAGTGTGAATCCCATTGTTATTTTTTAGCTTGACTATACAGTTTCAAGACATTGGAAGAAAAGGCATAATGCAATCATGATTTCAGATGGCGAAAGGCAAAAAACTTCCCAATACAGAAAAAGTCGGTGATTCAACAACAGGGAAAATGTAATGAGACCAGAATGGTAGTCTCGTAAAGGAAACGTACCACTTAGGAGTTTGCGGAGAGCCAGTGACACATGCGCGCTTGTGCGCCAAAGCTGCTTCAGCTATAAAGATTAAAAATAGTGTAAACCACGATACAGGGTTTATGACACTAATGAAAGTAAGCACCGGCACCAGCTCACCCTGAGCTGGTGCTCGGAATTTGCATTTACATCTACCACCTTTCAAGTGGTAGGTTTCCTTTAAGTACAGGGTAAATGTTGGCCATCTTCTTTGAGAAGATAGATGTGCGACCATCAAATGAGTTTTCAGTCTCCGAAACCCCTATGGAACAGGGTAAGCAAAACAGTTACCCTGCTCTTTCTGATGTTATGTCCCTTTACTGTGACTGATTTGGGCACTTTGGGATTCCCACTTCTTCTACTTCACCCAAGGGCTTGTACAGTATAATGTGAGAAGCGGTCTGGTCTGGACCCGCGGGGGGCCGGGGAATCCCCCGGTGGGCCTCTTACTCCTGTCACCAGGGTTGGTCTGTGCCGTTGGTGGGCCTGACTCCTGTCACTATGGCAGGGGATCCGATCGGATGCAACGGAGACCCCTGCCAGTGGCTGCAATAGTACTCGATACGGCCGGAAACGGCCGCATCGAGTACTATCACTGACTGCAGCCGAAACACTGAGTGCGAACGTCGCCGGGTACTTTCCGGCGCACGGCGCACTCAGGCCCTAGATGAGCCGGCCCGCAGTGGACCTCGTCGCCCGTGCCACGTCGTTGACGTATCTCTTCAAACTCTCACAGCAGCACCAGGGAATGGATCTGAAGGATCAGTGGGGTGATTTTTTTTTTTTTTGCCTTGATAAATTAAGGAGGGAAGGGGCCCTAATTTAAATATGGAGGGGAGGGGGATCACTTAATAACTTATGGAGGGGAGGGGGAGGATCGAGAATTATGGAGGGGTAGAGCTTAAGGGGGAGAGGACTTAATAAATATGGAGTGGGGAGGGCGCCCTTAATAAATTATGGAGGGGAGGGGGACCCTTAATTAACTATGGAGGGGAGGGGGGGGGTTCCTTACTAAATTATGGGGGGGACCCTTAATAAAATATGGAGGGGAGGGGGTTCCTTTAATGAATTAATGGAGGGAGGGGGGTTCCTTAATAAATTATGGAGGGGAGGGGGGTTCCTTACAAATTATGGAGGGGGGACCCTAGAATAAAAATATGGAGTGGAGGGGGTGCCTTAATAATTATGGAGGGGAGGGGACCCTTAATGAAACATATGGAGGGGAGGGGAGGGGGTTCTACTTATTATGGAGGGTGAGGGGGACCACTTAATAAACTATTGGGGGAGAGGGGGTTCCTTAATAAATTATGGATGGGGAGGGGGACACTTCATAAAATATGGGTGGGGGGGGTTCCTTACTAAATTATGGAGGGGAGGGGGGCGGAGGTACCTTAATAATGATGAGGAGGTGTGGGCATGCCTCAATATTATTATGGAGGGGAGGGGGGACCCTATATAAATATGGGGGAGGGGGATGGACCTTAATAACTAGGAGGGGAGGAGGCGCCCTTAATAAACTATGGAGTTGAGGAGGGGACCTTAATTAACTATGGAGGGGTGGGGGGACCCTTAATAAAAGTTATGGACGGGGAGGGGGGTCCTTAATTAAAGCATGGAGAAGTGGTGCGGTGGCCTGTAATATAATAGTGCGATGTAGGGGTTCCTTATAGAATTATGGAGGGGGGGGAGGTCCTTATATAAGGGAGCTTGAATGACGTGTTAATTGGGAGGCCTTATAATAATAGAGGGATGTGCGTGTGTAATTGGGGGGATATTAAAAATCGCAGGGGGGCAGTGTGAATGTTTCTGTTCTGACAGTGTTTTATCCAGGTGGACATTTTATGTAAGTAACTGTGGTACTTTTTAGGGGCGCAGTGCGGGATCTGTTCACCAGAGTAACATCTGCCCAAAATTCTGCAACACAGATTTTACGACGTTCTGATCGTGAAGGAGAAACAAGTCACCTGTGAGGTACAATCCTCTTCTATCGGGTTGAGATCGTGATTAGTGTTTACCTTCTAAAGGCTACAATTCACACCTACCTATGGGGAATCTAATACGGCCGATATACAGTCCCCCAGTTTTTTGTTGTTTTTTTTTTTTTTTTTTTTTTAGTAGTTTTTTTTTTTTTCCTTGTTTTTTTTTTTTTTTTTTATTTTTTTTTCTTTTTTTGTCTTTTCTTTTTTTCCCCTTCCTTTGTTCTTTTTTTTTGTTGTTGTGTTTCTTTTTCTCTCTTTTTACCTCTTTTTTTTTTGTTTTTTTTTTGTTTTTTTTTGAATTTCTTTTTTTTTAGACAGCACCACAGGAGGAGCATTTCTCTTATGGGGGCAACAGACCTTCAACCATCTCCCTCCCGTTATTTCTTTGTGTGCTCTATCTCCTCATCCTCCTGCATGTCAGCAGCTGCTTTCCTATTGTTCTCTGTACTCCCCTCCCCCACTGTCCTGGGAGGAGGGGAGTACAGAGTTATAGTGATAACATCTGCTGAATGACCTGGCTGACATATCACTTTTAGCAGGTATAGTAGTAATAAGGCTGTATTGAATTATCGGTTGGTGTAACAGTCCAAAAGTGTACCGTATATACTTGTGTATAAGCCACTATAAGCCATTAAACACGAGTCAATTAAAAAAATAAACTTACATACTCACCTTACAGCGTCCCTGATGCTTGTCCTGGCTTCCCAATACTCGTCGCAGGTCTTCTTCTTTCTTCTCCCCGCTGTAATAGCCAGCTGAGCCGCGACCATGCGATCTGCCGGCCGGTGCATACTATGATGTGGCTGCTGGTGACATCATAGTATGTGACAGCCGGCAGATCGCATGGCCGCATCTCTGCCGGCTGTTACAGCGGAAAGAAGCCAGAAGAGGACCCGCGACGAGCATCAGGAAACCGCAACGAGCATCGGGGACACCTGAAGGTGAGTATGTAATTTTATTTTTTTCTGCAGGCTGACTATATACTAAAGGGGGCTGGCTGGATGTATAATTATGGGGTCTGGTTGGCTTGCTGTATATTTAAGGGGGCTGGCAAGCTATATACTACAGGGGCTGGCTGACTATATACTACAGGAGGCTGGCTATATACTACTGGGGCCTGGCTATATACTACTGGGGGCTGGCTATATACTACAGGGGCTGGCTGGCTATGTACTACAGGGGGCTGGCTATATACTACTGGGGGGTTGGCTGGCTATATACTACAGGGGACTGGCAGACTATATACTACAGGGGCTTGCAGGCTATATATTACAAGGGGTTGGCAGGCTATATACTACAGGGGACATGCTGTCTATATCCTGGGAGGCTGTGACCAATGCATTTCCCACCCTGGGCTTATACTCGAGTCAATAGTTTTTCCTGGTTTTGGTATTAAAATTTGGGGCCTCAGCTTAAACTCGGTTGGCTTATACTTGAGTGTATACAGTATATGTTTGACATCTGTATGTATAGGTTATTGTAACTGTAATGCATGTTTGTATAGATGTGAGGATTGTATTTGAATTTATCTATCAGGTAGGGTCACATCTGTGTTTTACAGCTGTGACAGTGAGATGATGATTAAGCCTGTATACTGATTCTGTATACTGATTGGCTGTACTATTATTAATATTGTATGAGGTGAGAGCTCAGCATTATGGAACATGAGGGAAGCTGCTCTGGCTCCAGTGCCCTTAGCTGATGTTACAACAAGGAAGTGCCCCCCTACTTAAAGAGAAGCTGGAGATGATTTTATAGGAATGTCCGATAGAGATATGAGGCTGGATCACAGGCTAGGATGAAGCCAGCAGCATGATATAGGTACCATTGGAATTATTGTCAAAAGGTCTTTCAAACTGTGCTAAAACTGTCTTTGGCCATGTAACTTTGGAGTTACACTTTAAGACTTTTTGACTAACAAAAAAGTGTCTACCAGACTCCTACTATCGAGCCTTATTGAAGTAAAAGGAGAGATGAGCAGGTTCCATCAACACACAAAAAAGCAAAATTATTCATTATAAAATACACTCACCGGCCACTTTATTAGGTACACCATGCTAGTAACGGGTTGGACCCCCTTTTGCCTTCAGAACTGCCTCAATTCTTTGTGGCATAGATTCAACAAGGTGCTGGAAGTGGTGACACTTCCAAGCTTGGCCCACTACAGGCAGAAAGCCAAGCCTCCACTAACTAGCGTCTGAAGCCGAACGGACAGTCACAGCACTTCTTGTCTGCTACATGACACTCCTCCTACCTACAGTCCCACTACTACTATAGGAAGGTGACTAATCATGTATTGGATGCCAAAGGCAGCCTGTTCTATGTCCAGTACAGTATCTGTACTCTGCTAAATTGAGAGAATCTTTCCACTTGCCTCTTCCTTTTACTTCCATCTTACCTGGGCCATCCTGAAGCACTTCTGACCACCAATGCATATCCATCAGGCTGAGAAGACCCTGTTCCATACTTCAGCACCACTTATACATCAGGACTGAAGTTCCTTGGTCACTTACATTCACCGGCCACTTTATTAGGTACACCATGCTAGTAACGGGTTGGACCCCCTTTTGCCTTCAGAACTGCCTCAATTCTTTGTGGCATAGATTCAACAAGGTGCTGGAAGCATTCCTCAGAGATTTTGGTCCATATTGACATGATGGCATCACACAGTTGCCGCAGATTTGTCGGCTGCACATCCATGATGCGAATTTCCCGTTCCACCACATCCCAAAGATGCTCTATTGGATTGAGATCTGGTGACTGTGGAGGCCATTTAAGTACAGTGAACTCCTTGTCATGTTCAAGAAACCAGTCTGAGATTATTCCAGCTTTATGACATGGAGCATTATCCTGCTGAAAGTAGCCATCAGATGTTGGGTACATTGTGGTCATAAAGGGATGGACATGGTCAGCAACAATACTCAGGTAGGCTGTGGCGTTGCAACGATGCTCAATTGGTACCAAGGGGCCCAAAGAGTGCCAAGAAAATATTCCCCACACCATGACACCACCACCACCAGCCTGAACCGTTGATACAAGGCAGGATGGATCCATGCTTTCATGTTGTTGACGCCAAATTCTGACCCTACCATCCGAATGTCGCAGCAGAAATCGAGACTCATCAGACCAGGCAACGTTTTTCCAATCTTCTACTGTCCAATTTCGATGAGCTTGTGCAAATTGTAGCCTCAGTTTCCTGTTCTTAGCTGAAAGGAGTGGCACCCGGTGTGGTCTTCTGCTGCTGTAGCCCATCTGCCTCAAAGTTCGACGTACTGTGCGTTCAGAGATGCTCTTCTGCCTACCTTGGTTGTAACGGGTGGCGATTTGAGTCACTGTTGCCTTTCTATCAGCTCGAACCAGTCTGCCCATTCTCCTCTGACCTCTGGCATCAACAAGGCATTTCCGCCCACAGAACTGCCGCTCACTGGATGTTTTTTCTTTTTCGGACCATTCTCTGTAAACCCTAGAGATGGTTGTGCGTGAAAATCCCAGTAGATCAGCAGTTTCTGAAATACTCATGCACCAACAACCATGCCACGTTCAAAGGCACTCAAATCACCTTTCTTCCCATACTGATGCTCGGTTTGAACTGCAGGAGATTGTCTTGACCATGTCTACATGCCTAAATGCACTGAGTTGCCGCCATGTGATTGGCTGATTACAAATTAAGTGTTAACGAGCAGTTGGACAGGTGTACCTAATAAAGTGGCCGGTGAGTGTATACTGTTTCAAAGAAAAAGTCAAATGATGTTTCAGATTGCAGTAAAGTACGAACCCAAAGTAGAAAAAAACAATTAGCAGTTTTCTAAATGTTACAATAAATGACTAAAACTGAAATGAAATCTTAATCATAATCACATATATTGGCAGAAATTAAACAATGCACGAACACCATGCCTGAAAAGAAGTCTATTCATCTATGTTATTAAATTCTTCTCTCTCTCTATATATATATCAATCCGGACAGGGGGGGAGAGAAATTGTGCCGTGAATGGCAAAATATTTTACTTTGGGGGGGGGTCTGGTGATACTCTGGATCAATGTGAGCACATTGTTGTGCAGCACATTAAACTTTTTGCGGCACTTGGCGCAAAACACACAAAAGTAATACACATTATCGGCTCATTTGTTCCATGAGAAATGATTCTCATGGTTTCTCCAATGAGATTTTACCTGTCACCTTCCCATGACCTTCATGCATTTATGTTGTGAATTGTTTTGCACCTTTCCCACATCCATTGATTTTTCATTTTAGTTTCTCTGTTACTCAGTTACTAGGCCATATGTTTTAATCATCCAGCAAAGTATATACATTTCCACAGAATGATATAAAAATCGAGCAGAGGAATGATTTAAGAAAGAAGATAAAGCATTGTGGATAAGGGTAATAGAACTGAAATTCAGACCATGTTCTCTGTCCAAGGAACAGCTTTGTTGAAACACGTTTGTTTTGTCTCTTAATCCTGCCTTATAGTAAGATTCCCTATATAAGCGCTGACTTCATGTCTGTTTATCCAGAGTAGCACAATGAAGAAATATGTAGGATCCTTTATTTATTTGCTCCTAAGCCTAAGGGTTTATGTACATAGCAGATCTGGATGTATGTAGGCCATATGACTTCTTACTATCCTGCTGCAATAAAAAAAACCTGCCTTTAATGGAGAAATTTACAAAATTGCCACATTTTCGTCATGTGTTGGTAGACAAAGTGGCATTTGATGAAACCCTGACAACTATGGTGCCTCCCGATGTATTAGTCAGTTGAGCAGGTGCACATAGCATAAAAGCCATGTCTATAGGAGATACAGTGATACAGTGGGCGACATTTACTTAACTGATCCACGGAGATCACAGAAAGTGCATTGTCCGACGATAATGCATTGTGCTTCACTAAGATCGTGCGCCCAATATGTGTCGCTTCCCCACTCAGGTGCACAAGAGTTGCTTGGTCTTGCGACACAATTTGAAAGTTAAATCCCGTGCTCAGTCAAAATCAGACAAATTGTCCGACGGCCCGCCCCCTCCAATTTGTGTTGCATGGAAGCCAGCTCAGTTGTGACAAAAATCAATCGCGTGCGACACAATCCCAGCGCAAACACCTGTAAAATACCTGTTCAAGACGTGCAAACCCTGAAAACGGTGGAAAGTCCGATAATAGTGCGATCTGCGACCCTTAGTAAATGAACTCCAATGTATGGGTGCTGTAGGATGTCGAGTGGATGGGTCCAGTGCATGTCAAGTGGATGGCTGAAACACATTTTCATTGGCTAGACTGAGGTATAAAGATTTTGGATAGTCTGCACCTAATTCGTCATTAAATTTGGATGCAAATCTGTGGTGAATCCACATGCAAAAAAAATGCATATTCATTGTAGATGTTGCTGTAGATTCAACACCCATTCAGAGAGGAGTAAAACGGTAAAATTGACATAGTTTAGGTTTTAAAGGTGTGGTACCTTTATGTGTTGTACAATTATCTCAACTGCTAATTTGTGTAGAAATTTGCAACATTTCCCAAGCTACTTCATTTTCACTTTAGCCAAGTTATGCCGGATCAAGATGTGGTAGTGAGACTTTTCATTAATTTTGGAGCAAATTTACTACAGTCTCCTCCTGGTGTAGGAAATATGTATGAATCAGTTGCTCAAAAATGTACTGAAGATTTTCAGCAAATTTCAGAGTTTGTATTGGAAAGGTCGATCACTGTGTAGTCCAAATGACACATTCCCATTATTAGTTGGGTCACTACAATTATAGTAATGCTAAATTTATTTGGTTTAGTGGCCTGTCACCTAAAGCAGAGGATGTCGATGTGAAAAACCCTTGCAATACCAGCCATGGCAGATTCATGGCACTCTCCTGTGCCATGGCAGATTCATGGCACTCTCTGCATCAGAACTAAGCCATTGGTGGCTTGTTTCTGATGCATGCTGAAAGGCTGCTGCAAATTCCACAACCATTTTGTTAATGTACCCGGCTACCCTAAAGCACACTTATGTCGGTCTATGAATAATCGAATCATACTGTAATCATGTGGTCTGTCCATGAAATCCTACCAGTGCATTGTCCATAACTAAGGCCGTATGTTTTAGCACTTTTTAGCTTATGGTTTTTGAACCCAAACAAATGGATTAAGCTTTACACCCTTAAAACATAAATGTGGGAGTGCCTTAATGGCATCACGAAATACAGGTACAGCTGTAGCACTGAAAATGGTGTTTGCCGGGTGAATCACGGTTCTCCTCCCACAGGCAGTGGCCAGGCATACAGTAGTAAATGGAGGGGGGGGGTCATTATTTGTTGAACACCAAGGTACAACTAGCTTTGTGCTTGTAGTACTGGTCTCCCAGTGTATGTATGATGGTATATGATGGTGCCTGTGATGGAGGCATGCTCATTGCAATTTATTTTGTTTTAAGGAGTAAACTTTATTTTAGTTTTCCAAACAAAACTAATTTACAAAAGTAACTCAGAAAGAGTACAACTGAAATTAGAAGTTGTAAAGGACAGTACCTGCATCAACCATCAAGAACAACTCCTCTTGTACCCATGGTCTCCCACTTCCACCACAACCCCCACCAAAAAAAGTCACACTGTAGAACAAAATTAACAGACAACACGCCTACCTGTCAATGGCAGGAAACCACTGCTTTCCAAACTTCCACACACCCTCTTGTTTAATTAATACTAAAATTTACATACAAATAGTACGATTCAGCATCCATAACATTTCACTTAGCCATGGCGGAACTGCATCAAGCTAGTACATGACTTTCCACTTCTGGACTTGATTCAAAACCTGCATATGTCACCTACATGCGTATTATATTTTTTGGCCATGCAGTAGCCATCGTTTCAGGCTGCGTTTACACACTGCGTTTGAGTCATTGAGTTTTGGAAAGCAATCCAAGGGCTTCCCCCATGATCACATTGTATTTGCTTAACGTGGTGGAAACACAGGGGCTTTTTTACTAAGGGTCTGCAGTTGCACTTTCGTTGGTTCTTCTGATGTTTTCGGGATTGGCACCACTGGGACAGGTATTTAACTGTAGATTGTGTCGCACGCAAACAGATTGTGGCGTGGCTCAGCTGGCTTTCATGCGACAGAATCGGGTGGGGGTGAGGTGTCAGACAATCCAACCGATTTGGTCTGTGCGTGGGATTTAACTTTCAAATTGTGTCGCAATACAATGCACTTACATACACCGGGAAGAAGAAGGTGGACTCCGGCGGACCTGAGCGGGTAAGCGACACATGCAGGATATCAGGCGCACAATCTTAGTGAATCGCGGCACAGTGCAGGATTGCCAGACAATGTGTCCCACAATGTTACCTTGACATGTAATCTTGAACAAATGAGCAAAACCTCCATGCCAATGACAAAAAAATAAAACAACTTACCATTTTCTGCATTCACACGTTACGTTTTTTATTGCAACACATTCTAAACGCATCCTATGAAAGTCTGTGTTTTCCCCAAAAATGCTTGTGTTTTCCCCAAAAATGCTTGTGTTTTCCCCAAAAATGCTTGTGTTTTGCACGGTGCATTTGCAATGTGTTTTAACTGCAGTGTTTCAACTTCAATGAAAATACATCCAAAAACACATTGAAAATGCCACATGTGAATGCAGCCTGAGGTTTTTGATGCACTCGACAGGGCTTCAGCCTTGAAAACATGCTTAAGTAACATTGGGGGTCATTTACTAAGGGCCCGATTCGCGTTTTCCCGACGTGTTACCCGAATATTTCCGATTTGCGCCGCTTGTACATGAATTGCCCCGGGTTTTTGGCGCACGCGATCGGATTGTGGCGCATCGGGGCCGGCATGCGCGCGACAGAAATCGGGGGGGGCGTAGCCGAACGAAAACCCGACGTATTCGGAAAAACCGCCGCATTTAAAAACCGAAAATGTGTCGCTTGGGGAGCGCTCACCTTCACCTTCTATGGGATGGTGCATTCCGGGGCGTTAAGATTATTTTCGGCACTGCAGCGCCACCTGGTGGACGGCGGAGGAACTACCATCTTAAATCCCAGCCGGACCCGAATCCTGTGCAGAGAACGCGCCGCTGGATCGCGAATGGGCCGGGTAAGTAAATGTGCCCCATTGTGTTTTAGTAAATGCAATGAAAACGCAATGTTACCTCAGCATGTGATCCAGGCTGAACCTTTGGAATGCGTCAAAAAACGTGAAGCAACGCTTTGTGTGAACATGCCCTCAGTCTTCATGCTGCATTTAAAATCCTTTGACCCAGAAAACTTCAGTGAGGTCACACTCACAAACCAGCCTAAGGGTGGATTCCCACATGGCGATTTTGTCGCTATTTAAAACGCATCCAAAACGCAAGTGGGAAGGGATTTGGCCAAAAAGTTGCCCTTAAAGGTGAATTGGAAATAGATTCCTTATACTTGACGCTCGATGAAATCCCAGTTGTATGAGGAGAGCACGTACCTCCCTTTGAGTGGGACCTTACTAAGGGATCATCCGTTCACAGTTTATAATTAATTTTATCCCTACAAAAGAGTTTAAGAACCTGGAAGAAAGAAAGTAAAAAGAACTTTTAATCTGTCAGGTAGCAGGTTTCCCATTGTCTTTACTTTTGAGCTTTACTTATCGCGTTTTATCTTAGGCGAGGCGTAATTAACTGACTTTGTGCCTGGAGAGAAAGACAAATATATCCCTTTCATTCCTATCTGCCGGCCTGGCAGCTACAATTTGTTTATGGTTTCATCCAATAGATTGAAGCAGGTTCATCGTTTGTGCTACTGGGTTGTACAAAGAAATAATTTTCTTGTCAAAGAACCTTGTAAATGGATTTTAGCAAGCAGAAGCTGCCTACAACTTAGAATATAATAGAGATGAAGGAGAGCGTAGATAGAGTACACAAGCGTGATTGAGCGCTGCACATTAGAGGACTAGTGTTGATTAACCATACATCATTTTGCTTTTTAGGCTATAACACCTGCTAGTAATTGGTGTGATGATTCTGCAGAGACATTTCCAGCATTTTCTACGAGAGCAAAACTTACTAATTGCTCGAGCCTCAAGCCATACAACACATGCATGCAGTGCCGATAGCTGCAGATAGAGAGCAGTAATTGCTAGCAAGTTCCAAGCCGGCTTTCTCATAATCAGACACTTACAGCAAAAGGAAAAAAAATCTTGGCTTTATCAAATTTTTTTTTGATTCATATTATACATCAAAATATTACCTGCATTACAGTACAGGAAGAACATTAGTGTGGGCGCTGTAAGTTATTAGGGAATTTACCCTGCTAATCCGAAAGTACAGACGGCGGCGCCTGCCCGAGCCTTTGTAATTATCTAAAACAGCTGAAATGATATTTAGCATCTTGATGAAGAATCAGAAATTGCACTTTACATTTTACCATAATGGATGATCCTTAAGTAAAAAGAATATCAGTGGGAAGGCTTAAACAACCACTTGCCTACGCCTGCACTAAAGGTTATTTTCACAAAAAAATGTGGATGTGGATTTTTATGATAAATCAGTCTCTGTAGTGTAAAACTCTGAAGAAGTGAACTTAGATAAATTGGTGTAAAAGTCGCAAAGTTAGGAGTTACAAAAGTCGCAATTACACTAAAAGGTCACAAAAAGAGAATTTAAAAAAAAAAAGTTTTATGAATGACCCCCATGTTTAGCTAACTGGATTCGGTTAAATGGGTCTCATTCATGTTCTCAAGCCCTAAACTATGTTTCCGTTCAGATTTTGTTGATCAAGTGTATCAGTCTTTTTTTACCCCTTGCCTAACACATGAGTCTCTGACACCCCCCCCCCCCCCCCCATAGATAATGGGGCACATTTACTAAGGGCCCTGTGCCAGTTTTCTGGAAGTGCTTGCACCACAATTGTGTTGCACGCGACCCTTTGTGGCGCAGCTGCACTGGGCATCATGCAACACAAATTAGGGGGCGTTCCGGCTGCTCAGTCAGACCGTGCACCAGATTTATCATGCAAAGTGGAACAGAAGTGTGTCGATACCTATGTTAGGTCGCTGTCACACTGAAAATTTTGGCTGCATTTGCAAACGCAGACCAAACCGCACCGATTGGGACGGGCCGCGGCCTGATCACATCGGCGTTTCTATGGAAACACCTGCAATTGGGAACTAGACGCCGGTGTTTTGCATTACTTTACGATCCATAGAAGCACCGATTGCGATCGGACCGTGGCCCGCCCCGATGGGTGCAGTTTGGTCTGCATTTGCAAACGCAGCCAAAATTTCCCGTGTGACAGCGCCCTTAAAGGTGCACTCTGTCAAAGCAGTGGAGGGGGTGTCAGATTTATGAAGAGCGGGGCCAGAGATCCTGAATCTGGCGTACCCTGCACACTACACAGGCAAACTGCTTTTAGTGCAGTTTGAATTGCTCTTAGTAAATGTGCCCTAATGTGCATGGTCTCAGCAGGCCCCCACAGCAATCGACTCCAGCAACGCTGTTCTCATTGGCTAGTTTCAGATGAAACACACACCAAGGGGCGATTTATTAACACACTTGTGCCGCAATTCTGGTGGTTTTGTGCCAAAAACACTGTCTAAAATGCCTTGCACCACAGTTATCACGGCTTTTAGACCATTTTTTGCCAGTTTTCCGAATAAGGGGCATGACCTCTCAAGAAAGGGTTTGGCCTGTAGGAAATCGTCTGTGCTCCCAAAATTCTGGTGCACAGTTTAGACCAACTAAAAGTAGATCTTAATCATCACAATGATAAATTTGGCGCAGCAAAAGGCAAGTGTTTTCCAGCTAGAAATATGTCGGTAATTCCTTGACTGAACACTGTGCAGCAATAGAGCACTACTCTCAGTCATCGCCTCCTCCCCTCTCAATTAAGAACAAAAAGTCCCAAAAAGCAGTACATGAAACCAGTTGTCTCGTGATGGTTGATCTCCTCCATTGAGCAAATTTTTTCATGACTGGACACATTGTGAACCAGTTGTGATACTCTCCCAGCTGACACATAATTTGCCAATATACGGAGAGCCTTCAGCCTTCACGTTGCCAACCCATTTGGTGTTATGGTGTTGCAACGGAATACAAAGAAGAAATTCCTGGCATACAAGCCGTTATAACACCCCCCGCCAATAGGTGTATCCATTGAAGCTGTTGTTCTACAATTGAATCCAAATTTTAAAACAAAAAGTCGCTCTTCTCCGATTGTTGTCCCACATTTGATCCACAGGATAGGAGATAACAAACTGATTGGCGGGTGTCTGACTCCTGGGACCCCCACTGATGCCAAAAATGGGGCTCCAGTTCTCAGTACCTGAATGAAGCAGCTGGTTGAGCAAACATACTGCCGATTTATTCTATACTATGGGAGCCTTGGAAATTGTCAAGCTTCTTGTTCACATCAGACTTTAAAGAGGACCTGTCACCCACAAAAACGGACGCAGCAACAGACGCAGCAGTGTTACACTGCTAGCGTTAGTGGAAACCGCCAACAACACTGACAAACACTGCTGCGCTGTACACTACAAACGCCGGACCACTCTCAAAACGGTCTGGCGTATTCATGAGGGGGTGGGTTTAGGGGCTGGCCTATGGAGCAAGCGGGGCAGTCCATGGAATAGGCAGTGTCTTGGACCGCCCCCTCATGAATACGCTGCTTTGAGAGTGGTCCAGTTTTTGTAGTGTACAGCACAGCGGTGTTTGCTAGCGTTATTGGAGGTTTCCGATAATGCAAGCAGTATTACACTGCTGCGTCTGTTTTAGCCATTTTTGAGGGGGACATGTCCTCTTTAAGTTGCACAGCTTTTTATTGTACCCATTTTTTATTGGCTATCTTAACGATTCTCCCAAATGTGTTTTCTCTTTGGTATGTTTAGATGTTCAGGTTTTAGAGCCAAAATTGAAAAAGTGGACTGAATAAAAAAAAAATAGAACACCTGGCCGTTATGCATTCTCTGCCCTTTATGATATTCACCTGGTTTTGGCAGCAAAAATTGTCAAAAAAAACGCACATGAAAGTAGCTTTGGACAGCAGCCGTAGCTGGATAATTTACATTGCAAAATCTCACTACAAAAAGTCTGTGTGTAGCCTGCAGCCTCAATCATTCAATACAGACACCAGGGAACACGCTTCAGATTTCTTCTTTGAATATAACACAGATATGTAAATCTATCAATTTCCAGCTTTTTTTGGTATTATTTTATAACTGTAAGACTGTATTTCCCTCCTCAACTGCTGCCCTATCCTGAAAAATATGATTACATTATGGGACAGTAGCAGAGGAACATCTGACATTGTATATACTGTCCGTACTCCACAGACACACACGTTATGTGGGATGCATAGAGCGGTCCAATGGACTGTTGTTTTCATGCTGTTGGACATCCGTTTGTGAGTTCGGCTCTCTCCCACCAATGACAATGGATAGTGACTGCCTGAGATGCAACCATGAGCTGGAATAGGACCTGCTCCATCTTGTTTGTCTCTAGCAGTCAGCTCATGCTTGGGGTAGAAGAAAAATAGATTTTTTGAAACCGCATCCGTTTTTTCAGTTTTTCCCCAATTATGGTAATTGTGAAAAACAGACAGAAAACGAAAAAACAAATGCGTTTTCACACATATACGTTTTTTAACAGACTGTTTAAAACGGCCCAAAAACGGGTTCAAAATGCCACGTGTGCCAACACCCACAACGTGCTGCCACACAGTGCTTCCTTGGACCGTTTTAAACGGTCTGAAAATGCATGCGTTTTTGTATGTTTACCATGCGTTCAGCTGGTTTGAACCTGTTTATCTTCAATTCAACCAACATGGTAAACATACAAAAGCATGCGTTTTGAGTCCTTTTAAAAACGGTCCAATAGCGCCCCGTGTGGCAGTACTCTAAAGGAGTGAATGACATATTCCCTTCCTTGGTTGAACTTGGTGGACAAGTGTCTTTTTTTCAACCGTATAAACTATGATATGCTAGCTGTAAAAAAAATGCAGTGCTGCCTTGATCATTCCATCTCAAAATGCAATGAAAATGCAACGTATAAACATGGCTTGACAATATGCAAATCAGTATTTATTTTCTTTGTCCAACAGAAATAACATTTATGAATTTAATAATAACACAATGCCTACACAAACCTAATAAAATACCAATGCATCCATTTTTTATCCTCCCATATACTATAATAGGCAAGTTTTGGAGAGAAAAAAAAATAGTAAAGCTACAACATAATTTTTTTTTAAAGGGAACCTGTCATCAGCAATTGGCCTAATAAACCACTACCAGTATATTGTCAACCAGAGTAACACCTTTCAGTTTTTGTTTCTTTCATGGTCCAGTGTGGTAACATCATCCAGAAAATCAACTTTAAAGTGAGATGTAAATTGGTTGTATAAAGTCAAGGAGGCGGAGTGTTTAACATTGAAGTCATGGTAGGAAACTCTGAACACATCCTCCTCTGTCATTGACATTGTGCATTGCACTTCAGGAGATCTGGTAAGTGATGTCTTTGGATGCAGGACCATCTATTTCAGTGAAGGGGGATTTCTGAGGAAGAGAGCGCTTGACTTCAGTGTTAAAATCTCCGCCTCATTGACTTTATACAATCGATTTACATCTCACTTCATAGTTCAATTTCTGGATGATGCCACATAAAAAAACATGATCTGGAAGGTGTTTAGATGCTTGGCAACATACTGGTAGAAGTTTATGGTGCCTCACACGCGTGGCACCGTAACTCTCCGTACACAGAGGAAACGATAGAACATGTCCTATCTTTCCCCATGTCCACGGCCATGTGCTGTGCATCTCTATGGAGAGGGGATGGATCACTCCTCCTACTTTCCAGCGTGCCTTGCGGGCAAACGTTCGTGTGAATTTACCATTGAAACACTGGCATGTGAATAGCAAGAGTTTTATTTACACAAGATTACAGAACCAAAACATTGATGTGAAACTTTAGCACTACAGCCATGCAGCGCTGGGGTCCAGGGTTCAAGTCCCATCCAAAGAGTTTGTATGTTCTCTCGTGTTTGCATGGGTTTCTTCCAGGTCCTCTGGTTTCCTCCCGCGCTCCAACTAATACTAGTAGGTTGATTAGATAGTTAGCCCCATGGGAACAGTGACTGATTTGGCAAGCTCTGTGCAGCGCTATATATATTTAAAAAAAAAATGGGGGTTGTTATAAGGACAATAGCACATGTGGCGTTTTTGTTGTATTTTTGTTGGAATTTCATAAGCATTGAAAACGGATCTCTTGGAATTTGTAAAAATGCAGTCATCTTCTCCCTGTTATTTGTACGTAATCACATGCGCTTCAAAGCGCAGACCACAAACGCATGCATTTTCAAAAACGCAACCGCTTAGAAAAGGTAACTAAAAAAGCTTGAGAAAGCGCCAAGTTAAGACACTTTAACCTAAAAACCCATTGAAAAAGATAATATGCAAATATGATGCATTTTTCAAGGATGCAAAATCGCTATAAAAAAAAAACGCAACAAAAACTCCACTTGTGTCACCGGCCTTATTATTATTATGTATGCTGATTTGTAAATACACTGGTCTGAAAGAAGAGGAACAGTAAAACGGTTATGATATTTAAAGGAAACCTACCACTTTAAAATTGTACTTATAAGCATCAAATACCATGCACCAGCTGAGGGTGAGCTGGTGCCGGAGCATATCTTCGTTATTTCCATAATGTGCTGTAATGTTTTTTAACACTTTTTTAATCTTTATATTCTAAGCAGCTTCGGCGCACGGTGATACGCGCTCGGCGCACCATGAATAGGAAGTGCTGGAAAGCTGGTGACGTCACGCAAGCACGGCCGACCGCATATCACCATGCGCCGAAGCTGCTTAGAATAAAAGATTTAAAAAGTGTTAAAAAGCATTACAGCGCTTTATGGAAATAATGAAGATATTCTCCGGCACCAGCTCACCCTGAGCTAGTGCACGGTATTTGATGCTTATAAGTACAATTTTAAAGTGGTAGTTTTCCTTTAATATGTTAAATGATCTAGAATTCCATGGACAGAAGTGATCAGGTATAGAAAGTTTCCACCTTTCTACTACTTATACTGGAGACTGATCCCTAGCGTAAGTTTTGGCATTTCTTGTATGTATGTTTTGCACCAATGTGTCTTATCTATATGCAGTCTGGGTTTCAAGGAATAAGCTTCTGAAGGGCAGGAAACATGTATTATCCCTATGAAATATGAGTCAGTATATGAGAATAGCCACCAGCAGCAGCAGCATCATCCTCCTTCTCCACTCACTCTTTGGCAGGAGCGCAGCAGGCGCACTGCTCACATGAGTCTCCAGCCTGTGTCCACACTCTCTGAGGAGCAGCTCCAGTAATTGTCACGTTTAGTAAGATCAGATGGCAGAGGGTGGAGTTAATGATTGCATTGAGGAGAGGACACAAGGCTGTTTACCTGCTGCTTCCTCTGCTCCAGCAGCCACTACATTCCTGAGCCATAGATGAGGAGATGCATCCCTGCCTGCACACATTGCACTTGCTGCTTGCCATCTAAAGGGAAGCTTTGGGATTCTTTGCCTCTTTTTTTTCGTTTCCAAAGCTGCTGCTTTATCCATTCCTTACATATGTTGATGCCTTTTATGTGATCGGATTTCAGCAACCTAATCCTCTTGTATTGAGAGAGGGGGAAGAAGGAGACCAGCAGAGAGTGAGTGCACTCTAGCATTTAATAATGAAGCCCTCTCCTGCAGGCTGATGCTGAGTATGGGATCTCCTCCTGGATACCTTTTGGATAAATTGGGGAAAAAGAATCCTGACAACAGTCTGCATTTGTATTGGCAGTTTAACCATTTGTGGTCAGTGGTTTATTATGCTATCCATGGAATATTTTCAACTCTAACCTCCTCTAAGGTAAGACACCCTGAAATGAAATGTCACACCTCTTACAATATTGTTTCCAAGTATAGATGGACTGCTCATGTTTGTGTCCTCTTTGGGAAAGTTAGGGGAAAAAGTTTGCAGTTATCAGATTGAGAGTGCTGCCATGTCCATTATGCTTACTGTACCCCATGTAGTAGCCTGTGGCTCTCAAAGGCTCCCATTCACTTCCTCAATGGATTGGGCTGCAGATTAATTGATGACTTTATTAAGTAAATGACTGCCTACTACCTAATGAAAGTTATGTATGTATACCTTGGCTCCATTTGTATTATTGGGTCTATTGCTATGAATATGTCAGCTCTGGTGTATTATTGCATATGTTTTGGTATCAATTAGTAAAACTGTCATTCAGATCTAGGCTATTTCTCTAAATGGCTCTGATGTTCCTGATCCAGGGTCTGCTGTATATTCACCATTAATGCTAAGGGTTCTGTTTGAATGGAAGGCTCTGAATATGTTTGATGTGTTGAGGTTTTGTTTGCAGCACTGCAGCCTGTTCTTCCTTATTTAATGAGAATATTTCTTCTTTTTCTGCTCCTATTAGGATGTCTGAGTGCCCTTGCTGTGGCAGCTGTACATGAGATCTCATTATCATCACTAAAGCTTTCTTATTCTGTACACAAGGAAAGCCATGTCTTGATTGTTGAGCTCTGCATTAAAACCATTTTCCTGTGTACTCTTACAGCAGCATTGGGCTTAATGAAGTGCATCACTCTAATGGCAAGTCCAGCTAATGAATGTTTCCCCTGTTGTTTTAGTGAGGTGTCAAAGGGAGGCTTCTCATAATCTGGATCGGTGCATCCATATGGAGATGTAAAGAGATTGTCCCTCAGCAGTGGCTTTTCATTTCTGTACTCTCTTTACCATTCATGCTGTGGATGTATGACACATGTTGCAGTGAAGGTTTGGACTGCAGTGAGAGGTGTTTATGGCAAGGTGTCCCTTGCTTTGCACTGTAGGATCAGGAGATCACATCTGCAGTCATCTCTGGTGAATTTTCTTTGGCCACGGAGAAGTCCGCCCCTACACTATTAACTGTCTACTATGTGTATGTTGCAAGGTCATAACTGGTCTACCCTAAAACTCTAGTAAAGGAAACAAAATTGTTTATTTTGTATTTATGTTTACAATCTAGGTACATTGGAAAGGTAGACCTTAAAGGGGTTGTCCACCTTCAGCTAATAATTGATATGGTTTGTGTAAGGAAAACTTATATACTTTCCCATTATACTTTCTCCATCAATTCTTCACCATTTTCAAGATCTCTGCTTGCTGTCCTTCTATAAAAAAAAGCGTCTATGTTTACTTCTAGTGGATAGAAATCTGTCCATGGTCATGTGATGTCACACAGGTGCGCGAGCCGTTGTTATCGCAGAGACTAATAGGAGTTGTGCACCTGTGTGACATCACATGACCATGGACAGATCTCTATCCACTGGAAGCAGACCTGGAAGCTTTCTATAGAAAGACAGCAAGCAGAGATCTAGAAAACCGTGAGGAATTGATAAAGAAAGCATATTGGAAAATTGTATAACTTTTCGTCACCATATCAATTATTTTCTGAAAGTGGACAATCCCTTTAAATACCATAATACTTCTTAGGTAAAATACCTTTATGCTTACTTTAGATACTGTAACTCTGTTATACATAATTTTTTTTTTTATATGTTGCCTTGCGTCAAAATAATAGGTTACAGCATATCGCGTAGGAAATTGGTCTTCAATTGGGTGATAAACGTGACTCGCGGGCCTCATGCATGTGGCTCAACAGCTGTTGTAACTTCAGATACTGTGGTGCACCAGAGACTTCCTGGTTGTTATTGTATTACTGAAATTTAGTATCTGGCTTTGTCAATGTAAGTTGACATCAAGCTGAGATCCATATCACTAGCACTTGGCATCTGTGTCTAGATCATATAACAGGCAGTTGTTATTACACTTGACTGATCACTAGCACAATATCATTGACACCCAATATTATTACTTTGGCTGTATTGTTTGATGTTTTTGTTGGAAAATGTTACATTTTTGAGAATGTATGATATTGTTAAACTCTACTTTGTATTTTGATTTTTTTGTATGCTCTATTAACAGCGGAGTTGGCTTGGCATGAAGCTTTTTAGATAGAAAAATTAATAGATCTATGGGTGTGCAAATAATATTTGGGGGTCGCATTACTGTGAGTGCAAATTATAGCATTATGTCGTATTTACAATCATTTCTGTAAATATGTTATATTGTTATATACTGTTATATTGTTATATATTGTTATATGTTATATACACCAATGCATGATATGGTGTGTGTATATATATATCTTAATCCAGACATATGGGGGATTTATCAGTACTAAACCAAGCAGGACCTGGTGTAAAATTGCCCTGCATGTTCAGGTGCCGGATATACTAAGAACTAATGCAGTGGGGGAAACATCCAACTCAGGCACATGCTGGTGGGGATGTATTAATGCACTTGCGCCAAAAACACTGTCTAAAATGTCTTTCACCACAGTAATCAAGGCTTTTGGACCATTTTTTTGGCAGCTTTATGACTTGTCCAAATAAGGGGCATGGTCTTTGGGGGGGAAATGGGCATGGCCTCATGAGAAAGGGGCATGGCTTATGGGAAATCGTCTGTGTGCCCACAATTCTGGTGCACAGTTTAGACCAGCTAAAAGAAGTTATCAACAGTCTTAATCTGCACCAGAATTCATCATGACCATGATAATTGTGGTGCAGCAAAAGACTAGTGTTTTCCAGCTAGAAACTGGCGGAATCTGAGACGCATTGTTATATCCCTCCCGATGTGTCAGCACTTGATAAATCTCCCCCACAGTTTCGTGTATTGGGGGACATTTACTAAGGTGTTTCCTCCTTTTTGGTGGTGCTCCCATCACCTGTTCTCCTTTCCGACCCATTTATAAGTGATTGGGGTCAGATTTTCTTCCTCCTACTCTACTCCAAAAAGGGGCATGGTTTTCGTGGTGTGGAAACTTGGACATAATAAGGATGTCTTTTTCATTTTTTTGAGCTGGAAAGTGGAGGAGAGTAGAGCAAAAGATAATTGGTCTAGCAGAATAGAAACCTTAATTCGTAAGATCTCAACCTGTGGAAGTTCGTGTGCTGATAATCTAGGGGACAACGTTGGCTCCTTTCTCTGGCTATTATTACAATGGCCATTCTCTTTCACTGCTGCAGATATTTGTGGCACTTGGGACAGAAAATAATCCGATTGACAGAAATATTAGCTGCTAAGTGCCACAAATATGTACCTCATTACTGACAGCTAGACGGAACCAAACCAGAGGAGGTAACAGCACTTTATATAAATGTCCCCCATTGAATGTAGAGATCAAAAACTTTGGGCAGTTGCACAAGTTCTATAGTTCCAGCAAACTCGTTCTATGTGTCTGCTGTTTTTACAGACCCAAACCATAAACCGAAAACTTCTGAACTTGCATATGTACAACTTCACCTAGGGTATAATCACCAGGTGTGACCCCTCCCCTCTTCGTAGAAAACAGTGCTGCATGGCTGCACACACGAGGAAATATGGAGCATACTCCATCTTTTCCCCGTGTACGGCATGGAACGGTGCCACACAGGTGTGACACCGTACCGGCGCTGGGCCGCATTGCCATCTGTGGGGACATATATGCGGCCGCATATTCGTCCTGCCAGGCGGTCGTGTGAATGAGGCCTTACGTTGTGATTACCAATTGTACTATAGAAGTGTTAAAGGCTTCTACTGAAGCTCACAATTTGATGCTGACTGTAAAGATGCATCCAGACTTGCAACCTGAGGCCGGCTACACATAAACATACCCGCTCCATGGAAACAGACCCGTGTGCTGTTCAGATCCCATGGACCAAGGATGGGATGGGAGTCTTTGCATGGCAAAGAAAGTTGGCAGAGAAACTGTAACGACCTTTAGACATGGACTCCTTGCATTGTAATTCTCTACAATGTAATTAAAAAAAAAGTAACAATTATCAGTTCAGCCAAGAATTAGCTTAAACATGTGAATTAAGACTAAGACCTAATTTCAATTTTGTTCTTTTTGGTCAGTGATTTGCATCAGTTTTGTGTGCCAAACCCAGTAGCCAGTGTTTTTGCTAAGTTTAACTTCAGGACATGTGAGCCCTGATCATTAGAACAAGCGATTTCATACTCAAAGTTTTATGGAAAAATACCTAAGTGAAATTGATAATTTCTCATTCCCTGAAAAGTGAGTCTATGAGCTACCAACTCATTGGTAAAACAACATTTTTTGGGAACTTTTTAAAAATATCTTTGTTTACCATCTTTAATATTCAACATTATTCCATTCTAATGATTATTTCACTTAACTTATAGGGTGGCACAGTGGCTGAGTGGTTAGCACTTCTGCCTTGCAGCACTGGGTTCGAATCCCACCCAGGTCAACATCTGCATAGAGTTTGTATGTTCTCTCCATGTTTGTACCTCCGGGTACTCCGGTTTCCTCCCACACTCGAAAACATACTGGTAAATTGTTTAGATTGTGAGCCCCATTGGGGACAGGGACCAATTTGTCATGCCTTGTGCAGCGCTGCGTAATCTGTAAGCACTATATAACGAATTATTATTAATATTATCACGATGAAGCTTGCTGCTGCATCTGTCTTCTTTTCTAAACTGCCATAAACCATCTATTTACACAGTGATTGACATGCCCGAAATGGGGTGCACCAGTCGCCACACATATGGTGCACCTGAATTCATCATTATCACAGTCGTAAAGTTTTAAAATTTTCTTTCACTGTCTCAACTGTATCTTCTCCCTCCAGGAAAAAAATTGGTGTTATGTCTATGAATGATTCACTATTGAGTGAATCTATTAACGATTTGGGTGAATTTCACTATATGCCTCTGATGGGTCCATAGTTCTTCATTAGTCAGTTGCATCATGTAAGAGTTTAAACTTGTCTTTTCATACAGCCCATAGGGCAGTGATGGCGAACCTTTTAGTGGCCGAATGCCCAAACTGCAACCCAAACCCCCCCCTTGTTTATTGCGAGGTGCCAACCAAAAATTAAAGCAGTAACTTATTGCTTCCTGTTCTTCAACAACGTTCGATCATATTGGCCTCCTGAGGACAAGATGGATAATTTGCATCATTTTAGCTTCTTTCCAGTGTCCCTGGAACACAGAGAATTGTGGGGCCAGCAGAAGGTCTTCCAAAGATAATTCGGCCTTGATTACTCATTCTCCCTCTTCCTATATACCCAAGTAGCGAAGTAAGTATCACTTAAATATATGACTGAAAGCAGCATCTTTTAAGTTGCTTGGAACTGCAGGAATATTCTTTGAGTCCTGTCTAGTATTCTTGGGTGATGGCCCGGGTGCCCACAGAAAGAGCTTGGAGTGCCACCTCTGGCACCCTTGCCATAGGTTCGCCACCACTGCCATAGAGGATAATGCACAAAAAGTTGGCATCTTGGTTATTAAACAGCTATTCCCATCTTTATAGGATGCCAGCCAACAAAGAGGTTATACCAATTTGTATTGTTATCCCATTTCCACAGGATATATTTGGTGGGGGGTGGGTCCATTTACAAGAAGCGGTGGGGTCCTGGACTTGCTAATTGAATGAAGTAACAGTGGGAATAGTCTGAAATCGCACAGCACTCCACTATCTCCAAGCTCCCATTGATTCCCACACACGGTACTGTATTTCTGAATTCTGGTCACTACGACTCCTCTACAGTAGGTTTTTTCTTTTAAAGTTCAGAGCAAATTAAGTCTTGCATTTGTATAAATCTATTTTTTTTCCCTCTGAATAAGAGTACGTAATTCTATCTTGCATTAAGTAATTGTTGCACAAAATTGTCATTGCATCCGTATAATAATGGATTCTAGGTTAAAGTTGCTTCATATGAGGCCAGACGTATTGACTGAAATGCAATTACCTATAAAAGCTGACAAGCCTCTAATTCAGTTTATCAACCATGAAATGTGGAAGAAACAGTGGGCAGAGTTATCATTATCGTCTTGACCTCAGGTGGTGGTGTAGAGGAACAGTGAAATTACCAGACCTGGGTGATAATTAAAGAAGACCATTTAAGGGTCTTTGCAAGGTCATCTATTCACACCCTTACTCATACACTACAATCACAGAAGATGTTCTGGAGTTGAGTTGGGTCACCAGAAGGAAGGTTAATAGTTAATTTTTTTATTTGAAAAGGGAACCGAATGAGTGATACCAAGTCAACTTTGAAGACCTTGTAAGCCACCACGCACATTCACAACAATATCCCCGATACCGTAACTAAGGATCAGCTAGGTTGTTATGTGTCTACTGTTGGTAACGTCACATCTTATACTGTCGACGCATAATAATCCCTTAGTGATAATGTTACAGGGGCTATTAGAGTGATGGATGGCTCTGTCTCTTCCATTTGTCAGGCGTGTTTATGTTTTTGGAAGATCGGTAACAATTTTCCGTAAAATATATTAAAGACATGAAAGTGTTACTAATTTTAATGAATTTGTAAACTAATTAATGAATTCCTTCATTTTATTGATGATGATATTTCTAATGCAAAAGATCACTTCCTGCACTTGATGCCCTGCCAAATACTTAGAGATATTCAATTAAACTTGTGGTCTCTTCTGTAATAACCTACAAGACTCAGAATGGATAATAATGTTCCACAGGACTGTATTAATATGGAGACTTTTTAGGTTCCATATTTAACCCGGGGCGCATTTAAAAAACCGAAAATGTGTCGCTTGGGGAGCGCTCCACCTTCCCTTCCTATGGGATGGTGTCATCTCCTCCGGGGCGTTAAGATTAATTTTTCTGCGGCACCTTGCCGCGCCACCTGGTGGACGGCGGAGGAACTACCATCGTAAATCCCAAGCCGGACCCGAATCCTGTGCAGAGAACGCGCCGCTGGATCGCGAATGGCCGGGTTAAGTAAATGTGCCCCATGTGTTTAGTAACATGCAATGAAAACCAATGTTACCTCAGCATGTGATCCGTCTGAAACCTTTGAATGCGTCAAAAACGTGACAGCAACGCTTTGTGTGAACTGCCCCTTCTCAAGCGCCATTAAAATCCTGTGACCCCGAAAACTTGCAGTGAGTCACACTCACAACCCCGAAGGTGGATTCCCACATGCGATTTTGTCGCTATTAAAACTGCATCCAAAACGCAAGTGGGAAGGGATTTGGCCAAAGTTGCCCTTAAAGGTGAATTGAAAATAGATTCCTTATACATTGACCTCGATGAAATCCCAGTTGTATGAGTGAGAGCACGTACCTCCCTTTGATGGGACCTTACTAAGGGATCATCCGTTCACAGTTTATAATTAATTTTATCCCTACAAAAGAGTTTTAAGAACCTGGAAGAAAGAAAGTAAACATTTTTAATCTGTCAGGTAGCAGGTTTCCCATTTCTTTACTTTGTGAGCTTTCTTATCGCGTTTTAATCTTAGGCGAGGCGTATTACTGACTTTGTGCCTGGAGAGAAGACAAATATATCCCTTTCATCCTATCTGCATGCCGGCCTGGCAGCTACATTGTTTTAGGTTTCATCCATAGATTGAATCAGGTTTCACATCGTTTTGTGCTACTGGGTTTGTACAAAGAATAATTTTCTTGTCAAAGAACCTTGAAAATGATTTTAGCACAGAAGCTGCTACAACTTAGAATATAATAGAAGATGAAGGAAGCGTAGATAGAGTACCAAGCGTGATTTGAGCGCTGCACATTAGAGACTATGTTGATTAACCATACATCATTTTGCTTTTTAGGCTATAACCCGCTAGTAATTGGTGTGATAGATTCTGCAGAGACATTTCCGATTTTCTACGAGAGCAAAACTTACTAATTGCTCAATCCTCACCATACAACACATGCTGCCAGTGCCGATAGCTGCAGATAGAGAGCAGTAATTGCTAGCAAGTTCCAAGCCCGCTTTCTCATAATCAGACCACTTACAGCAAAAGGAAAAAAAATCTTGGCTTTATCAAATTTTTTTTTGATTCATATATACACAAAATATTACCTCTCATTACAGTAACAGGAAGACATTAGTGTGGCGCTGTAAGTTATTAGGGAATTTACCCCTGCTAATCCGAATATAACAGACGGCGACGCCTGCCCGAGCCTTTGTATTATCTAAAACAGCTGAATATTTAGCATCTTGATGAAGAATCAGAATTGCACTTTACATTTTACCATATAATGTGATTTAGTATCCTTAGTAAAAAGAATCAGTGGGGGCTTGAACACCACTTGCCTACGCCTGCACTAAGGTTATTTTCACCAAAAAAATGTGGATGTGATTTTTTATGATAAATCAGTCTCTGTCGTGTAAAACTCTGAAGAAGTGAACTTAGATAAATTGGTGTAAAAGTCGCAAAGTTAGGAGTTAACAAATTCGCAATTACGCTAAAAGTCCACAAAAAGAGAATTAAAAAAAAAAAGTTTTATGAATGACCCCCATTTGTTTAGCTACCTGGATTCGGTTAAATGGGTCTCATTCATGTCTCAAGCCCTAAACTATGTTTCCGTTCAGATTTTGTTGATCAAGTGTATCAGTCTTTTTTTTAACCCCTTGCCTACACATGATTCTCTGACACCCCCCCCCCCCCCCCCTAGATAATGGGGCACATTTACTAAGGCCCTGTGCCAGTTTTCTGGAAGTGACTTCACCACAATGGTGGTTGCACGACCCTTTTGTGGCGGCAGCTGCACTGGCATCATGCAACACAAATTAGGGGGGGCGTTCCGGCTGCTCATTCAGACCGTGCACCAGATTTATCATGCAAGTGGAACAGAAGTGTGTCGATACCTTTGTTAGGGGGTCGCTGTCGCACTGAAAATTTTGGCTGCATTTATTTGCAAACGCAGACAACCGCACCGATTGGACGGGCCCGGCCTGATCACAATCGGCGTTTCTATGAAACACATGCAATTGGGAACTAGACGCCGGTGTTTTGTGCATTACTTTACGATCCATAGAAGCACCGATTGCGATCGGACCGTGCCCGCCCCATGGGTGCAGTTTTGGTCTGCATTGCAAACGCAGCCAAATTTCCTGTTGACAGCGCCCTTAAAGGTGCACTCTGTCAAAGCAGTGGAGGGGTGTCAGATTTCATAAGAGTGGCCCCAGAGATCCTGAATCTGCTTACCCTGCACACTACACAGGCAAACTGCTTTTAGTGCAGTTTGCATTGCTCTTAGTAAATGTGCCCCTAATGTGCATGGTCTCAGCAGCCCCCCACAGCAACGACTCACAGCAACGCTGTTCTCATTGCTATTTCAGATGAAACACACACCAAGGGGGCGATTTATTAACACACTTGTGCCGCAATTCTGTGGTTTTGTGTCCAAAAACACTGTCTAAAATGCTGCACCACAGTTCTCACGGCTTTTAGACCATTTTTTTGTTCCAGTTTTTCCGAATAAGGGTCATGACCCTCTCAAGAAGGGTGTTGGCCTGTAGGAAATCGGTCTGTGCTCCCAAAATTCTGGTGCAACTTTAGACCAACTAACAGTAGATCTTATCATCACATGATAATTTGGCGCAGAAAAATGCAAGTGTTTTTCCAGCTAGAATATTCGGTATTCTTGACTGAACACTGTGCAGCATCAGAGCACTACCCTCAGTCATACGCCTCCCCCCTCTCATTAGAACAAAAAGTCCAAAAAGTCAGTAACATGAACAGTTGCGTCGATGGTTGATCTCGCCATTGACAGATTTTTCCGACTGTCCCTTGTGAACCAGTTGTTCGAATACTCCTCCCAGCTGACACATAATTTTGCTCAAATACCTTGAAGCCTTCAGCCTTCACGTTGCCAACCCATTTGGTGTTATGTGTTGCAACGGAATACAAGAAGAATTCCTGGCATACAAGCCGTTATAACAACCCCCCGCCAATAGGTGTACCATTAGAAGCTGTTGTTCTACATTGAATCCAAATTTTAAAACAAAAGTCGCTTCTTCTCCGATTGTTGTCCCACATTTTGATCCACAGGATAGGAGATAACAAACTGATTGGCGGGTGTCTGACTCCTGGTGACCCCCCTGATGCCAAAAATGGGGCTCCAGTTCTCAGTACTGAATGAGCAGCTGTTGAGCAAACATACTGCCGATTTATTCTATACTATGGGAGCCTTGGAAATTGTCAAGCTTCTGTTCAACATCAGACTTTAAAGAGGACCTGTCACCCACAAAACGGACACAGCAACAGACGCCAGCATGTTCACTGCTAGCGTTAGTGGAAACCTCCACAACACTGACAAACACTGCTGCGCTGTACACTACAAACGCCGGAACCACTCTCAAACGGTCTGGCGTATTCAGAGGGGGTGGGTTTAGGGCTGGCCTATGAGCAAGCGGGCGTCCATGGAAAGGCAGTGTCTTGGACCGCCCCCTCATGATACGCTGCTTTGAAGTGGTCCAGTTTTTTGTAGTGTACAGCACAGCGGTGTTTGCTAGCGTTATTTGGAGGTTCCGATAATGCAGCAGTATTACACTGCTGCGTCTGTTTAGCCATTTTTAGGGGGACATGTCCTCTTTAAGTTGCACAGCTTTTTATTGTACCCATTTTTTATTGGCTATCTTAACGATTCTCCCAAATGTGTTTTCTCTTTGGTAGTTAGATGTTCAGGTTTTAGAGCCAAATTGAAAAAGTGGCCACTGAATAAAAAAAAAATAGAACACCTGGCCGTTTGCATTCTCTGCCCTTTAGATAGTCACCTTGGTTTTGGCAGCAAAAATTGTGTCAAAAAAACGCACATGAAAGTAGCTTTGGACAGCAGCCGTAGTCTGTAATTTACATTGCAAAATCTCACAACAAAAAGTCTGTGTAGCCTGCAGCCTCAATCTTCAATACAGACACCAGGGAACACGCTTCAGATTTCTTCTGTTGAATATAACACAGATGTAATCTATCAATTTCCACTTTTTTTGTATTATTTTATAACTGTAAAGATTGTATTTCCTCCTCAACTGCTCCCTATCCTGAAAATATGATTACTTATGGACAGTAGCAGAGGAACATCTGACATGTATTACTGTTCGTACTCCACAGACACACACTTTATGTGGGGATGCATAGAGCGGTCCAATGGACTGTTGTTTTCATGCTGTGGACATCCGTTTGTGAGTTCGGCTCTCTCCCACCAATGAACATGGATAATTGACTGCCTGAGATGCCAACCATGAGCTGGATAGGACCTCTCCATCTGTTTGTCTCTAGCAGTCAGCTCATGCTTGGGTAGAGAAGACAATAGATTTTTTGAAACCGCATCCGTTTTTTCAGTTTTTCCCCAATTATGGTAATTGTGAAAAAGACAGAAAACGAAAAAAACATGCGTTTTCACACATATACGTTTTTTAACAGACTGTTTAAACGGCCCAAAACGGGTTCAAAATGCCACGTGTGCCAACACCCACAACGTGCTGCCACACATGCTTCCTTGGAACCGTTTTAAACGGTCTGAAATGCATGCGTTTTTGTTATGTTTACCATGCGTTTCAGCTGGTTAACCTGTTTTATCTTCAATTCAACCACATGGTAAACCTAACAAAACAATGCTTTTGAGTCCTTTTAAAAACGGTCCAATAGCGCCCCTGTGGCAGTACTCTAAAGGAGTGAATGACATATTCCTCTTCCTTGGTTGAACTTGATGGACAAGTGTTCTTTTTTCAACCGTATAACCTATGATTATGCTGAGTTAAAAAGCAGTGCTGCCTTGATCTTTCCATCTCAAAATGCAATGAAAAGCACGTATAAACAGGGCTTGACAATATGGCAATCAGTATTTTTTTCTTTGTCCAACAGAAATAAATTTATGACTTTAATAATACACAATGCCTCTACACAACCTAATAAAATACAATGCATCCATTTTTTAATCCTATCCTCCCATATACTATTAATGGCAAGTTTCTGGAGAGAAAAAAAAATAGTAAAGCTACAACATAATTTTTTTTAAAGGGAACCTGTCATCAGCAATTGGCCTAATAACCCACCAGTATATTTGTCAACCAGAGTAACACTCAGTTTTTGGTTCTTTCATGGTCCAGTTGGCGTAACATCATCCAGGAAAATCACTTTAAGTGAGATGTAAATTGGTTATAAAGTCGGAGGCGGAGTGTTTCACATTGAAGTCAAGGTAGGAACTCTGGAACACATCCTCCTCTGTCCGTTGACATTGCTGCATTGTATTTCAGGAATCTGGTAAGTGAGTCTTTGGATGCAGGACCATCTATTACCTTGAAGGGGGCTCTGAGAGAGAGCGCTTGACTTCAGTGTTAGAAATCTTCCGCCTCATTGACTTTATACAACGATTTACATCTCACTTCACTTCATAGTTCAATTTCTGGATGATGCCACATAAAAAAACATGATCTGGAAGGTGTTTTTAGATGCTTGGCAACATACTGTTAGAAGTTTATGGTGGCCTCACACCGTGGCACCGTAACTCTCCGTACACAGAGGAAAGATAGAACTTGTCCTATCTTTCCCCATGTCCACGGCCACATGTGCTGTTGCATCTCTATGGGAGGGGATGGATCACTCCCCTACTTTCCAGCATGCTTGCGGGCAACTCGTCGTGAATTTAACCCATTAAACACTGGCATGTGAATATCACAGAGTTTTATTTAACACAAGATTACAGAACCAAAACATTGATGTGAAACTTTAGCACTACAGCCATGCTAGCCTGGGGTCCAGGTTCAAGTCCCATCCAAAGAGTTTGTACGTTCCTCGTGTTTGCATGGGTTTTCTTCCAGGTCCTCTGGTTTCCTCCCGCGCTCCAACTATATACTAGTGGTTGATTAGATAGTTAGCCCCATGGGAACAGTGACTGATTTGGCAAGCTCTGTGCAGCGCTATATATATTTTAAAAAAAAATGGTGGTTGTTATAAGGACAATAGCCCATTGGCGTTTTTGTTGTATTTTTGTTGGAATTTCAAAGCATTGAAACGGATCTCTTGGATTTTGTAAAAATGCAGTCATCTTCTCCCTGTTATTTGTACGTAATCACATGCGCTTCAAAGCGCAGACCACAAACGCATGCATTTTTCAAAAACGCAACCGCTTAAAAAGGTAACTAAAAAAGCTTGAGAAAGCGCCAATTTAAGACACTTTAACCTAAAAACCCATTGAAAAAGATAATATGCAAATATGATGCATTTTTCAAGATGCAAAATCGCTATAAAAAAAACGCAACAAAAACTCCACTTGTGTCACCGGCCTTATTATTATTAGTATGCTGATTTGTAATACCTGGTCTGAAAGAAGAGGACACAGTAAAACGTTTATGATATTTAAAGGAAACCTACCACTTTAAATTGTACTTATAAGCATCCAAATACCATGCACCAGCTCGAGGGTGAGCTGGTGCCAGAGCATATCTTCGTTATTTCCATAATGTGCTGTAATGTTTTTAACCTTTTTTAATCTTTATTTCTACAGCTTCGCGCAGTAGCTGGCCTCGTCTGCGCGCTACCACCTGTAATAGCTGACATTGCTGTTGACAGTTGTGCCTCACCCCGTCTGAATGGGCAAGCACGGCCGACCGCATACCCATGCGCCGAAGTGCTTAAAATAAAAGATTTAAAGTGTTAAAAAGCATTACAGCGCTTTATGGAAATAATGAAGATATTCTCCGGCACCACTCACCCTAGCTAGTGCACGGTATTTGATGCTTATAAGTACAATTTTAAAGTGGTAGTTTTCCTTTATATGTTAAATGATCTAGAATTCCATGGACAGAAGTGATCAGGTATAGAAAGTTTCCACCTTTCTACTACTTATACGGGAGACTGATCCCTAGCTTAAGTTTTGGCATTCTTTGTATGTATGTTTTGCACCAATGTGTCTTACTATATGCAGTCTGGGTTTCAAGGAATAAGCTTCTGAAGGCAGGAAACATGTATATCCCTATGAAATATGAGTCAGTATATGAGAATAGCCACCACACAGCAGCATCATCCTCCTTCTCCTCCACTCACTCTTTGGCAGGAGCGCAGCAGGCGCACTGCTCACATGAGTCTCTCAGCCTGTGTCCACACTCTCTGAGGAGCAGCTCCAGTAATTGTCACGTTTAGTAAGATCAGATGGCAGAGGGTGGAGTTAATGATTGCATTGAGGAAGGACACAAGGCTGTTTACCTGCTGCTTCCTCTGCTCCAGCACCACTACATTCCTAGCCATAGATGAGGAGATGCATCCCTGCCTGCACACATTGCACTTGCTGCTTGCCATCTAAAGGGAAGCTTTGGGATTCTTTGCCTCTTTTTTTTCGTTTCCAAAGCTGCTGCTTTATCCATTCCTTACATATGTTGATGCCTTTTTGTGATCGGATTTCAGCAACCTAATCCTCTTGTATTGAGAGAGGGGGAAGAAGGAGACCAGCAGAGAGTGAGTGCACCTAGCATTTAATAATGAAGCCCTCTCCTGCAGGCTGATGCTGAGTATGGGATCTCCTCCGGAATACCTTTTGGATAAATGGGGAAAAAGAATCCTGCCACAGTCTGCATTTGTATTGGCAGTTTAAACACATTTGTGGTCATGGTTTATTATGCTATCCATGGAATATTTTCAATCTAACCTCCTCTAAGGTAAGACAACCCTGAAATGAAATGTCACACACTCTTACAATATTGTTTTCCAATTATAGATGGACTGCTCATGTTTGTGTCCTCTTTGGGAAGTTAGGGGAAAAAGTTTGCAGTATCAGATTGAGAGTGCTGCCATGTCCATTATGCTACTGTACCCCATGTAGTAGCCTTGGCTCTCAAAGCGCTCCCCATTCACTTCCTCCTCAATGGATTGGGCTGCAGATTAATTGATGACTTTATTAAGTAAAGACTGCCTACTACCTAATGAAAGTTATGTATATATACCTTGGCTCCATTTGTATTATTGGGTCTATTGCTATGAATATGTTCGCTATGGTGTATTATGGCATATGTTTTGGTATCAATTAGTAAAACTGTCATTCAGATCTAGGCTATTTCTCTAAATGGCTCTGATGTTCCTGATCCAGGGGCTGCTGTATATTCACCATTAATGCTAAGGGTTCTGTTTGAATGGAAGGCTCTGAATATGTTTTGATGTGTTGAGGTTTTGTTTGCAGCACTGCAGCCTGTTCTTCCTTATTTAATGAGAATATTTCTTCTTCTTTTTCTGCTCCTATTAGGATGTCTGAGTGCCCTTGCGTGTGCAGCTGTACATGAATCTCATTATCATCACTAAAGCTTTCTTATTCTGTACACAAGGAAGCCATGTCTTGATTGTTGAGCTCTGCATTAAAACCATTTTCCTGTGTACTCTTACAGCAGCATTGGGCTTAATGAAGTGCATCACTCTAATGGCAAGTCGCATTAATGAATGTTTCCCCTGTTGTTTTAGTGAGGTGTCAAAGGGAGGCTTCTCATATCTGGATCGGTGCATCCATATGGAGATGTAAGAGATTGTCCCTCAGCATGGCTTTTCATTTCTGTACTCTCTTTACCATTCATGCTGTGGATGTATGACACATGTTGCAGTGAAGTTTGGACTGCAGTGAAGGTTGTTTATGGCAAGGTGTCCCTTGCTTTGCACTGTAGGATCGGAGATCAGCAGATCTCTCGTTCAATTCTCTGGTGAATTTTCTTTGGCCACGGAGAAGTCCGCCCTACACTATTAACTGTCTACTATGTGTATGTTGCAAGGTCATAACTGGTCTACCCTAAAACTCTAGAAGGAAACAAAATTGTTTATTTTGTATTTATGTTTACAATCTAGGTACATTGAAAGGTAGACCTTAAAGGGGTTGTCCACCTTCAGCTAATAATTGATATGGTTTGTGTAAGGAAAACTTATATACTTTCCCATTATACTTTCTCCATCAATTCTTCACCATTTTCAAGATCTCTGCTTGCTGTCCTTCTATAAAAAAAAGCGTCTGTTTTTACTTCTAGTGGATAGAAATCTGTCCATGGTCATGTGATGTCACACAGGTGCGCGACCCGTTGTTATCGCAGAGACTAATAGAGTTGTGCACCGTGTGACATCACATGACCATGGACAGATCTCTATCCACTGGAGCAGACTGGAAGCTTTTCTATAGAAAGACAGCAGCAAGACTAGAAACCGTGAGGAATTGATAAGAAAGCATATTGGAAAATTGTATAACTTTTCGTCACCATATCAATTATTTTCTGAAAGGGCAATCCCTTTAAAGTACATAATACTTCTTAGGTAAAATACCCTTTATGCTTACTTAGATAATGTAACTCTGTTATATAATTTTTTTTTATATGTTGCCTTGGCGTCAAATAATAGGTTACAGCATATCGCTAGAAAATTGGTCTTCAATTGGGTGATAACGTGACTACGGGCCTCATGCATGTGGCTCAACAGCTGTTGTAACTTCAGATACTGTGGTGCACCAGAGACTTCCTGGTTGTTATTGTATTACTGAAATTTAGTATCTGGCTTTGTCAATGTAAGTTGACATCAAGCTGAGATCCATATCACTAGCACTTGGCATCTGTGTCTAGATCATATAACAGGCAGTTGTTATTACACTTGACTCATCACTAGCACAATATCATTGCACCCAATATTATTACTTTGGCTGTATTGTTTGATGTTTTGTTGGAAAATGTTACATTTTTGAGAATGTATGATAGTGTTAAACTCTACTTTTGTATTTTGATTTTTTGTATGCTCTATTACAGCGGAGTTGGCTTGGCATGAAGCTTTTTAGATAGAAAAATTAATAGATCTATGGTGTGCAAATAATATTTGGGGTCGCATTACTGTGAGTGCAAATTATAGCATTATGTCGTATTTACAATCATTTCTGTAAATATGTTATATTGTTATATACTGTTATATTGTTATATATTGTTATATTTATATACACCAATGCATGATATGGTGTGTGTATATATATCTTAATCCAGACATTGGGGGATTTATCAGTACTAACCCAAGCAGGACCTGGTGTAAAATTGCCCTGCATGTTCAGGTGCCGGATATACTAAAACTAATGCAGTGGGGGAAACATCCAACTCAGGCACATGCTGGTGGGATGTATTAATGCACTTGCGCCAAAAACACTGTCTAAAATGTCTTTCACCACAGTAATCAGGCTTTTGGACCATTTTTTGGCACTTTATGACTTGTCCAAATAAGGGCATGGTCTTTGGGGGGGAAATGGGCATGGCCTCATGAGAAAGGGCATGGCTTATGGGAAATCGTCTGTGTGCCCACAATTCTGGTGCACAGTTTAGACCAGCTAAAAGAAGTTATCAACAGTCTTAATCTGCACGAATTCATCATAACCATGATAATTGTGGTGCAGCAAAAGACTATTGTTTTCCAGCTAGAAACTGGCGGAATCTGAGACGCATTGTTATATCCCTCCCGATGTGTCAGCACTTGATAAATCTCCCCACAGTTTCGTATATTGGGGGACATTTACTAAGGTGTTTCCTCCTTTTTTGGTGGTGCTCCCATCACCTGTTCTCCTTTCCGACCCATTTAAGTGATTGTGGCAGAAAATCAGATTTTCTTCCTCCTACTCTACTCCAAAAAGGGGCATGGTTTTCGTGGTGTGGAAACTTGGACATAATAAATATGTCTTTTAATTTTTTTGAGCTGGAAAGTGGGAGAGTAGAGCAAAGATAATTGGTCTAGCAGAATAGAAACCTTAATTCGTAAGCTCTCAACCTGTGGAAGTTCGTGTCTCTGAAAAATAGGGGACAACGTTGGCTCCTTTCTCTGGCTATTATTACAATGGCCATTCTCTTTCACTGTTGCAGATATTTGTGGCACTGGGACAGAAAATAATCCGATGACAGAAATATTATCTGCTAAGTGCCACAAATATGTACCTCATTACTGACAGCTAGACGAACCAAACCAGAGGAGGTAACAGCACTTTATATAAATGTCCCCCATTTGTAGAGATCAAAACTTTGGGCGTTGCACAAGTTCTATATTTCCAGCAAACTTTCTATGTGTCTGCTGTGTTAACAGACCCAAACCATAAACCGAAAACTTCTGAACTTGCATATGTGCAACTTCACCTAGGTTACAATCACCAGGTTGACCCCTCCCCCTCTTCTAGAAAACAGTTCTGCATGGCTCACACGGAAATATGGTACTCATCTTTTCCCCGTGTATGGCGTGGAACGGTGCCACACGTGTGACACCGTACCGCCGTGGCCGCATTGCCATCTGTGGGGACATATATGCGGCCGCATTCGTCCTGCCGCGTCGTGTGAATGAGGCCTTACGTTGTGATTACCAATTGTACTATAGAAGTGTTAAAGGCTTCTACTGAAGCTCACATTTTATGCTGACTGCAAAGATGCATCAGATTGCAACCTGAGGCCGCTACCATAAACATACCCGCTCCATGGAAACAGACCCTGTGCTGTTCAGATCCCAGGACCAAGGATGGGATGGAGTCTTTTGCATGGCAAAAAGTGGCAGAGAACTGTAACGACCTTTAGACATGGACTCCTTGCATTGTAATTCTCTACAATGTAATAAAAAAAAAAGTAACAATTATCAGTTCAGCCAAGAATTAGCTTAAACATGTGAATTAAGACTAAGACCTAATTTCAATTTGTTCTTTTTGGTCAGTGATTTGCATCAGTTTGTGTGCCAAACCCAGTAGCCAGTGTTTTGCTAAGTTTTAACTTCAGGACATGTGAGCCCTGATCATTAGAACAAGTGATTTCATACTCAAAGTTTTATGGAAAAATACCTAAGTGAATTGATGATTCTCATTCCCTGAAAAGTGAGTCTGAGCTACCACTCATTGGTAAACAACATTTTTTGGGAACTTTTTAAAAATATCTTTGTTTACCATCTTTAATTTCAACATTATCCATTCTAATGATTATTTCACTAACTTTTCACTAGCATTTATGGGTGGCACGGTGGCTGAGTGGTTAGCACTTCTGCCTTGCAGCACTGGGTTCGAATCCCACCCAGGTCCAACATCTGCATAGAGTTTGTATGTTCTCTCCATGCTTGCTGGTTCCCTCCGGTACTCCGGTTTCCTCCCACATTTCGAAACAACTGGTAAATTGTTTAGATTGTGAGCCCCAGTGGGAACGGGACCAATTTGTCATGCTTTGTAGCGCTGTATAATCTGTAAGCACTATATAAGAATTATTATTAATATTATCATGATGAGCTTGCTTCTGCATTCTGTCTTCTTTTCTAAACTGCCATAAACCATCTATTACACAGTGATTGACATGCCGAAATGGGGTGCACCAGTCGCCACACATATGGTGCACCTGATTGACGGACTTTAAAATTGTTGGCAATTTCATACATACTTCTGACTGATCATATTATCAAGTCGTAAAGTTTTAAAATTTTCTTTCACTGTCTCAACTGTATTCTTCTCCCTCCAGGAAAAATTTTGGTGTTATGTCCTATGAAGATTCACTATTGAGTGATCTATTAACGATTTGGGTGAATTTCACTATATGCCTCTGATGGGTCCATATTCTTCATTATCAGTTGCATCATGTAAGAGTTAAACTTGTCTTTTCATACAGCCCATAGGGCAGTGATGGCGAACCTTTTAGTGGCCGAATGCCAAACTGCAACCCAAACCCCCCCTTGTTTATTGCGAGGTGCCAACCAAAAATAAAGCAGTAACTTATTGCTTCCTGTTCTTCAACAACGTTCGATCAATTGGCCTCCTGAGGACAAGATGGATAATTTGCATCATTTTAGCTTCTTTCCAGTGTCCCTGAACACAGGAATTGTGGGGCCACAGAAGGTCTTCCAAGATAATTCGGCCTTGTTACTCATTCTCCTCTTCCTATATACCCAAGTACGAAGTAAGTATCACTTAAATATATGACTGAAGCAGCATCTTTTAAGTTGCTTGGAACTCAGGAATATTTTTTGAGTCCTGTCTAGTATTCTTGGGTTGATGGCCCGGTGGCCCACAGAAAGACTTGGATGCCACCTCTGGCACCCTTGCCATATGTCGCCACCACTGCCATAGAGGATAATGCACAAAAAGTTGGCATCTTGGTTATTAAACAGCTATTCACATCTTTATGGATGCCAGCCAACAAAGAGGTTATACCAATTTGTATTGTTATCCCATTTCCCACAGGATATATTTGGTGTGGGGGTGGTCCATTTAACAAGAACGGTGGGGTCCTGACTTGCTAATTGAATGAAGTAACAGTGGGAATAGTCTGAATGCACAGCACTCCACTATCTCCAGCTCCCATTGATTCCCACACACGGTACTGTATTTCTGAATTCTGGTCACTACGACTCCTCTACAGTAGGTTTTTTTTCTTTTTAAAGTTCAGAGCAAATTAAGTCTTGCATTTGTATAAATCTATTTTTTTTCTCTGAATAAGAGTAATAATTCTATCTTGCATTAAGTATTGTTGCACAAAATTGTCATTGCATCCGTATAATAATGGATTCTAGGTTAAAGTTGCTTCATATGAGGCCAGACGTATTGACTGAAATGCATTACCTATAAAAGCTGACAAGCCTCTAATTCAGTTTATCAACCATGAAATTGTGGAAGAACAGTGGGCAGAGTTATCATTATCGTCTTGACCTCAGGTGGGTGTAGAGGAACAGTGAAATTACCAGACCTGGGTGATAATTAAAGAGAACCATTTAAGGGTCTTTGCAAGGTCATCTATTCACCACCCTTACTCATACACTACACACAGAAGATGTTCTGGAGTTGAGTTGGGTCACCAGAAGGAAGGTGTTTGAAGGTTAAAGGAAACCTACCACTTAAGTTGCAGGTTTCAATGCAATACCCGGGCACCAGCTCAGGGTGAGATCAGGGTGAGCTGGTGCCGGACTTATTTTTGTTAGTTTTTAAAACCGCTGTATCGCGGTTTAAAACACTTTTTAAAGTTTATAGCCAGCGCAGGGAGTACTGCTCGGCGCTTACCATGCGTGCGGCTCTCTTCACTTCCATGTAGACCGCGCACCTGTCGCGCGCATGGTGAGCGACGACGCGTACCTCCCTGCGCCGGCTATAAAGTTTAAAAAGTGTTTTAATACCGCGGTTTAAAAACACTAACAAAAATAAGCTCCGGCACCAGCTCACCCTGACTGGTGCTCGGATTCCATGCCTGAAACCTGCCACTTCAGTGGTAGGTTTCCTTTAATAGTTTCTTTTTTATTGAAAAGGGAACTGAAGTTGAGTGATACCAAGTCAACTTGAAGACCTGTAACCACCACGCACATCACAACAATATCCCTATACCGTACTAAGGATCAGCTAAGTTGTTATGTGTCTACTGTTGGTAACGTGACTCTTATACTGTTGACCCATAATAATCCCTTATGATAATGTTACGTTGCTATAGTAGTGGAGGATGGCTCTGTCCTTCCATTTGTCAGGCTGGTGGATGTTTTTGGAAGTCGGTTAACAATTTTCCCGTAAAATATATTAAAAAAGACATGAAAGTGTTACTAATTTTAATGAATTTGTAAACTAATTCATGAATTCCTCCTCATTTTATTGATGATGATATTCTAATGCAAAAGATCACGTCCTGCCTTGATGCCCTGCCAATACTTAGAGAATATTCAATTAATGGTCTCTTTCTGTAATAACCTACAAGATCTCAGAATGGATAATAATGTTCCATGGACTGTATAATATGGAGACTTTTAGGTTCCATATTACCCCTCGCGTTCTGCGGCGGATATATCCATCACAGACTATGAAGGGTGTATGAAGAGGGCTCAGGGCTGAGCCCTCTTCATACAGAGATGGCTTTGCTGCATATTGCAGCAAAGACCCATCGCCATCACCCCCCATTTGGTGCTTGCACCGAACACGGGTGTTTTAACCTTTTCTCTGCCCGCCGGCAAAGTCTTCCGATCGTTGCTCCTCCCCGAACGTCATTGGGGGGCGGAGATCGTTTTGCCATGACAGCCTCGGGTCTTCATCAGACCAGAGGCTGCATGGTTTCACAGGAGATTCGTTACAATGAGCCAGTGGCCTCTTGTAATGATCATATGCAAAAACTCCTATACTGCAATACTAGCAATGCAGTATATGGTAGGATTATCTGACCATCTAGGGTTAATATACCCTAGAGGGTCTAAAAAAGTAAAAAAGAAAATAAAAATTAAAAATATTAAATTAAGATCCCCCCCCCTTTTCCTAGAACTAATATACAACTTAACAGCGGTAAAAATCACAAACACATTAGGTATCGCCGTGTCCCAAATCCCCAGTATCAAAATATAAAAATGTTATTGACGGCGGTGACCTTAAAACTGGAAAAGGCGCCCGAATATCCTAAACCGACTTTCACACTTTTTTTTACATGACATAAAATGTATAAGGAGTGATCAAAATGTCACACAGTCCTCCAAAGTGGTAGGCAATGAAAATGTACGTCTCATTTCACAAAAAATTACCCCTCACAAAGCTCTGTACTAGAGATGAGCGAGCACTAAAATGCTCGGGTGCTCGTTATCGAGACAACTTTTCCAGATGCTCGAGTGCTCTCTCGAATAACGAGCCCCTTGAAGTCAAGGGAGAACCCGAGCATTTTTTTAAATAAACTGAACAGTAAAGACCAGTGCAAAAAAAAAAAAATTTCAGATGTTTGCAGATGTTTTACTTGTAAGCAACACATTGAAATAACCATTCTTCACAATCGCTCTCAAACTTGTGGTCTCTTCTGTAATAACCTACAAGATTCAGAATGGATAATAGTGTTCCATAGGACTGTAGTAATATGGAGACTTTTTAGGTTCCATATTTAACCCCCTTCGCGTTCTGCGGCGGATATATCCATCACAGACTATGAAGGGTGTATGAAGAGGGCTCAAGGGCTGAGCCCTCTTCATACAGAGATCCACCCTCATAGTCTGTGATGGATATATCCGCCGCAGAACGCGAAGGGGGGTTAAATATGGAACCTAAAAAGTCTCCATATTACTACAGTCCTAGGGAACACTATTATCCATTCTGAATCTTGTAGGTTATTACAGAAGAGAGACCAAAGTTAATTGAATATTCTCTAAGTATTGGCAGGGCATCAAGTGCAGGACGTGATCTTTTGCATTAGAATATCATCATCAATAAAATGAAGAGGAATTCATGAATTAGTTTACAAATTCATTAAAATTAGTAACACTTCATGTCTTTTTTAATATATTTTACGGGAAAATTGTTACCGATCTTCCAAAAACATCCACACGCCTGACAAATGGAAGGACAGAGCCATCCTCCACTACTATAGCCGTAACATTATCATAAGGGATTATTATGCGGTCAACAGTATAAGAGTCACGTTACCAACAGTAGACACATAAACAACTTAGCTGATCCTTAGTTACGGTATGGGATATTGTTGTGATGTGCGTGGTGGTTACAGGTCTTCAAGTTGACTTGGTATCACTCAACTTCAGTTCCCTTTCCAATAAAAAAGAAACTATTAAAGGAAACCTACCACTGAAGTGGAGGTTTCAGGATGGAAATACCGAGCACCAGTCAGGGTGAGCTGGTGCCGGAGCTATTTTTGTTAGTGTTTTAAACCGCGGTATTTATAAACACTTTTTAAACTTTATAGCCGGCGCAGGGAGGTACGCGTCGTCGCTCACCATGCGCGCGACAGGTGCGCGGCTACATAGGAAGTGAAGGAGAGCCGCACGCATGGTAAGCGCCGAGCAGTACTCCCTGCGCCTGGCTATAAACTTTAAAAAGTGTTTTAAACCGCGATACAGCGGTTTTAAAAACTAACAAAAATAAGATCCGGCACCAGCTACCCTGATCTCACCCTGAGCTGGTGCCCGGGTATTGACATCTGAAACCTGCAATTCAAGTGGTAGGTTTCCTTTAACCTTCAAAACCTTCCTTCTGGTGGACCCAACTCAAACTCCAGAACATCTTCTGTGTGTATGAGTGTATGAGTAAGGGTGGTGAATAGATGACCTTGCAAAGACCCTTAAATGGTTCTTCTTTAATTATCACCCAGGTCTGGTAATTTCACTGTTCCTCTACACCCACCTGAGGTCAAGACGATAATGATAACTCTGCCCACTGTTCTTCCACAATTTCATGGTTGATAAACTGAATTAGAGGCTTGTCAGCTTTTATAGGTAATGCATTTCAGTCAATACGTCTGGCCTCATATGAAGCAACTTTAACCTAGAATCCATTATTATACGGATGCAATGACAATTTTGTGCAACAATTAACTTAATGCAAGATAGAATTATTACGTCTTATTCAGAGAAAAAAAATAGATTTATACAAATGCAAGACTTAATTTGCTCTGAACTTTAAAAAGAAAAAAAACCTACTGTAGAGGAGTCGTAGTGACCAGAATTCAGAAATACAGTACCGTGTGTGGGAATCAATGGGAGCGGAGATAGTGGAGTGCTGTGCATTCAGACTATTCCCACTGTTACTTCATTCAATTAGCAAGTCAGGACCCCACCGTTCTTGTTAAATGGACCACCCCCACACCAAATATATCCTGTGGGAAATGGGATAACAATACAAATTGGTATAACCTCTTTGTTGGCTGGCATCCATAAAGAATGTGAATAGCTGTTTAATAACCAAGATGCCAACTTTTTGTGCATTATCCTCTATGGCAGTGGTGGCGACATATGGCAAGGGTGCCAGAGGTGGCATCCAAGTCTTTCTGTGGGCCACCGGGCCATCAACCCAAGAATACTAGACAGGACTCAAAAAATATTCCTGAGTTCCAAGCAACTTAAAAGATGCTGCTTTCAGTCATATATTTAAGTGATACTTACTTCGTACTTGGGTATATAGGAAGAGGAGAATGAGTAATCAAGGCCGAATTATCTTGGAAGACCTTCTGTGGCCCCACAATTCCTGTGTTCCAGGGAACTGGAAAGAAGCTAAAATGATGCAAATTATCATCTTGTCCTCAGGGAGGCCAAATTGATCGAACGTTGTTGAAGAACAGGAAGCAATAAGTTACTGCTTTATTTTTGGTTGGCACCTCGCAATAAACAAGGGGGGGTTTGGGTTGCAGTTTGGCATTCGGCCACTAAAAGGTTCGCCATCACTGCCCTATGGGCTGTATGAAAAGACAAGTTTAAACTCTTACATGATTGCAACTGATAATGAAGAATATGGACCCATCAGAGGCATATAGTGAAATTCACCCAAATCGTTAATAGAGTCACTCAATAGTGAATCTTCATAGGACATAACACCAAAATTTTTCCGGAGGGAGAAGAATCAGTTGAGACAGTGAAAGAAAATTTTAAAACTTTACGACTGTGATAATGATGAATCAGTCAGAAGGGTTATGTTCATAGAAAAGTTGCACATACAAATTTTTAAAAGTCCTCATTATTCAGGTGCACCATATGTGTGGCGACGGTGCACCCATTTCGGCATGTCATCACTGTGTAAATAGATGGTTTATGGCAGTTTAGAAAAGAAAGAATGCAGAAGCAAGCTTCATCATGATAATATTAATAATAATTCTTATATAGTGCTTACAGATTATACAGCGCTCCACAAAGCATGACAAATTGGTCCCGCTTCCCCACTGGGGCTCACAATCTAAACAATTTACAGTTGTTTCGAAATGTGGGAGGAAACGGAGTACCGGAGGGAAACCACGCAAGCATGGAGAGAACATACAACTCTATGCAGATGTTGGACCTGGGTGGGATTCGAACCCAGTGCTGCAAGGCAGAAGTGCTAACCACTCAGCCACCGTGCCACCCATAAATGCTAGTGCACAAGAAGTTAGTGAAAATAATCATTAGAATGGAATAATGTTGAATATTAAAGATGGTAAACAAAGATATTTTTAAAAAGTTCCCAAAAAATGTTTGTTTACCAATGAGTGGTAGCTCAGACTCACTTTTCAGGGAATGAGAATCATCAATTCACTTAGGTATTTTTCCATAAAACTTTGAGTATGAAATCACTGTTCTAATGATCAGGGCTCACATGTCCTGAAGTTAAAACTTAGCAAAACACTGGCTACTGGGTTTGGCACACAAACTGATGCAAATCACTGACAAAAAGAACAAATTGAAATTAGGTCTTAGTCTTAATTCACATGTTTAAGCTATCTTGGCTGAACTGATAATTGTTACTTTTTTTTTTATTACATTGTAGAGAATTACAATGCAAGGAGTCCATGTCTAAAGGTCGTTACAGTTCTCTGCCAACTTTTTGCCATGCAAAAGACTCCCATCCCATCCTTGGTCCATGGGATCTGAACAGCACAGGGTTGTTTCCATGGAGCGGGTATGTTTATGTGTAGCGGCCTCAGGTTGCAATCTAGATGCAATCTTTGCAGTCAGCATTAAAATGTGAGCTTCAGTAGAAGCCTTTAACACTTCTATAGTACAATTGGTAATCACAACGTAAGGCCTCTTTTTCACGACCGCGGCCGCATATATGTCCCCACAGATGGCAATGCGGCCCAGCGCCGGTACGGTGTCACACCTGTGTGGCACCGTTCCATGCCGTACACGGGGAAAAGATGGAGTAGCCCATATTTCCTGTGTGTGAGCCATGCAGACTGTTTTCTACGAAGAGGGGAGGGGTCACACCTGGTGATTGTACCCTAGGTGAAGTTGCACATATGCAAGTTCAGAAGTTTTCGGTTTATGGTTTGGGTCTGTTAACACAGCAGACACATAGAAAGTGTTTGCGGGAACTATAGAACTTGTGCAAACCCAAAGTTTTGATCTCTACATAATGGGGGACATTTATATAAAGTGCTGTTACCTCCTCTGGTTTGGTTCGTCTAGCTGTCAGTAATGAGGTACATATTTGTGGCACTTAGCAGATAATATTTCTGTCAATCGGATTATTTTCTGTCCCAGTGCCACAAATATCTGCAACAGGTGAAAGAGAATGGCCATTGTAATAATAGCCAGAGAAAGGAGCCAACGTTGTCCCCTATTTTTAGAGACACGAACTTCCACAGGTTGAGAGCTTACAATTAAGGTTTCTATTCTGCTAGACCAATTATCTTTTGCCTCTACTCTCCGCCACTTTCCAGCTAACAAAAAAAAAAATTAAAAAGACATATTTATTATGTCCAAGTTTCCACACCACGAAAACCATGCCCCTTTTTGGAGTAGAGTAGGAGGAAGAAAATCTATTTTTCTGCCACAATCACTTAAATGGGTCGGAAAGGAGAAACAGGTGATGGAGCACCACCAACAAAAGGAGGAAACACCTTAGTAAAGTCCCCCAATATACGAAACTGTGGGGAGATTTATCAAGTGCTGACACATCGGGAGGGATATAAACAATGCGTCTCAGATTCCGCCAGTTTCTAGCTGGGAAAACAATAGTCTTTTGCTGCACCACAATTATCATGGTCATGATGAATTCTTGTGCAGATTAAGACTGTTGATAACTTCTTTTAGCTGGTCTAAAACTGTGCACCAGAATTGTGGGCACACAGACGATTCCCATAAGCCATGCCCTTTCTCATGAGGCCATGCCCATTTCCCCCCCAAAGACCATGCCCTTATTTGGACAAGTCATAAAGCTGCCAAAAAAATGGTCCAAAAGCCTTGATTACTGTGGTGAAAGACATTTTAGACAGTGTTTTTGGCGCAAGTGCATAATTACATCCCACCAGCAGTGCCTGAGTTGGATGTTTCCCCCACTGCATTAGTTTTAGTATATCCGGCACTGAACATGCAGGGCAATTTTACACCAGGTCCTGCTTGGTGTTAGTACTGATAAATCCCCCCAATGTTGATTAAGATATATATACACACACCATATCATGCATTGGTGTATATAAATATAACAATATATAACAATATAACAGTATATAACAATATAACATATTTACAGAAATGATTGTAAATACGACATAATGCTATAATTTGCACTCACAGTAATGCGAACCCCAAATATTATTTGCACACCATAGATCTATTAATTTTTCTATCTAAAAAGCTTCATGCCAAGCCAACTCCGCTGGAATAGAGCATACAAAAATCAAAATACAAAGTAGAGTTTAACACTATCATACATTCTCAAAAATGTAAACATTTTCCAACAAAAACATCAAACAATACAGCCAAAGTAATAATATTGGGTGTCAATGATATTGTGCTAGTGATGAGTCAAGTGTAATAACAACTGCCTGTTATATGATCTAGACACAGATGCCAAGTGCTAGTGATATGGATCTCAGCTTGATGTCAACTTACATTGACAAAGCCAGATACTAAATTTCAGTAATACAATAACAACCAGGAAGTCTCTGGTGCACCACAGTATCTGAAGTTACAACAGCTGTTGAGCCACATGCATGAGGCCCGTAGTCACGTTATCACCCAATTGAAGACCAATTTTCTATGCGATATGCTGTAACCTATTATTTGACGCAAGGCAACATATAAAAAAAAAAATTAGTATAACAGAGTTACATATATAAAGTAAGCATAAAGGTATTTTACCTAAGAAGTATTATGTATTTAAAGGGATTGCCCTTTCAGAAAATAATTGATATGGTGACGAAAAGTTATACAATTTTCCAATATGCTTTCTTATCAATTCCTCACGGTTTCTAGTCTTGCTTGCTGTCTTTCTATAGAAAGCTTCCAGTCTGCTCCAGTGGATAGAGATCTGTCCATGGTCATGTGATGTCACACGGTGCACAACTCTATTAGTCTCTGCGATAACAACGGGTCGCGCACCTGTGTGACATCACATGACCATGGACAGATTCTATCCACTAGAAGTAAAAAACAGACGCTTTTTTTTATAGAAGGACAGCAAGCAGAGATCTTGAAAATGGTGAAGAATTGATGGAGAAAGTATAATGGGAAAGTATAAAGTTTTCCTTACACAAACCATATCAATTATTAGCTGAAGGTGGACAACCCCTTTAAGGTCTACCTTTCCAATGTACCTAGATTGTAAACATAAATACAAAATAAACAATTTTGTTTCCTTTACTAGAGTTTAGGGTAGACCAGTTATGACCTTGCAACATACACATAGTAGACAGTTAATAGTGTAGGGGCGGACTTCTCCGTGGCCACAAGAAAATTCACCAGGAATTGAACGAGAGATACTGCAATGGATCTCCGATCCTACAGTGCAAAGCAAGGGACACCTTGCCATAAAAAACCTTCACTGCAGTCCAAAATTCACTGCAACAGTGTGTCATACATCCACAGCATGAATGGTAAAGAGAGTACAGAAATGAAAAGCCAAGCTGAGGGACAATCTCTACATCTCCATATGGATGCACCATCCAGATATGAGAAGCCTCCCTTTGACACCTCACTAAAACACAGGGGAAACATTCATTAATGCGACTTGCCATTAGAGTGATGCACTTCATTAAGCCCAATGCTGCTGTAGAGTACACAGGAAAATGGTTTTAATGCAGAGCTCAACAATCAAGACATGGCTTCCTTGTGTACAGAATAAGAAAGCTTTGTGATGATAATGAGATCTCATGTACAGCTGCACACGCAAGGGCACTCAGACATCCTAATAGGAGCAGAAAAAGAAGAAGAAATATTCTCATTAAATAAGGAAGAACAGGCTGCAGTGCTGCAAACAAAACCCACACATCAAAACATATTCAGAGCCTTCCATTCAAACAGAACCCTTAGCATTAATGGTGAATATACAGCAGCCCCTGGATCAGGAACATCAGAGCCATTTAGAGAAATAGCCTAGATCTGAATGACAGTTTTACTAATTGATACCAAAACATATGCAATAATACACCATAGCGAACATATTCATAGCAATAGACCCAATAATACAAATGGAGCCAAGGTATATATACATAACTTTCATTAGGTAGTAGGCAGTCTTACTTAATAAAGTCATCAATTAATCTGCAGCCCAATCCATTGAGGAGGAAGTGAATGGGGAGGCTTGAGAGCCAAGGCTACTACATGGGGTACAGTAAGCATAATGGACATGGCAGCACTCTCAATCTGATACTGCAAACTTTTTCCCCTAACTTCCCAAAGAGGACACAAACATGAGCAGTCCATCTATAATTGGAAACAATATTGTAAGAGGTGTGACATTTCATTTCAGGGTGTCTTACCTTAGAGGAGGTTAGATTGAAAATATTCCATGGATAGCATAATAAACCATGACCACAAATGGTGTTTAAACTGCCAATACAAATGCAGACTGTGGCAGGATTCTTTTTCCCCATTTATCCAAAAGGATTCCGGAGGAGATCCCATACTCAGCATCAGCCTGACAGGAGAGGGCTTCATTATTAAATGCTAGGTGCACTCACTCTCTGCTGGTCTCCTTCTTCCCCCTCTCTCAATACAAGAGGATTAGGTTGCTGAAATCCGATCACAAAAAGGCATCAACATATGTAAGGAATGGATAAAGCAGCACTTTGGAACGAAAAAAAAGAGGCACAAGAATCCCAAAGCTTCCCTTTAGATGGCAGCAGCAAGGCAATGTGTGCAGGCAGGGATGCATCCTCATCTATGGCTCAGGAATGTAGTGGTGTGGAGAGAGGAAGCAGCAGGAAACAGCCTTGTGTCTCTTCCTCAATGCAATCATTAACTCCACCCTCTGCATCTGATCTTACTAAACGTGACAATTACTGGAGCTGCTCCTCAGAGAGTGGGACACAGGCTGAGAGACTCATGTGAGCAGTGCGCCTGCTGCGCTCCTGCCAAGAGTGAGTGGAGAAGAAGGAGGATGATGCTGCTGTGTGGTGGCTATTCTCATATACTTGACTCATATTTATAGGGATATACATGTTTCCTGCCTTCAGAAGCTTATTCCTTGAAACCCAGACTGCATATAGTAAGACACATTGGTGCAAACATAATACAAAGAAATGCCAAAACTTAACGCTAGGGATCAGTCTCCGTATAAGTAGTAGAAAGGTGGAAACTTTCTATACCTGATCACTTCTGTCCATGGATTCTAGATCATTTAACATATAAAGGAAAAACTACCATTTAAAATTGTACTTATAAGCATCAAATACCGTGCACTAGTAGGGTGAGTGGTGCCGGAGAATATCTTCATTATTTCCATAAAGCGCTGTAATGCTTTTTAACACTTTAAATCTTTTATTTTAAGCAGCTTCGGCGCATGGTATGCGTCGGCCGTGCTTCCATGTCAGCACGGCGAGTCGAGGCACAACGTCACACAGCTAATGTCAGCATTACAGGCTGCTAGCGCGCGAGGAGTACACTACCTGCGCGAAGCTGTTAGAATAAAGATTAAAAAAGTTAAAAACATTACAGCACATTATGGAAAAACGAGATATGCTCCGGCACCAGCATCACCCTCAGCTGGTGCATCGGTATTGATGCTTATAAGTACAATTTAAAGTGGTAGGTTTCCTTTAAAATATCATAACACTGTTTTACGGATCCTCTTCTTTCAGACCAGGTATTACAAATCAGCATTACTAATAATAATAAGGCCTGGTGACCACAAGTGGAGTTTTTGTTGCGTTTTTTTATAGCGATTTTGCATCTTGAAAATGCATCATATTTGCATATTATCTTTTTCAATGGGTTTTTAGGTTTAAAGTGTCTTAAATTGGCGCTTTCTCAAGCTTTTTTAGTTACCTTTTTAAGCGGTGGTTTTTGAAAATGCATGCGTTTGTGGTCTGCGCTTTTGAAGCGCATGTGATTACGTACAATAACAGGGGAAGATGACTGCATTTTTACAAAATCCAAGAGATCCGTTTCAATGTTTGAAATTCCAACAAAATACAACAAAACGCCATGGCTATGTCCTTATAACAACCACCATTTTTTTTTTAAAATATATATAGCGTCTGCACAGAGCTTGCCAAATCAGTCACTGTTCCCATGGGGCTAACTATCTATCAACCACTTAGTATATAGTTGGAGCGCGGGAGGAAACCAGAGGACCTGGAAAGAAAACCCATGCAAACACGAGGAACGATACAAACTCTTTGGATGGACTTGAACCCTGGACCCCAGGCTTGCATGGCTGTAGTGCTAAAGTTTCACATCAATGTTTTGGTTCTGTAATCTGTGTAAATAAAACTCGTGTATTCACATGCCAGTGTTTAATGGGAAATTCACACGACGTTTGCCCGCAAGCACTGTGGAAAGTAGGAGGAGTGATCCATCCCCTCCCATAGAAATGCACAGCACATGGGCCGTGGACATGGGGAACAGATAGGACTAGTTCTATCTTTCCTCTGTGTACGGAGAGTTACGGTGCCCACGCGTGTGAGGCACCATAAACTTCTACAAACAGTATGTTGCCAAGCATCTAAAAACACCTTCCAGATCCATGTTTTTTTATGTGTGCATCATCCCAGAAATTGAACTATGAAGTGAAGTGAGATGTAAATCGTTGTATAAAGTCAATGAGGCGGAGATTTACTAACACTGAAGTCAAGCGCTCTCTCTCAAATGCCCCCTTCATGAGTAATAGATGGTCCTGCATCCAAAGAACTCACTTACCAGAATTCCTGAATGACAATGCACAATGTTCAAGGCAGAGGAGGATGTGTTCAGAGTTTCCTACCTGACCAATGTAAACACTCCGCCTCCTGACTTTATAACCAATTTACATCTCATTAAAGTTGATTTTCCTGGATGATGTACCCAACTGGACCATGAAAGACCAAAAACTGAAGGTGTTACTCTGGTTGACAAATATACTGGTGGTTATTAGGCCAAATTGCTGATGACAGTTCCCTTTAAAAAAAATTATGTTGTAGCTTTACTATTTTTTTTTCTCTCCAAAACTTGCCAGTTATAGTATATGGAGGATTAGATTAAAAAATGGATGCATTGGTATTTTATTAGGTTGTGTAGAGTGCATTGTGTATTATTAAAGTCATAAATGTTATTTCTGTTGGACAAAGAAAAAAATACTGATTTGCCATATTGTCAAGCCTGTTTATACGTGCATTTCATGCATTTTGAGATCGGTAAGATCAAGGCAGCACTGCTTTTTACAGACTCAGCATAATCATAGGTTATACGGTTGAAAAAAGAACACTTGTCCACCAAGTTCAACCAAGGAAGGGAATATGTCATTCACTTCCTTTAGAGTACTGCCACAGCGGGGCGCTATTGGACCGTTTTTAAAAGGACTCAAAAGCTTGCTTTTGTTAGGTTTACCATGTTGGTTGAAGTGAAGATAAACAGGTTCTCAACCAGCTAACGCATGGTAAAAATAACAAAAACGCATGCATTTCAGACCGTTTAAAACGGTCCAAGGAAGCATGTGTGGCAGCACGTTGTGGGTGTTGGCACACGTGGCATTTTGAACCCGTTTTGGGCCGTTTAAACAGTCTGTTAAAAAACGTATATGTGTGAAAACGCATAGTTTTTTTCGTTTTTGTCGTGTTTTCCCAATATCATAATTGGGGAAAAACTGAAAAAACGGATGCGGTTTCAAAAAATCTATTGTTTCTCTACCCAAGCATGAGCTGACTGCTAGAGACAAACAAGATGGAGCAGGGTCCTATCCAGCTCATTGGTTGCATCTCAGGCAGTCATTATCCATTGTCATTGGTGGGAGAGAGCCGAACTCACAAACGGATGTCCAACAGCATGAAAACAACAGTCCATTGGACCGCTCTATGCATCCCCACATAAGTGTGTGTCTGTGGAGTACGAACAGTATATACAATGTCAGATGTTCCTCTGCTACTGTCCATAATGTAATCATATTTTTCAGGATAGGGAAGCAGTTGAGGAGGCAAATACAATCTTTACAGTTATAAAATAATACAAAAAAAGCTGGAAATTGATAGATTACATACTGTGTTATATTAAAGAAGAAATCTGAAGCGTGTTCCCTGGTGTCTGTATTGAAGATTGAGGCTGCAGCTACACCAGACTTTTTGTGTGAGATTTTGCATGTAAATTACACACTACGGCTGCTGTCAAAGCTACTTTCATGTGCGTTTTTTTTGACACAATTTTTGCTGCCAAAACCGAGGTGATATCATAAAGGGCAGAGAATGCATAACGGCAGGTGTTCTATTTTTTTTTTATTTCAGGTCCACTTTTTCAATTTTGGCTCTAAAACCTGAACATCTAACACCAAAGAGAAACACATTTGGGAGAATCGTTAAGATAGCCAATAAAAATGGGTACAATAAAAAGCTGTGCAACTTAAAGAGGACATGTCCCCTACAAAATGGCTAAACAGACGCAGCAGTGTAATACTGCTTGCATTATCGGAACCTCCAATAACGCTAGCAAACACCGCTGTGCTGTACACTACAAAAAACTGGACCACTTCAAAGCAGCGTATTCATGAGGGGGCGGTCCAAGACCACTGCCTTTCCATGGACGCCCGCTTGCTCCATAGGCCAGCCCCTAAACCACCCCCTCTGAATACGCCCAGGACCGTTTCGAGGTGGTTCCGGCGTTGTAGTGTACAGCGCAGCAGTGTTTGGTCAGTGTTGTTGGCGGTTTCCACTACGCTAGCAGTGAACAATGCGTCGTCTGTTGTGCGTCCGTTTTTGGGTGGACAGGTCCTCTTTAAAGTCTGATGTGAACAGAAGATTGACAATTTCCAAGGCTCCCATAGGATAGAATAAATCGGCAGTATGTTTGCTCAACCAGCTGCGTCATTCAGGTACTGAGAACTGGAGCCCCATTTTTGGCATCAGTGGGGGTACCAGGAGTCAGACACCCGCCAATCAGTTTGTTATCTCCTATCCTGTGGATCAAAATGTGGGAAACAATCGGGAGAAGCGACTTTTGTTTTAAAATTTGGATTCAATGTAGAACAACAGCTTCAATGGATACACCTATTGGCGGGGGTGTTATAACGGCTTGTATGCCAGGACTTTCTTCTTGTATTCCGCTTGCAACACATAACACCAAATGGGTTGGCAACGTGAAGGCTGAAGGCTTCAAGGATTTGGCAAAATTATGTGTCAGCTGTGGAGAGTATTCACAAACTGGTTTCACAATGTGTTCAGTCGAAAAATCTGTCAATGGCGAGATCAACCATCACCGACACTGGTTCATGTACTGACTTTTTGGGACTTTTTGTCTTAATGAGAGGGGAGGAGGCGTATGACTGAGGTAGTGCTCTGATTGCTGCACAGTGTTCAGTCAAGGAATACCGAATATTTCTAGCTGGAAAACACTTGCTTTTCTGCGCCAAATTTATCATGTGATGATTAAGATCTACTTTAGTTGGTCTAAAAGTTGCACCAATTTTGGGAGCACAGACGATTTCCACAGGCCAACACCCTTCTTGAGAGGTTTCTGCTTCCTGATGCCCCTTATTCGGAAAACTGGCAACAAAAAAATGGTCTTAAAAGCCGTGATAACTGTGGTGCAGCAATTTTAGACGTTGTTTTTGGCACAAAACCACCAGAATTGCGGCACAAGTGTGTGTTAATAAATCGCCCTTGGTGTGGTTTTCATCTGAAACTAGCAATGAGAACAGCGCTGCTTGTAGTCGATTGCGGTGGGGGGCCTGCTGAGACCATGCACATTAGGGGCACATTTACTAAGAGCAATTCAAACTGCACTAAAAGCAGTTTGCCTGTGTAGTGTGCAGGGTAAGCCAGATTCAGGGATCTCTGGGCCAGCATCTTCAATGAAATCTGACACCCCTCCACGGCTTTGACAGAGTGCACCTTTAAGGGCGCTGTCAACACGGAAATTTTGGCTGCGTTTGCAATGCAGACCAACTGCACCACTAGGGGCGGGCCACGGTCCGATGCAATCGGTGCTCTATGGATCGGAAAGTAATGCACAAAACACCGGCGTCTAGTTCCCAATTGCATGTGTTTCCATAGAAAACGCCGATTGTGATCAGGCCGGGCCCGTCCCATCGGTTGCGTTTGGTCTGCGTTTGCAAATGAAATCAGCCAAAATTTCAGTGGACAGCGACCCCCTAACATAGGTATCGACACACTTCTGTTCCCTCTTGCCATGATAAATCTGGTGCACGGTCTGACAATGAGCAGCCGGAACGCCCCCCCCTAATTTGTGTTGCATGATGCACAGGTGCAGCTGCCGCCACAAAAGGGTCCGTGAACCACATTGTGGTGAAGTCACTTCCAGAAAACTGGCACAGGTGCCTTAGCTAAATGCTGCCCCATTATCTAGTGGGCGGGGGGGGGGGTGTCAGAGATCATGTGTAGGCAAGGGGTAAAAAAAAAGACTGATCACCACTTGATCAACAAAATCTGAACGGAAACATAGTTTAGGGCTTGAACATGAATGAGACCCATTTAACCGAATCCAGTGTAGCTAAACAAATGGGGGTCATTCAATAAAACTTTTTTTTTTAATTCTCGTTTTTGTGGACTTTTAGGTAATTGCGAATTTGTAACTCCTAACTTTGCGGACTTTTACACCATTTATCTAAGTTCACTCTTCAGAGGTTTACACGACAGGACTGATTATCATAAAAAACTCCACATCCACATTTTTTTGGTGAAAATACCTTTAGTGCAGAAGGCGAGAGCAAGTGGTTGTTTAAGCCCTCCACTGATTCTTTTTACTAAGGATACTTAAGGATCATCCCATTATATGGTAAAATGTAAAGTGCAATTCTGATTCTTCATCAAGATGCTAAATATTCAGCTGTTTAGATAATACAAAAGGCTCGGGCAGGGCGTCGCCGTCTTTAGTACTTCGGATTAGCAGGGGTAAATTCCACCTAATAACTTACAGCGCCACACTAATGTTCTTCCTGTTACTGTAATGGAGGTAATATTTTGATGTATATATGAATCAAAAAAAAATTTGATAAAGCCAAGATTTTTTTTCCTTTTGCTGTAAGGGTCTGATTATGAGAAAGCCGGCTTTGGACTTGCTAGCAATTACTGCTCTCTATCTGCAGCTATCTGGCACTGGCAGGCATCTGTGTTGTATGGTGAGGTTGAGCAATTAGTAAGTTTTGCTCTCGTAGAAACGGAAATGTCTCTGCAGACTATCACACCAATTACTGCGGTTGGTATAGCCTAAAAAGCAAAATGATGTATGGTTAATCAACATAGTCCTCTAATGTGCAGCGCTCAAATCACGCTTGGGTACTCTATCTACGCTTCCTCATCTTCTATTATATTCTAAGTTGTAGCAGCTTCTGTGCTAAATCATTTCAAGGTTCTTTGACAAGAAAATATTCTTTTACAAACCAGTAGCACAAAACGATGTGAACCTGCTTCAATCTATTGGATGAAACCATAAAACAATGTAGCTGCCAGGCCGGCATGCAATAGATAAAGGGATATATTGTCTTTCTCTCCAGGCACAAAGTCAGTTAATTACGCCTCTCGCCTAGAGAAAACGCCGATAAGTAAAGCTCACAAAGTAAGAAAATGGGGAAACGCTACCTGACAGATTAAAAAGTTCTACTTTCTTTCTTCCAGGTTCTTAAACTCTTTTGTAGGGATAAAAATAATTATACACTGTGAACGGATGATCCCTTAGTAAGGTTCCCACTCAAAGGGAGGTACGTGCCTCTCTCATACAACTGGGATTTCATCGAGGTCAAGTATAAGGAATCTATTTTCAATCACCTTTAAGGGCAACTTTTGGCCAAATCCCTTCCACTTGCGTTCTTGGATGGTTTTAAATAGCGACAAAATCGCATGTGGGAATCCACACTTAGCGGGGTTTGTGAGTGTGACCTCACTGAAGTTTTCGGGTCAAGGATTTTAATGGCACATTAGAATTCGAGGGCATCGTTCACATCGGAACAGTTAGCGCTTGCGTCACGTTGTTGAAGGCGCATATTCCAAAGGTTCAGCCTGGACACATGCTGAGGTAAACATTGCGTTTTCATATGCATTACCTAAACACATGGGCCATGTTACTTAACCCGGCCATTCGCGATCCAGCGGCGCGTTCTCTGCACAGGATTCGGGTCCGGCTTGGGATTTACGATGGTAGTTCCTCCGCCGTCCACCAGGTGGCGCGGCAAGGTGCCGCAGAAAAATTAATCTTAACGCCCCGGAGGAGATGACACCATCCCATAGGAAGGGAAGGTGGAGCGCTCCCCAAGCGACACATTTTCGGTTTTTTAAATGCGCCCCGGGGTGTATGAAGAGGGCTCAAGGGCTGAGCCCTCTTCATACAGAGATAGGCTTTGCTGCATATTGCAGCAAAGACCCATCGCCATCACCCACAGTTGGTGCTTGCACCGAACACGGGTGTTTAACCTTTTCTCTGCCGCTGGCAAAGTCTTCCGATTGTTGCTCCACCGAACGTCATTGGGGGGCGGCGATCGGTTGCCATGACAGCCTCGGGTCTTCATCAGACCAGAGGCTGCATGGTTTCAGGAAATTTGTTACAATGAACCAGTGCCTCCTTGTAATGAATCATATGCAAAAACTCTGTATAGTGCAATACAGTAGCATTGCAGTATATGGTAGGAACGATCTGACTATCTAGGGTTAATATACCCTAGAGTGTCTAAGAAATAGTAAAAATAAAAAGTTTAAAAAATGTAAAAAATCAATAAAATATAAAAAATTAAGATCACCCCCCTTTCCCTAGAACTGATATACAACATAATAGCAGTAAAAATCACAAACACATTAGGTATCGCCGTTTCCCAAAATGCCCAAACTATCAAAATATAATAACTGTTATTGACGGCAGAGACCTCCAAAACTGGAAAAGGCGCCCAAATATCCTAAACGCGACTTTTACACCTTTTTACATGACATAAAAAATGTAATAAGGAGTGATCAAAATGTCGCACAGTCCTCAAAAATGGTAGCAATGAAAACGTCTCATTTCACAAAATATCGCACCGCGATCGCACCGAACCGAAGAATAAAGTAGAGGTGTTATTTGGAGCGCAGAGAAAGTCATAAAAACTGAGCCCACAAGAACATTACGCACATGCATTTTTTTTCAATTTTTCATTTGGAATTTCTTTCCTGCTTCCCAGTATATGGCATGGAATAATAAATAACGTCATGGGAAAGTAAAATTTGTTTCGCACAAAATAAGCCCTCACACAGCTCTGTACACAGAAAAATATAAAAGATATGGATTTTTGAAGGTGGAGAGCGAGAAATAAGCAAAAAAAACCTGCGTCTTTAATGGGGTTAATTTTGGGCTCTCAACCTCCATTCTATGGTTCTGCTGAACTGTGTGAGTACTGTAGGTGCCTGGCTGATGATGGCATAACACAGGCACATTCCAACTGTAAAAAATGCTATATAAGTACCATACTGAATATTACAAAAAAGAGGCTGCACTCCCAAAATTTAAGTAAAAAAGTGCTAGGGTTAATAAAGTACCAATTTTTCTCACTTAAATTTTTGGAGTGCAGCCTCGTTCTGTCACGAAACTGACAATTTGGACATTGGATGTTTTTTTAATATTTTTTTTTTTACATTCGATAAACCTGGCATACAAAGCATTGTTAATCCGCCCCAATGGATCATCAAGAGTAGGCGCATCAAGCCCTTTGCACTGGGTCTAGGAGGCAGCGTAGGTGCCTTGTGGCAGGAATTGTGACCTTTTCATGACTTATATCCCAGGAAGCCTAGCGTCCAAGCAGCCATAAATTCTCTCCCTATGTTCAGTGGCGTAACTAGAAGCTGATGGGCCCTAGTGCAAAGTCTGTGCCAGGCCCCCAACTGTATGGTTTATAGTAATAGTCTTCTCATATGGGAAAGTGACACCATAAGGGCCCCCTAAACCTCTTGGGCCCTGGTGCAACCGCAACCTCTGCACCCCCTCCAGTTACGCCCCTGCCTATGTTCCTATGCTGTAACTCCAAGGGCCGTACATTTTTTTTAGATCCAAAAACTATATATTTTTTTTTCTTTGCATGTGGAAACTTCGCTTTACTATAAGAAAGTTTATATTGTGTTTTTATTTTTTCTTTTTTTTTTCAATTACAAACTTTGTTTATCTACCTCGATAACAGATTGTAGCCTTAAAGGGTGACCTGGTCCACAAGATCTAGCATTTTTCTCTGGATGTTTGACCTATATTTTTGACATCTGAAATCTTAGACATTTAACACGGCATAATCGCTCACTACTATGGTATTTCTGTAATGGGTTTGTATTTCTGTCCTTTGTACCTTACACAACGCTTCATTGTATATATACAATCATTGAGTCTTTTAGATTGAAAGAGGGAAATGAAACATTTTGTGAGATTAGATTTCCATATTCCCTGTGATAACTGCTGGCCGCACTGAGCTAGCTGTACTGTAGAGTTTTTGTATCTTACTCTGTTTGTCAGTTCTAGACTCTGCCAGGCCACCTGCTACAGCGACTGAGAGCTTTAACTTCTGGGAAATAACATTTCACACATACAACAGTTTCTCTATTCTGAGTGCACAAGTCATCCAAACTGGCAAATGTAATGCAGTGGATCCCATTCACAGATCCAGAATATAATAAAATCTAAAGGAATGTTAAACAAGTGCTACATTCATTAAGAATAAAGCACCAATTATAACATTTTACATATATGAGCAATTTGTAAGTTTCTAAATGTTTTCAATTAGAGTTTGTTCCTTTTCAAAATAACATTTTTAATGAAATTACCATATTTTTTGGACTAGAAGACGCACTTTTTAGCAAGAAATCTTGCTAAAAAGTGCCTGCGTCTTATAGACCGGAGGTAAGGAGGATCCAGCACTGCCAGACCCTTCTGACTGCTGTAATGGAGATCGGGTGATGCTCTGATATAGAGCTGCACCCGATCTCCCAGAGAGGAGCCTCCACACTGCTCTCCCCTCTCCCCATGTCCACAAGTACAGGACCTGTGGTGATGTCAGAATCATGTGACTGATCACATGCTTCTTACATTACCACAGGTCTGATATTGCCATGCTGCACTGGAACAGGGTAAGAAGGAGGGGAATGGGGGAAGTATGTGTGTGTGTCTGTGTGTGTGTGTATAGCTGGGCTGTGTGCGTGTGTATAGCTGGGCTGTGTGCGTGTGTATAGCTGGGCTGTGTGCGTGTGTATAGCTGGGCTGTGTGCGTGTGTATAGCTGGGCTGTGTGCGTGTGTATAGCTGGGCTGTGTGTGTGTGTATAGCTGAGCTTTAGTGCGAGCAACAGGGATATTTTAATTGGAGTAAAATATATTATTTCTTTTTTTGGAAGCCTAAATCTGGGGTGCGTCCTATAGTAAGAAGCGTCTTATAGTCCAAAAAATATGGTAAGTATTTGTTTGGGAGGCTCCGGCCTAGCACAGAATCGTGTTATAGCCTGTGCCTGAAGAGGAACGCACTAGATCTATTAGATCTACTAGAGTAATGAGAGAGAGACATTTTAAGATATTTTTTTTTATTCCTTTTAAAGTCAAGTTTACACACATTTAATTAGTATTTGGTATCATTGCCCTTAAAGTGTATGACTTGGGTCAAACGATTTTGATATCCTTCCACAAGCTTTTCACAATAGTTGGTAGGAATTTGGGTCCATTCCTCCTAACAGAACTGGTGTAACAGAGCCATGTTTGTAGCTGCCTTGCTAGCACCTGCTTTGTCAGCTTTGCTCATACATTTTCAATAGGAATGAGATCCGGGCTCTGTAATGGCAACATTGACGTTTCTATCCTTAGTAGTGCATAGGCTGACAGTGCTAATACCCTGCAATACATCGGTATTGCAGAGTATTATCATGAGCAAGCAATCAGATAATTGTTTATTCATGTCCTATGGTGGAAATAGTAAAAAAGTAAATATTTTAGGGCTAAATGAAAGTATAACCGACAAAATTTTACCATTCTAAATTTTCCTCCATTTTGATGTAATTACTATGAAGATCTCAAGTGGTTAACAATCTTCCTAAAATCTTTTTCTGATAGTTTGAGGGGTGCAGATTTGGAAATGGGTTGATTTATATATGGGGTTTATGATGTTAAATATGTAAAATTTCATTCAAAACTGTATTTATCCCCAAAATTGTCAATTCTGAAAATACGGAAAACCGATATTTTTTTTGTAAGCCGCATGACATTTCAAAAATGATCAAAATGTAAAGTAGACATATTGGAAATGTTATTCCGCAACTTATTTAGGTGGTAAATCTATTTTCCTGAAAACTCAATGATTTTGAAATTTCAAAAATGGCCACATGTGGTCTCGGAATCGCTTTGATAAGTAACAGTGTTCAAAAGTTATAACCATATAAAGCGACGCAAGTCAGAATACAAAAAATGGGGCTGAGCCTTGAGCTATAAAATGCCTGCGTCCTTAAGGGGTTAAGCACAGCTCTGTAACCAGTATGGCAGTATGTTTATCAGTGTGTCGTTTTAATCGTTAGTTTAATCAAACAACAGGATATGTCTCTGAAAATGAAGCTTTTTGTTCATATGTGCATTTGCAAATTATAATCTGACCTTTTATGTTTCTTTTGGAGTAATGTCTTCTTCCTAACAGCGTGCCCTTACAGCACATGTCAATAAAGTACTCGTCTCACTGTGGATAATGACTCACTCTTACCGGCTTCAGCCAGCATCTTCACAGGGACTTTAGTTTTTATTCTTGGGCTGATATGCACAGTTCAGACTAAAGCACATTCATCTCTGGGACACAGAATCTCGTTCCTGAGAGATATAATGGCTGGAAATTCCCATCTTGTTTATACTTGCATAAAGTTGTTTGTACAGATGAATGAGGCAACTTTAGATATCTGGAAATTGCACTCAAGGATAAACCAAATTTGTGCAGGTCCACAATTCTCTTTCTCCTATCTTGGATGATTTATTTAACCTTTCCTATGATGTTGCACAAAGAAGTGTGTTTTCAGGTGTGCCTACAAATACAGCCTTAGGCTGGATTCAGACTGCCATTGCCCATGTACCGTAGCACGGAGGGCACACAGCGGAGCGCTGGGAGAGGAGAAGGTGAGCACTGCTCACTCCCGCACCTCTCCATAGGAATATATGGCTCACAGTGATTTATATAGGGGGGGTTGATTTATATGGATTTATATAGGGGGTTTATTATGTTTAAATATGTAAAATTTATTTCAAAACCCTATTTATCCCCAAAATAGTCAATTCTGAAAATACGGTAAACCGATATTCGATTTGTAAGCTGTGTGACTTCAAAAAAATTATCCAGGGATTTCAAAAATTATGAAAATATAAAACTCTGTAAATCTCAGAATTGCTTTGATAAGCAAGTGGTCAAAAGTTAAAACAATATAAAGCGACGCAAGTCAGAATACAAAAAATTGACGGTTTGCCGTGAATAGATAGGACATGTCCCGTAGGGCGCCGTGCGCCCATTGCCGTCTATGGGGGATGTATATCGACCATATATACGTCCCCCATACGGCCGTCTGAATGTAGCCTAAGGTTTATTGGAAACTGATACACACCTATCAGAAGCTTCCAAAGACATGACATCATCATATGTGCTGCCCCAAATTGTTTAAAGAAATAGTATTCTTAGTGTATGTAAATCTTTGACTTTGCAGAAAGTAATACAAAAAACGAAAAATACTTTATCTCTTTCTTTTTCATTCCATTTCCCTCTCTCTCATTGTATTTGGCAAATATAAAAATATTTGGTAATCCTAATTCACCTAAAGCGGGAAGGGTGTATTATGATTTCATGTCAGATAGTGAGAAAAACCTATACAGGCGGTCCTCTACTTAAGAACACCTGACTTAGATACGACCCCTAGATACAAACGGACCTCTGGATGTTGGCAATTTACTGTACTTTAGCCTAAGACTACAATAATCAGCTGTAACAGTTATCACAGGTGTCTACAATGAAGATTTATTGTTAACCCTGGTTCTTATGACAACCCAACATTTTTAAAATCCATTTGTCACAGAGACCAAAAAAAATTTGACTGGGGGTTGCAATGATAAAGTATACAGTTCCAACTTACATACAAATTCAACTTAAGAACAAACCTACAGACCCTATCTTGTATGTAACCCGGGGACTGCCTGTATGTGTCTTTTTATATAGTGTATGTACACTTATGGTTTCAACTGTATTTGGCAACGCCATTTTGGGATGTGTAAATAATTTATAACCAGGTCCCATATAAAGGTCTGAAAGACATACTGGGGGGGATGTATTAAAGCACTTGCGCCAAAATTCTGATGGTTTTGCGCCAAAAAGTGTGAAAAGCCTTACACCACATTTATTAAGGCTTTTGAGACCTGTTTTTAGCCATTTTCCGACTTGTCCGACTGAGGGGGCGGGGCCTTCAGGGCCTTGGTCTAAAAGGGGGCGTGGCCTATTTTACTGTTTCGTGCGCCAACAATTGTGGTGCAGAGTTTAGACCACTTTAAAGTAGGTCTAAACTGGAAACTGACAGTGTTATACTGCACCAGATTCATTAACACAGTGATAAATCTGGCGCAGAAAATGACTAGGGTTTTCCTCCACTAAACTGACGAAACCTGGGACACATTGATAAATCCCCCCCCCCCCACTATGTTAACAAATGTTAACACTACAGTAACACTGGTGCTTCATGGGACACTGTTAAAACCCCCTAGACCAGCACACAACAAGTCAAAATAACTAAGTTGTTTCCGGGCCTCTTACACCAAAATGCAATCCATGCAGGCTCATGCCAGAAAACAATGCCAGACAAATGCTTAATATTTTATTTACATCTGAAGATTTGTTTTTGTTTTTTGTTTTTTTCCACCCCACTTATCAACTCCCAAATTTGGTATGTAAATACAGAGGTGGTTGAAATATTCATGAAATGCATGAAAAGTTGCACATTTCAGATTATATCCACTGCAACCCTTCAGTGGCTCAGGAATAAATTGTCTTGCATTGTAGATGAAAATTTTTGGAAATTTTAAAATGCGATCTTATCCTTTTTTAATAGATTTTCATAACCCACTGGTGCATCGGACCTTCCCAGATCCAACCGATGTTTCAACATTCTAATATTTTCGGGCAGTTTAAGTTGGATTTGATTCATTTATTGTACACTTTCTTTCCAAACTAACCTTACTCTCTCTTTTTTTTTTCCCCAAAAAACTAGAGTGAGAGATGAAACATGCAAACTTCCCAATTTGTGAAAGCTAGTCCTTTTAAACTCCATAAAATAAGATTTGCATTCTGATCTTTTTTTTTAGATCAGAATTCTGGCTGGCAGACGTGAAAATACTCAAATACTCTCAATTTTTACTTAGTTTTTTTTTTTTTTTTGCTGTTATAACTTAATAATGAATATTGAGCTTTGAAAACTCTCTACACACTTCTTTGTGTGTAGTGTTAGACATTTTCTATGTTGTACAAACAAATCATACAGGGGCTCAGCGGATGTCCTCTTTAAGTACACATTGTGGGACGTATGTGTTGTTTTCTTGTTGCTTCTATAATGTATGCTCTTGTGTATTGTACATTTGTATTATTTATAAATATTCCTTTTGCATCGCTGATACCCTACTTGTACAGTACAAGACAGCACTTTTATATGTTGACCTTCTGAATGCATTATTGATTCCCACTTGCATCATGCAGAATGTTTTTTTTTTATTATTTTCTTTTTTTGTATTATAGATCATTGTTCCACACAATGAAAAATTTAACTGAATTGTTTGGTTTCTAGTGCTGTGCCCTTGCTATAAACTATTTATCTCAGAGGTGTGTAAGTTACATGAGAGCTGAAAGTAATTTTGTTCTGGGCTATATTTTTTTTCTAAATCTGTTTTAATTATAACACATACATAATATTTGTATTAGTTTCAGTTCCTAGATGCACAGAACCTGCAAGGAGTCATATTAAAGGACATCTACCACCAGGATGAAAAACTGTATGCAAATGAGCCTGAGAGGCTCCAGGTTCCATAGGTGTTAATGGAGCCTGGAGCCCCTCAGGCTCATTTGCATACAGTCTTTTATCCTGCTGTCCTTTTAAAAGGGCATTCCAGCGAAGACAAGTTTCTTATATGTACTCAGGATAACAAAATAACACATTCTCTAATTCACTGTTATTAATAAAATAATAACACCGATATCAGTCCAACCTGTCTCTATCAGTCCTGGTGTACACAATTTCGGTTGCCACTAGACACAACCCAGTAACTTCTGACTTTGGCTCGGCCGCCATCTTGGGTGAGATCGTGAAGATGAGATTTCTGTCTATCTGTAGCCACACCCCCTGCAAGGAGCTTAGAAACACTCGCTGATTACTTTCTTTCAGCACATGGTGAGCAGAGAGAGGCTGCAAACTACAAGCTACAAGGAGATAGGTGATCTGGGGGAAGGGGGAGGCAGGCACATGTCTGTGAGATGTAGCAGGGCTCACAGTGTAATGCTCTATCAGCCTCTGTGTAATCATCTCATCAATTTCTGATCTGTCATCTCTCTTTCTATGTGTCAGAGTGTTAGTACAATGTCGGAAGCCAGATGAAAGTGCATATACACCTGTACCCTGATAATCTTAACACATTGTCACCCCACAAAACTAGATGGGTTATAATGTGTCTGCTTAGAGAGGCCCCGCCCACACGTCAGGATTTTGCATTGAGCAGCCAAGGGAGAGATGAGAGCTAAAACAGCAATAAAACTGAGTAACATTGTAAAATAAAGGGTGTAAATGATCTTTATTGTGTTAACATTACTAGGCGATTGAAATGTGAGTATTTTCTTTCGTGGGAAAACCCCTTTAAGTCACTGTGACTTAATACTGAAGAGCTGTACTTGTATGGTATCTCCATAGTTTTTTACCAGGGCACTTACACATTGATACAGGCACTGTGAGTGTTGTAATATTCTTACATTTGTTATCTTTGGCCTCCATCCTTCTAAAATCAGCTTTTAACATTATGCTGATAAGCCAGAAGGGGGGTGTTACCAGAGCCCCTCTGTACTGTCCCAGCACTTCCCTATTCTTCTACCTGTTGTAATCTCGCTGCAGCATATAAAGTTTCAGCACACAGTGGGAGGGGAAAGTGCTCCTTTCACACTGTAACAGCCTGTGATGCCTTCTGGCTCATTCTCATAATTCTACGATCCACTCCAGCCTGTCACATGTGTTTTTTCAGCATCTATTGACATGTTGTGGCATGACTTCCCCCGGCCCAACTGGATCCTAGCATAAACCCATCTCAAATTATTAAGTGCATGCCTACTCGGAATAACTCCACATTGGTCAGGGTGAATAAATTCGGCAATAGATATTGGCCAAAAATATTCCCCTTCCTGCTTAACTTAATTTTTTTAAAAATTTTTTTACCTGGGTAATAACCACTACTCTCGTTGTCCCTGATAACATTCTAACTTGTATAGATTCATTTAATACCTCAATCGGGGTGAATTTCCTTCAAAGGATTCTAATGCTTCTGTTACAGCAATCTCTTCATCTAATTCATTGAATTGATACAAACATTTTGGTTCTTGATTTCATATGGTATAGAATAAAAGTTTGCCTGGTTTAATCCCTCATAAAATCTTTTATATCCAGAGAAAAAGCAATAAGTTGGGCCTTTTCTAGTAGGAAATCATTGATATGCCTTTTGTGCAGAAACCTACCATTAACAAAAAGTAAAAAAAAAAACACCTACATACTCCCGATCCTCTTCTTCAACTTGATCCTGGAAATTTTCTTCTCCAATCTTGACATGCAGAGATCACCTTAAAAAGAAGACCTCTAATTAGCCTGCTGGAGTTCTGGGAACAAGATGTCCGATGCTCTAGGCAGCTAAGTATGCACGCCCCTGGCGTGACATCACCTCCCTCCTCGTGCGCCGGGTGGCTAATTCTAAGACTTTATTTTAATGTGATCCAGCCGTGTAAAGATTGAGAAGACCACCACCTGGATGAAGATGAAGAGGATCGTATGTGGGTATGTGTGGGTTTTTTTTTTTGTTTTTTTTTTTTGGTAATGGTAGATTTCCTTTTAAAACAAAAATTTTTCCACTAGGATCTATTCTAAACTGCTCTCTATATTTCTGTACATTCTCATGTTTGTGGGCTACCTTTTCAGCACACTGTGTATTTTTTTAATATAAATGTACAGATACATTTTAATGGTTCCAAGCAGTTCTAACATCAACTCTCTTATTACTCTGCCAAAAAAGTATACCTTTATAACCAATGGTCATTTATTCTGAAAGGCACTTCCTTGTTGTAATATCTACCACTAGCATATAATGATTGTATAAGGCTCAGAAACAATTGTTTGAGAAATTCAAGACAACTGTTAGTGCATAAAGAAAGATGAATTCTAGACATAGTTTTGTGTGCATTACTCAAGCAGGATTTTTTTTGTCAAAATATTTATATCTCCATATATGAATCCATTTACAGAGCACATTTTTTTTTCTTATGGGTAATACTAAGCCTATCTTGCTTCAGGTCTATAACATAGTTCTAGTCCCCCACAAGGTATTACAGGACAGTCTTGTTTGTTCTCTGTTAATAGTTGTAGCTGTCTAATAATATCCCCAGAATAGGGGTATACATCGTAGCCTCTTAAGTATACCATCAATAAATATAAACCACCCCTTATCATCAACCTGGGAATCCAAAACCCCAATCAATTTTATAATGTACGAAGACCTAAACCAACAGTTGAGGTATAAAAAAAAAAACCCAATTCCACATTTTCTCCAACCTGTTTCCCACCTTATTAGCCAATTTATTCTTAGGTGATGCCCCCTTGTAACTTTCTCAGCCTTGTCAGCTTTTGGAGTCATTTTTTAAAAAAATGGACAGAATAATAGGTCTCTAAGTGATGGCAAAAGGCTAGAACAGAAAAAAAGTTCAGGCGAAATATATTCAAAAATAGATGGGATAAGCCATCTCTTAGGTATGGGGAAAAAGTAATCTGGAAGGAATATATTCAATAACAGATGGACCAGATGAAGTGGGGTTTTTTTAGATTTGATGGGGAACTAGTAAGGGGATTCGGGGATAAGCAATAAAATGTGGCTCTATGCACAGGATTCCACCAATGAAGAGTAAGAAAGCTCTGCAATAACTTAATACTGCATATATAACAATGTCAATAGATCATAAAGTAAGCTTTTCTTTAGTTATATTAATGTAATTCATGACTCCACAAGCAAGCTTCTCCACAGTAGGGATTAAGCTCCAGATGACACTTAATCCAGCCCCCCTTGTGCAATTGGAACAACCGGGACGACAAATCACAGATTGTAGCTCCTTTATTCTTATATGCTACTCCGTGTACTGCTCTATGCTTCCAGGACACACAGTTGTGGTCCATGACAAGCTTGACTAGTTCATACTCTAGAGGGCTGTAAGGAGATAGAGCGTTTGCACTGCTGCCGCTCTGTGGCCTCCCAATATCCAGGGCACACTCATCATCATAGCCAGACGTGGGAATACTGGAACTGAAGTGCTGTGGTATTCCGCGTCTTGCCGGGTTTGGGTAGCAAGGCATCTTTGGGGATGAAGGGGTGGAGCAGTCCAGAGCACGTCTATGTCATGCCGCTCTCCATCAACTAGTTATTAGAAACTCATTTCTGTTTTTTCTTCTCTTTGTGAGTATATTTCAGAACTGCTCCTAAAGTAGTCCTATAATAGTGTTAGTTATGGATGTCACAGGGTTTAACAAAAATACATCTGTATCAACAAAGTAGACGAAAGCCTCCAACTGTAAATATGTTAATGGTATATAATCTTTTTTATTATGTGGAGTTGACAATGTGACAGTATATCTGCATTATAATGTTATTGTGTGTGGGACAAAAAAAGCACCAGTCAGGGATTGGCTGGGAATAGCCCTGGCAGGTCCATTTGTCTGAGAGATGAAAGCCTGTTTACAATAACTGAGGCTTCTATCAATGCATACAATTAAAATGTTCAACTACTGTTCCAGCATAGACAGTCTCACAATGGAAAATAATATAGTACTGCAGTATTACAATAGCAAATGATGGTCAAAATGGCACAAATTTCATTCCCACGACTCCGTTTAAAATATTCATCAAGCGAAGGAGTGATTAATGGTCATTGAGGAGCATAATAAGCATTTCTTTGTTTTATTTATATGGTATTCTAGCATGGATATGCATTACAAAGCCATTCAATGTGATACGATCCTCATCGTACTACTAATAGGTTTTTGTGCATGCTTCATGGCTGCTTTTCTGCCACCCCCCATGACACCATCGACCTCTTTATGACTTTGTTGTATTGCATATGGAGATATTAATTAGGGCAGTAAAGATTCGTTGAGGAGAAGTTCATTACACAATAACACTTCCTTATTGGTAATGTAATGATCAAAGTGATATAATTGATTGGGCATTAACTGTTTAATGGCTCCAAGAAAAACATGAATGTATGACTTTATTATTCAGCAGACATGGAAGTTGCTCTGTTTTTACTTTATTTAAAAAATCTGTAGCCTTTATTGCTTATTGGGCTTTTTGCTATAGCATGCCACACATTTGCCTAAGGTACATAAATATTCAATATGCTCATCAAAGTTCACGTTAGTAGATGTTCTACTAAAGACGTGAGGCTATAATAAAGGCAGTAAACATAAGAAGTTTCAGCACCTCGGACAGCTACCTTATCTCAGCATATTGTCTGGTTTCTTCGAGCAATGTCCTCTAGCTGAAGAACTTTTCACGTAAATTTTGTGTGCCTACATTAAGTATCAAACTGACATTCATATTAGATTCTGAATTATTGTCCAATAAATGTCACCTACTTCCCAATGGTTTACCCAAAGTTTTATAATCTTCTGGAAGCATGTTGTAGAGAAATGAACTATGATTTATCAGAAGAACTATGTTTCTGTCCATTATGTAGTTTCATGGGAGATTCTTGATCTGTATGCTAATAAGGCAGTTGGTGCACCCATGGTGTGTCCCCAGCACCCGAAGTGCTATCACAGGGCGATTTGAAATTTGAGAAGCATTGAGTGGCAATGGAAGAGAGAAGTGATTTAGATGGAAATGGTAGTGGTCCAGGTGCTGAGGACATGCACTGCTTCAACTAACTGCCTCAGTCACTGTGACTGGTCTTCTTATTTTTGTTATCCATAGCCTCCTTCCTTCTAAAATTGTGATATTGATCCTAAGGGTCTACCTCACCCCCTCTGGCTTTAAAGGCTGTTAAAGTGTCTCACCCTCCCCCTGCTCCCTCAGCACTTCCTGCTTTCACTGCAGAACTGCTGAGGGAGCTGAGTGCGGGAAGACACTTTACAAACCTGTAAAGCCAGAGCACTTCCGGCTCATTAGCATAATCTTAAAAGTTGATTTTAGAAGGAAGGAAGCCATGGATAACAAATATAAGAAGATTACTACAGCCATGGGGCCTGGATCTATGGTTAGGTGCCATTGGTTTATTGTACTTGATTTTGATAATATGAAGTTAGATTTATTTGTAAACCCACTAAAATTTATTGCAATACAGTGAAACTGCTTTGAGAAGACCACCCCTTTTATCTTGAACATATTTTTTCTCAGCTATTTACAGGTGTAGTGAAGACCTTCAACTCACTATTAGCTGTTTTTAAAAAAAGTATCAACCTTCTTAGGATAAACCAGTAAAATGTTTGCCCCAAAACTTTATTTAGCTTTATTCAACTTCCTTAAAACATAATGTAATACAATCTCTAACGTAGACACATTTAAAACATGAAAAACTGACCTTCTGATTACATTAAACAATTGTTACCATATTTTTGGACTAAAAGACGCTTATTACTATAGGACTCACCTCAGATTTAGGCTTCCAAAAAAAGGAAAAATATATTTTATACCAATTAAAAAATCCCTGTTGGTCGCACTAAAGCACAGCACACACAGCTCTGCATCCTCCATACAGATACACACACCCAGCACTGCATCATCCAAACAGTTACACACCCAGCTCTGCATCACCCATACAGATACACACCCAGCTCTGCATCACCCATACAGATACACACCCAGATCTGCATCACCCATACAGATACACACCCAGCTCTGCATCACCCATACACATACACACCCAGCTCTGTATCACTTATACAGATACACACCCAGCTCTGTATCACTTATACAGATACACACCCAGCTCTGCATCACCCATACAGATACACACCCAGCTCTGCATCACCCATACAGATACACACCCAGCTCTGCATCACCCATACAGATACACACACAGCTCTGCATCATTTATACAGTTACACACATCTCTGCTATACACACAGAACCCCCCCCCCCCCCACCCCCCCCACCCCCCTCCCCCCCTTCCCCTTCTTCTTACCCTGTCCCAGTGGTGATGTAAGAAGCACGTTATCAGTCACATGATTCTGCCATCACCGCAGGTCCTGTAGGACACCTGGGAGAGGAGAGAGCAGGTGCAGCTCTATATACGGGCATCACCCAATCGCCATTGCAGCGGTCAGGAGGGTCTGGCAGTGCTGGATCCTCCTGACCTTCGGTCTATAAGATGCAGGCACTTTTTAGCAAGATTTTCTCTTGCTAAAAAGTGCGTCTTTTAGTCCAAAAAATACGATATTTTGGATGCCAGATTATTAAGGTGTTCTGATATGCCAACAGAGCTTTTAGGAGAGAATAATCTGTAATATGAGGCCTATAGGCTCCATACAATATGACTTTGCATGTCTCGCGTGAGATCTGCAACATTTATATCAATGACATGCCCAGCTATCCTTTTATAGATATTTTTACGGTATTAGAGCTGAGCTTTTAATTTCATCTTGTAGTTTATACAGTTATAGTATTTCTATTTTTTTTTTGTTTTCAATTATAATTCAAAAATCCATACTACATTAAAGATTTACGGTACTTGTTCCAAGCTCCGCACATTTTGGTTTGTTTCCCTCAGGCAGAGTACATTATTCTCAGGAAAGGGTGAGATTTGAGGCAGACTAGTTAAAAAAAATTACATGAATAAGTCCAGTTTTTGTTAGTTCTATTAATGACTTTGTCAATGTATGCAGCATGGGCATGTATATTTGCAAACTCATCACAATTTCATGGTATTTGCATAGAAATAATATGATGCACATCATAATGAAATGAACTTACAACATTTTAGGTCCTTAAAGTGCTTATAGTACAGTAAAACTCTGTCCCCTTCATGTAGAAGCCAAGTCATTCAAAGTTAAAAATGGGTTCAATGGGTTTTTTCAGTTCGAGTCCTTCTGTTTAATGGACAGACATGAGCCAAAAATGGAAGAATTATTTTAATGCTGGAGTCTACTAGCAGATCCAATTTTTTTGTAATGTTTTGTTTATGAGATAGAATCATCAGAAGGACTTTGAAGAGGTGTCTATTTATTTGTTGTAAACTGAACATCTGCAAGTTCATTTAGGCTTTTTACCTAAAACAATCCAAACAACCGGAATAGAATTTTCTCTGAATTAATGGTTGACTGTCTGCGAGCACTTCTTTGCATCTGTTAATTGGTGTGTGCTGGACATTCATTATTAATTATAATATTTTCCTTTATTTAGCGCACACAGATTACGCAGTGCTGCACAGAGTATGCCAAATCAGTCCCTGTCCGCAATGGGGCTCACAATCTAATCAACCTACCAGTATGTTCTGAAGTGCGTGAGGAAACCAGGGAACCCGGAGGAAACCCAAGCAAATGCAGAGAGAACATACAAACTCTCTGCAGATGTAGACCCTGGGACTTGAACCCAGGTCCCCAGCGCTGCAAGGCTGTAATACTAACCACTAAGCCACTGTACTGTCCCTTGTTCTTTTGTATAATTGTTTTTTTGCAATGTATCCAAAGAAGTGACTTATTTCATGTCCAAATAGAAACCAACCTTGGTCATGTAAAGTAAAAATACTCCTCGTAGCATTTTAGTGGTAGAGGAGTATTAGGTGAATTTGGAGTTGCCATTATAGGCTACAGGGGACTGATGCCCCTCTAGGACCTTTGTATTCGACCTCTGCTGCAGGCAAACTTTGGGCAATAGTGGATTATAATATAGGAGGTCTAGGCAGCAGCCCAGGACCCAAGCCTTCTAGGGGACCCATGGACATCCAAGCCACCCACCAAAATTATACTGAGAAGGACCTTCCCCATAAAATCTTTGTACATATGTTCCAGCTCTCAATACACATTTTACAAGAGCCATTTCGGGACTTCTAATATTCCTGAATATGGGTGCTTCCCCAGTGATGTAATCATCCAAATATGGCAAATTATTTCACAACGGAGTGACTCAAAACATCTACAGCTGCAATATCCATTCCTCCTCCAAACTTTGTGGGAACGGAGCCGAATTTGGATAGGTTGTAGCCCTCTGTTGTAAGGGTATGCCAGGAATCCTCATAAAATGTCCTTCCATTGGAGGGGGGCAAAACTGATGTGAATGGAGCCTTATACTGGTGTATAAGCTACAGTCAATATAAGGTTGGTTTCACATCATGTTATATGTACATGTTTAGGGTGCACACCAGGAAAGCTCTCGGTATACATGCCAAACTTGTCCGTAGAACTTTATTAGCAGTCTCTTGTTTGCCTTCATCTGTTTACTATATGTTACATCCAGTAGGAAAAACTGGATGGAAAAATGTAGGGGCCTACACTATATCATCTCAATGCTTTGAGTGTTTCCACAGTGATGTAACTGTCCATATATCTACAGTTTTGTCACTCATTATATACAGTCGGATACACTGCTGCCCTCCGGTTTAAAGATATGTTGTGATTCTCCCTGATGCATCCATATAACGGATGGCAAAAAGCAAGATAAGAACATATATGCGTACAGACAGGACACACAAAATTGCGACTAATTCATACCCGTTTTTTTCTGTACACTGAGAAAATAATTTAACTGTCCGACTTATTATCTATTCAAGATAATCATCCGTTTTAGTGAAGTAAGAATCTTGCTAATGGGTCACCACTTAATGTGAAAATCTGTGGTAAATGATTATTGACCTATTTTCCTTCTCTTTACAATAGCAATAAATCTATTGTGCAGGGTGACTCGCCAGGGTTATAGATACTGCATATGATGATACATTTGCAGACTTATATTTTATCTATAGATTTTCATTACAGACTTCACTAAAATGTTATTCCTAATCAATGATGTTGGGAAATGCTGATCATTTGATTTTCTCTCCTCTGGTGTATTTCAAATAGATAGTAAAACACTTTGCATACAGCCCTATGCATTCCCGCTACAGTATCAGTTGTCACTGTTTAACCCCATCGCATCACAGCCTTTTTCTGTTCATTTTTCGCGTCTTCAAAAATCTATAACTTTTTAATTTTCTTGTGTACAGAGCTGTGCGAGGGCTTATTTTCCACATAACAAATTGTAATTCTCAGCGACTGAATTTATTATTCTATGCCATGTGCTGGGGAGCTGGAAACAAAATGCCAAATGTGGCGTAACAACGCATTTGCGTCATCTTCTTTTGATCTAAATTTTTTTATGGCTTTTCACTGTGCGCTCCAAATGATACTTCTTCTTTATTCTTTGTTTGGTAGGATCATGATGACACCAAATTTATGTAGGTATTATTGTGTTTTAATACATTTTAAGAAATTGTGGAAGTTAAAAAAAAAAGACGCCATGTTACGCCATTTTTTTGACACTAATAACTTTTTCATACTTGTATGTGTATGGAGCTGTGTATGGTGGCATCTTTTGTCAGATGAGCTGACGTTTTTATGTTATGGGTTTCATCGTCGGGAATAAACGTTTTTAAATTTGGTAGATCTAGCATTTTGGGCAGGAGTCCTCTTCATACAGTATTAACAGATTTTCACCATACTGTTATGGCCTGGAGCATTAAGCTGTAAATACCTGTTGTACTCTTAAGGGATCAAGAAGCTGAAATGTACATTCTTTGATTTAACCCTTAGGCTACGCACAATCATGTACTCACCCGGTCCGGATCCTAGGTGAGCAAATGCCTGAGTGCAGAAGAGCTGAGAGGGGGAGCACTCCTCACCCCATAAAAAACTGAGCAGCCTCAGACGTAATCTGCCAAAATATAGAACATGTCTCGTGCACCGCCAGCTCCTGGCCAGGTGGCAGTGCGGTGCAGCACATTGCGCTCACCATGTCCCAGTGCAAAGGACCTTTATTACGGCCACAATAACGGTCACATGAATGTAGCCTTGGCAACATATCCCAAACTTTTTGGACCCACCCACTTGTCAGATGTCATGTCACCAAGCACATTTGCTCACTGTATCCAGGATAATAAACTCTGGCTTCTTCCTGGCACTGAAACTCTGCTATACTATTAAGTATAGTCTTAGTAAGGTTAGGTCAGCTTTAGCAATTACACTGTCTGTGCTCTGAATGCCCCAGAAGTGCTATTGAAACAAATTTGTAGCATATCAGAGATCAGTTCCATTGCAGTATATGGTATGGTATTGGTTTAAAGTTTGCCACAAACCACCTGTGAGACAAACCAAACATGTGCAGAAGATGATCTGGTCAGATGAAACTAAAATCGAACTTTTTGGCCACAATGACAAACGATATGTTTAGCGTAAAAGCAACACAGCTCATCCCCTCTGTCCGCATCATGCTTTGGGCTTTTCTAGAAAAAAAAACTGTTAGAGTCTGCAAAAGACCTGAGACTGGGATGGAGATTTATCTTCTGACAAGACAATGATCCCAAACCTAAAGCCAAATCTACAATGGAAGGTTCCCAAATAAACGTATCCTGGAAAGTCCAAAGTCCAGACCTGAATCCAATTGAGAATCTGTGGAACGAGCTGATAACTGCTGTTCCCAAACACTTTCTATCCAACCTCACTGAGCTCAAGCTTTTTTCCAAGGAAGAAAGGGCAAGAATTTCAGTCTTTCAATGTGCAAAACTGATGGAGACCTGATACCCCAAGCGACTTGCAGCTTTAATTGCAGCAAAAGGTAACGCTACGAAGTATTAACTTAAGGGGGATGAGTTATATTTTTTACAAAAGATATCCAATAAATTTTGTTCCACTTTTCAATTGTGTCCCACTTGTTGATTCTTCACTAAAAATTACAATTTTATATCTTTGTTTGAAGCCTGAAATGTGGCGAAAGGTTCAAGGGGGCTGACTACTCTAGCAAGGCACTGTAAGAGAGCATAGCTGGGTGCAGTGTTGACTTTGTAACGGTTATCACCTATTAGGACAAGAATGACCAGCTTATTGGAGAAAGTTCGACTGCTAGGATCCCCACCAATCAAAGGAGCCGTTCTGAGTAATAGGTGGAGCAGTCGGACAAACTTTCATCCTGCCACTCCATTCAATAGTGAGAGTCTCAAACTAGGCTGTCTGGGGCACTCTCATTTACTCTAATTGGGTGGCGGAGATGACTTAGTGCTGTACAAAACTTTCCAAAAAGTTCCTCATTGTTTTCTTCTTCGGTTCAAACAAGCATTTATCTCATAGCAGAGGTTAAAATATGCAAGAATGGGGATGAATAGGATATTTTGGTAAATGCTGGTAATACTGATGATCTTCAGTCACTATGAGAATGCAAAGCAAGCGATTTTACTCCAAAGATTCTTTGTAGAAACATCTATAAAAATCTGCATATGCATTTGCAAACCAAATTGGACCAACTTTACTCATCTTAAATTATAATCCCAAGTGGTGTCTATTACCAGCTTCTAAAGATTCAATTTATTGCGGAGAACACAGTCAGAAGAATGCAATAACAGAGGAGCTGAAATAGGAAAAAAGTTAGTTTTATGTTTTTCTTTTTCTCATGATTTTGTTGGAAACTTGCATTTTCATGTGGTCTTAACAATAACATAGTGTGTCATTACCCTACAAATGATTGGAAAGGGTTACATTTTTCTGCACTAGTAGATGAACCTGACCTCATAAAAATGAATGCAAATTAAGAGAAGTGTTTAGGGGGGATTTAAATATGGAACTGAAGATTCTAAGATTATAATAAATATTGCAAAGCATGTACTACTCGGACTACAGATTGAAGGGATTGTAGAATGATTTATCATATGACTGCTCAAGAAGAATGAGCTGAGTTTATGCACATATTTGCCAAAATACACAAATATTTTACATTGAAATTGTCATTTTTGTTCCATTTGAAAATCCCCATTTGGTCTTTTTATCAGAGTTGGTTTTATATGAGTTCCCCAAGACCATCAATCAGGGCCGGCTCCAGGTTTTAGTGAGCCCCTGGGCGACAGAGCTCTAGTGGGCCGCCCTCCAGTAGTCACACTGCCCCGCCCACTGCCACTTGTCCGGGTGCTGGCGCCGGGCCTGCCATCAATACGACTTATACTCTTGTTCACCATAATTAAACCCCAAATAAAGATTTGCCTAGTACAGTCCATAATCCTTAACCCTTCAACACCACTACCCTTTTTTGCTCCCCAAAATGCATTATTCCATGCACAGAGATGTAAAATTGTGACTGTTCATATTTGGGTTTCATCGCGCAAAATAACCTGTTTTGATAGATCAGGCATTTTAGTATGCGGCAATACTGTGTTCTTGGACTACCTAGTTACTCAGACTGTTATAGATACTGTCTAAAAACTCCTGGCTGTTATGGTGGCTAATCATCCAGCCCCGGTGACCACATGGGGTGCGCCGATTGGAACCTAGATTGTGGCACCCACACACTGTCAATATTTAAAAGCCTTCGATAGTGGCCAGCACCGATCGTTGATGTTATCAACCTGTGTTTGCTGCATAATGCAGCAAACACTCCTGAGTATGAAAAGGACTCAGCATGTGAGCCCTCTTTGTACACCGCCTACCGCAACAGGACATTCAAAATGCTTGAAGGGGTTAAATTGTCCTAATCTATGTAACCTATAGCTGCATTTGTAACCCTAAGTGGTTATATTTATCATATAGTTTAATGGCTTTATAAAAAATTTATTCCAATTGCAATAAAGATATAAGCTAGAAACTGATTATTATCTGTGTTTAATAGATTTCATTTACTCAGCTTGTAAAAGAGATAAAAATGATGCATGTGTAGATTAGTAAGGGAAGCTCTTTTCAGAATAAGTGCTGGAGATACTAAATGTAGCCCATAATAAATCTCACTGTTACCTATATTGTACTGTAAAATGACAATATGGTTTAGCCACCTGCTTTAAACAGCCACTGATCTGGTCACCACCTGTCAGGAGGTTTACTTCTTGTCTCTCTGTGAGGGCACAGACCTCTGAGTCACTCCGAGCTTAGAGTCTTGCTGTATAGAGGTTTGCAGAAATGGCATTTGTGACCTCACGAAGGTACTTCCACTTCATCTGTCTTTTCACCAGTGTATTTGCTGTATATGAGAACAGTAAAAGCAAAAAGGAAAGACTATGGATAGACCTTCTCTGATCTACCGGTTCCTATTAAGCAGATGTGATGTTTACACAATAAGGATATTTTTTAACTGCTTACTTTGCAATTTTACTCTTTAAGTTTTATTTCTGTTTTACCTCCTATAACGCAGCAATGGTCAGTGTAAGAGTGTGGGCGGGGACTCTCTAAGCAGACACTTCATGAGAGATACTGTGTGCTGACAATGTGCTCGGAATATCAGGCTTTATCTTCCCTTTTATTTAGCTTCTTCACATTCTACTAGCATCTGACACATAGAAAAAATAGAGAGATGAGAGATGATGAGGTCCATGAGATGGATATATAAAACACAATGACACTCTCAGCTCTGCTCCCTCACCTCATCAATAAAACACACATTTGGCTCTGCTATGAAGACTTCATCTGTCTCTAGCTTGTAGAATAATTATCTGCACGCTGACAGGAAGTGCCTGTGTCTTAGCTGGTCTTGTAATGCACTGGGGAGGGGCAGGAGGCAGAGAGAACTGCAGCGTGCTGACAAAAGAAGCTATTCATGAGAAGAATCCTACCATAGTCAGAAGATTTACGGTTGTATCCAGGGACAACCAAAATTGCAAGCATCATGACTGATGGAGAAAGGTTGGAATTATATCTGTGTAATGTTGTATTTTTGTTAATAACAGACAATAAGAGAATGTGTTATTTTGTTATCCTGAGTGTATATATGTGTGTGTATGATGGGGTGCTACGCCAGATGACCTGGCCTCCACAGTCACCAGACCTGAACCCAATCAAGATGATTTGGGATGCCAAGAGTGTGCAAAGCAGTAATCACAGCAAAAGGAGGCTACTTTGAAGAACCTAGAATAGATGGCATATTTTTAGTTGTTTCACACTTTTATGCTAAGTATATAATTCCACATGTGTTAATTCATAGTTTTTATGCCTTCAGTGTGACTTTACAATTTTTATAGTAATGAAAATACAGAAAACTCTTTGAATGAGAAGTTGTGTTCAAACTTTTGGTGTGTGTATGTATGTATATAATATATTTTATTTAAGAATCTTGTCTTCATGGGAATATCCCTTTAATAGAAAGCTCGATTGAGAAATATACAACTTGTATATGTTGACACTACTTATTTATGATTTGCTACATTTATTTACTGGCACAAATTGCTTACAACACTGGTCATATTGATGGCTTCCTTTTATTTTGTGTGTCTTTGCCACGTCATTTCTTTGTCCTTTTGTGTAAATAAATGACTCCTTAGATTGTGTGTAAAATCGGGCCGGATGAAAAGACTTAGTCTTCAAAGTTTGCCTGTTCTCATCCTCTTTTCACTTAGATGTCAACTACTAAAGTCTGTCATTTTTACATTTTTTTTTTCTCCAGAGTGGATATTCTCCTTTAAAAACAATTCTAAGATGGACTTGGTACACAAGGTGGGCCTTGGCAGCTTCTTCACAAAGCACCATTGATAAATCTATTTTAAAAAAGAGACTCATTCTTGGGTCAGTGTATAATCGTACCCCTTCTCCTTCTTAAAGGAAATCTACCATCTACCAAAGTCAGGAGTGATAAACCTTAATAATACTTGCTCATCGTTTCTGTGGTAATTCTCCTATATTTGTTCTAAAATCAATTTCTAAAATTATGCTAATGAGTCAGTAGGCCTTACCAAAGCCCCTCTGTGCTGTAGCTTCACTGGCTGTTAACTGTTGCCCCTTCTCTATTTCCTATCAGCACTCCACCTCCCCTTCCTGTTGTAATCTCACTGCTGCAGGAAATTTCAGCACACAGTGGGAGGGGAAAGTTCTCCTGCACAGTGTAACAGCCTGTGCCTTTGATGGGGGATTTCCTTTACAGGAAATTATGTTACAAAATTTCTGTTGGTCAACCAGTTTCTATAGAACATACAGTAAGGACCTTCTGTTTTAATTTTTTTTTTTTTATTGGTCCTCCTCCTATCATTACCAGTATAAATCCATTAGTTTATCTTCGGAACAAGTATCAGTTTTGTTTGCTTTGACATTGCAGTTAAAGTAACCTTTTGTAGGTCTTGTATTATACGTTTTAGTTGCCACTGAACTCCGATTTGACACCTTGGCTTGCATCTGGGACTGGCCTTTTAAAGTTGCCTCTCTGTGGGTTCTTGCATGAATTTTACAACACAAGCATGTCTTACAGCGCTGTCACAAAGTGTGTTCAGTAAAATAATCTTTGTGTTTCTTCCAGGTTAAAATAAAATTAAGTCTTCCTTGAAAGGATTGTGATTTTGGTTACGTCTGTTTTCATAATGTGGTATCCATCACATAAACATTTCAGCGACAGAATCTTTTTTTCTTGCCAACCTCCATGTGGGACTACAGCTTTCTTTTATCCTTCTCACAAAATATTTAACAAGTCTTCATGCTGTTGCTGGTTTATCAGCAACTTTTGTACTGGGGCTATTTATGCATTTGACCAAAAGGGGAAGAAAAGTCAAAGGCTACCAGGTTTATCGGCCTCCCCAAAGATTCAAGTACTGACGTGTCTTAAGGGGTTGTCTGTGAACAGCATATAAGAATAGCCTGTTAATAATTTCCTGTGTATACTCTACTAAGATGTGTGTTATTTGTTGTATATCACAGGTATTAAGTTTTTATATAATATTACATTTTATAAAGTGGAGAGCTCACATAGCAAGGCAAAGAGCCATCTGTAAGTGTAGTAAAAGGTAAGTATAGATTTTTTACAATTTTATATCTATTTATTTGACATGACACTTCTATAGATGTTGAACCTTCTGCTTAAGTTTTGTGAACATCTTATTGTAATTGAGCGGCTACTAAGCTTATCTGCCTTCACTCCATTATATTCCATGGGATTACCAAAGTTAGGCGAGGTCTAGACTTCACTATCATCAATAGTCCCGTGACTCTGGGCAAGGTGGTTGATTGGCTGTTTATCAGCCCCTTAGCAGCCACAGCTATGCCTACATTTAGCATGGCTTTGATTATTGGTTCTGATTAGGTGTGACCCTGCTGTATAAGAGGCTGCTATTTGAGTTGGGGTCAGTGAAACAGGCAGAGACTTGGTACAAATGAACAATTGTCGTTTTCACGGCAGTTGGGTATGGAGAAGAGTCTGCTGTAATAAGGAACAGGTGAAAATCTGAAATTATTGCCCTTTACAGGGCACTCTGAAGAATTGTACGTTGATACTCATAGGCTGCTATAGTGCATTGTTATTCCTAGTACTATTTACATTTGCAGCATCATATAGTGTTCTATTACATTACCAGTTTCCATTACATTACCAGTCATTACATTACCAGGAATTAATGGACAATGATGTGGCCATAGTGCTGGTGATGGAGCTAGCTGCTTGCCTATCTGCACTGCAGAGGCTTTTAGGCCTACTCCCCACCTCATTTATGATGTAGCAACTCCAGTATGCCACCAATATGGTCAGCACTGATAACACCATTGCTAGTGGTTCCACCCCCATCTGCTGCTTGAAAAAGCTTTTCAGGCCATGACAGAGGATATAATTGTGGCATAAGAGGAATAAGAGATGGAGTAAGTGTCAGGCCAGATCACACATGGCTTGCAGGGTGGATTGCTGTACCAGTGATCAGGTACTGCCCCTAGGTCAGCTCATGGGCATCACTTGAACGTGGATGGGAAGATGCAAATGAGTTCCCATCTTACATTAAAAACTCAGTGGCAGCTTGAGGAGGGGGAAGTTGCCAATGCAGCAGGCGAACCAGTACCACCTCGGGAAGAATTTGAATACTACCCCTAGCCCGTTTTTTGTCAGGGCAACACCCTTTTATCTTCATTTTTCAGTAATTTGTCAAAATGTTATTTCTGATCCCTATGGTGAACGTGCGTTTGTATTGTTAATATATTTGAAGACAAACTTATTCCATATTTTTTTATAAATTCAAATGTAAGGTTATAGTTCAGTATAAGCAAAGTTACTAAAATTGTATTCTTATCATGAGATCCGTATATATAGGTTTGTTCTTAAGTTGAATTTGTATGTAAATCGGAACTAGGGGGCATCTGTAAGTTAAGTGTTCTTATGTAGGGGACTGCCTATATTGATAATGGTCACATTACTGAACAAGTGTTCTAGGTGAGAGCCTTCCCAGAGGCACCGTACAGGGGGACAAGTTGCATACTTTTGTGTACATGCACCAGTTAGATCAATTCTTTGCATGCCACAAGCAAGGGTGGGCGTTCCGCTTGAAACGCGTTGACGCTATTGAATTGTTTCATGGAGTGGTTATGATGTAACCAAAATAAAGTTCATTGTTGTGGGGAACCTGGCTGGACCGTGATTGTATTTCCGAGATAAATTCTTTGCCATAATTATTCCATCCACGTTTTGAAGCACAGCACGGAAGGATACATTTCTTCTTCCCATGCCCTGATTCTCAGACTTTTCAGCTCTTGCCTTGAGAAATCTGAGTCAAGCCTTACCTAAACCAACCTTTTACCATTCTTCTTTCTTCTTACTATTTGAATCAAAAAATTTTTCTGTTTTTAATTAAATAACATTTTAGTTTCAAAAAAGGAATAGTCACTAAATTTATTTTAAAAAAAAATTTAAACCTGAATTTTCATTTTGTCCATATTAAATGATGTGCAATAAGAGGAGGGCATACAAGGACAGCATGCAGCCTAGCCTTTCCTTTTTGAAGCCTCTACACTTCAAATCCCTCAATCTTTTTTGCAGCTCAGAAAAAAAGACAAAAGGATAAACACTTATCTGAGTCGGTAATCCCTCAAACTCTTTGGTAAACAGGTTTAAACTCTAGACTACATGTCTGGAAAATATGGTATTTTGGAGGGTTGTCAAAAGCAAATAGATACTGTATTAGCTGACGACTTTGATTTATGAATGTAATTACATTTTTTTTTTGTGTTTCTTTGGATACTTTGAATATAGAAGTGTATGGGGGACGTATATCAGCCGTATATACGTCGGCCGTATCGACGTCCCCCATACATGTGTGTGAATGTAGCCTAAGTTTGGAGTGTGCACAGGTACAAACTACTGGGTCCAATGTTCTTCTAATATCCGCTGATCATTGATGCATCAATGGGTCCATCTAATGACTTGCCCTAAAGATCCTTTGAGGTCTCAATAGGTTATAACAGAGTCTACATAGTAATAAGATTTGTTTTCCTTGTATAAAATGTAAATTATTTTACTACACCACATATGTCCACATTGGCAATCACTATACCTAATCTAGAACATTCCTTGTACTCCAGTCTCTCATTGGGTACTGACAAACCCTGTTAATCCTGAAGTCATTTGTGATTTTTTTTGCGCCCAGTCCCCTTTTTTGTGTTTGTCTGTGGGCTAGAAACAAGTAATGGTTCATATAAAGAAGTACAATACTTGATGATGGTGGTTTTTATTTTTAAAATATTTCCAGAAAAGCAAGGTTTTATTATAAACTTTATAATTCATCCTCTTTACATTTTCTACATTAATTCACCAACAACTTCAATACAGCAGAATGTTTAACATTCAGCCTAAGTCCTGCTGATTTCACATTTTCATAATGACCTACAGTATTTTGCCATTTCATTTTTAGTTTCAAAAAAGGATCTTTAAAAACTAAATTGTAGCCTGCCAGAACACTGTGGTCCACGTCCTAACAATCAGTTTCTGCGAGATTTTTAGTGTAAATTGTTCTCGAAGTTTGATTTGATTTTGTATCCGTGAGCTCCGAATGCAGGGACCTCCAAGTTTGTAATGGGGAGTTCTGTTCTCCTTGATAGATGGGGCGGCAGATTAGACTCTGGTTGTCTCCTGCTACTTTAATCATTAAAATAGGAGTATCTGAAATGTCTAAACACCACTTAATTTTCTTTTATACAGTACCAAATACAACTCATTTACTGTATAATGTGTTTAATCATTTGGTGCAAGTCATTTTAACTTTGTTATCTTTCCACAACAGAATGGTGGTACAATTTAAGTTTACACTTAATGGGGTATTCCCACGAAGACATAATTCATAAATATACTCAGGATGGCAAAATAACAAATTCTTTAATTCAATGTACATTGACAAAAATGCAGCATTTCACAGATATAATTCCAACCCATCTACATCAGTCATGCTATTGCGCGCTTTGGTTGTCCTTGGATCCGTCCATAAACTCAGTTTATGGAATCTGGTCAGATTCCTCTCAAATGAATGTGCATCTCCTGTACTGTAGGAGCAGTGTCAAGAGGAGATCATCTCTACAAATTAGATAAACGTATTGATCTGAGGGCAGTGGGGATGTGTGATTAGTTAGGTGAGATAGCAGAGCTGGGTGCGTTATTGGTGATCTTATATCTTATGAAGATTCTACTAATATCTAACAAATAGAAAAGAGAGAAGAGACAGATCAGTCATAAGCTACCGTATATACTCATGTGTAAGCCGTGCTGAAAAATGTGCTGAAAATCCTTACCTCGGCTTATACATGAGTCAATACATATGTTAATGCACTTAAAAAAAAAACTTATATACTCACCCTCTGGTGGCCCGATGCGCAGCGCCGTTCCCCCGATACCATCGCGGCTCGTCTTCTGGCTTCCCGGCTCGTCTTCTGGCTTCCCGGCTCGTCTTCTTTCTTCTGTAACCTCCTGCAGGGCGCCACCATGTTTTTCCCCCATGGCGGCACCATGGCGATGGCGGCACCTTGCTGGAGGTTACAGAAGAAAGAGGAGGAGCCGGGAAGCCAGAAGACGAGCCACGCTGACATCGAGGGAGCAGCGCTGATCATCGGGACCACCGGAGGGTGAGTATATAAGTTTTGTTTTTTTGGGGGGTTTTTTTGTTTTTTATTTTGGGGTGGCTGTATACTACTGGGGGCAGGCTGGCATGGCTGTATACTACTGCTCGGTGGCTTAGTGGTTCGCATTACAGCCTTGCAGAGCTAGGGACCTGGGTTCATGTCCCAGGGTTTAAATCTGCAAAGAGTTTGTATGTTCTCTGTTTGTGTGGGTTTCCTCCGGGTCCTCCAGATTCCTCCCACTCTCCAAAACATACTGGTAGGTTGATTAGATTGTGAGGCCCATTGGGGACAGGGACTGATTTGCCAAGTTCTGTGTAGCGGCGCGTAATCTGTGTGCACTATATAAATAAAGGATTGTTATTATTATTATGCAATGCACAGAGAAATGTCTGCTAGTGCCCGCCCACAACGCTGAGTCTTACAGTGAGCAGTTGATGCAGTGAAAAAAAAGAAATACATTTCAAATTAATTGGTTAAAAGTTACCTTAATCATGTTAACATCACTAGAGGATTAATGTTTCTGGACTTTTATGCTTTCTATTCTATTCATTGTTTTTTCTCAGTTGAGATGGACCTGGAATCACTAATTGTTGATGTTGAGTAATTAGTTCTTTTCCTATCTTCTACATAGGAAATTATGATATGTATAATACTTCTTTGGTGTAAAATGTGTACGGGCAAATTGCGAGTCTTAACTTGTCCGTTAGCTCGTTTCTTGTATTAGACTGTAGTGAAGAGCCACACAGATGTGTAAGTGGCATAAAGAAGGTTTTGAGGGGCACTTGAGCCAAGACAAACAATTTCCAAGTCCTCCATTATGATTTTCCATCTGTCCGTTTCTCATTAGTTCTTTTCTTGATGTTTCTATCTTTATTACATTGTGATGGTTGCTTAGCAGCTTTGGAACTTTGCCTTCAGAAACACACTATATAGGAGTCTATAGAGCGGTAGATTTTACTCATCAAAGGCACCTTTTAGTATTGTAAAAATTGCTGGGCTAGACAACATGGGCTTTCCAATCACAGTTACTATTAATAAATAGGTTCTGCCACACTGTCTTTAATATGAAGCTCACAAAACAGTTTCCCTGACTATATACTTATGCTTATACAAATGAAATAATCACAGTGCACCCCAGCTAGTAGAGAAGGTTTAATCTCATGTTGGCTATGTGATGCAGTGCTGGAGCAAAGAGAGGGTTCCTTCCAAAAGGTAGCTTCAGTATATGTAAGTGCAACTAGGTGGAGTTTGCAGGGAAGCGGAGTTATGTGTCTAGAGTGCATGTTGGCTTTAAATGTAATTTGAAGCAAACCTGTCACCAGGAATGTCATTTTAAAGTTTTCAGAATTCCGTTGTCAGTATTTTGAATAATTTCAGTACTTTATAAAACTTCATTTCACCTTACCTGGCTTCTCCTCAGCAGTGTGTGGTGAGTCCCGGATGGGGAGAGGTGGGGGAATTGAACTGCAGCAGCCTGCGTCCGAGTCTCCTCGATAATTATAATAATAATTATAATTCCTTTATTTATATAGCGCACACAGATTCCGCAGCGCTGAACAAAGCATGTCAAATCGGTCCCTGTCCCCATGGGGCTCACAATCTAAACAACCTACCAGTATGTTTTGGAGTGTGCGAGGAAACCAGAGGACCCTGAGGAAACCCGCGCAAATACATAGAGAACATACAAACTCTTTGCAGATGTTGACCTGGGTGGGACTCGAACCCAGGACTCCAGTGCTGCAAGGCAGAAGTGCTACTCATGATGCATTCTTCCTCTCCTCCTCATCCATCTAGATCCCTCTGCCTGTACACCCACCCCTGCTCACTCACCACCGCAAGTTTCTCCATTTCTGTCATGTGCATTGAATAGACAGGGGAGGTGCAGAAGGAGCTGAAAGAGTTTGGAGGGAAGGAAGAATGCATTGAGGATTCAGGGACTCCCCACATGTTTGTGAACAGCAGTTTTTTAAAGTACTCAAACGATTTAGGATTCCAACAAAGGCATTTTAAAATCTGCGTAGCATAAGCTATGGTGACCTGTCATCAACTAGACATGATATTCCTCGTGACAGGTTTGCTTTAATATTAATATACTTTGGGGCACATTTACTTACCAGAATGTCCAACGAGGATTTGGAGCTGCTGCAATTCACTAAGACCGCGCGTCCAATTTCCTGCATGTGTCGCTTCACCGCTGAGGTCCACCGGAGTTCACTTTCTTCTTCCCGGTGTATGTGAGTGCTGATTTTGCGACGCAACTTGATTTTTAAATTCCGCGGTATGTCCGAATCAGTCGGGTTGTCCGACCTCCACGCCCCCTCGATTTGTGTCGCATGAAAACCGGCTCTGATGCACCACAATCCGAACGCGTGCACCAAAAACCCGGGGGCAATTCAGCGCAAAATGGAAAAATTCGGGAAACCCAACGGAAATGTGTCCGATGGACTCTTAGTAAATGTGTCATCATTTTCGTTATTTAAATTAACCCTTACTTATCCTCCATAGGCTGCTTGCACAGGGGCCTGTTCTGATTTGTATTAGTAATTAAAATAGGTAGTTATCAAGACATTTAAAGACTCCTTGAAATAAAAATGCTTTTGTTATTTTGTAGAGACACTTTTATGTGTCTCCAGTCCACAGACTCTTTGACTAGAAATGCACATAATTCCAGTGTCTTTGTTGGGTACAGTAATTCATGTTCAACTTGGGTAATTTAGATAGTTTCAAATCATCCACTTCAAAACTTATTACTCTTTGACTATTTCTAAGTAATGATGGCAGAATGCAAGTTTTAACAAAATAATGAGGCAACGGAGAGACTTAAATTTGCTTATTTATATTTGCTGTAATTTACAGTATTCATTTTTCAAGGCAAAGATTACACAGACACTTCAAAGACACCAGTTGCTCTTTAAACTTCACGGCCCGAATAATGTGGAAGAACAGATGATCATGAAAAAGATGAAGTATTTACTGTTTATTCTCACATACAATTATGATCTATTTCTGTAAAGGACTAAAGATTTCGCACACAGTTGGACCAGTCTGCTACTTTTGCAGTATTCCTCTGTGAGAATTGAGCTTATCGCTGTGAGGTGATGACAAAACTTTGACAAAACTATTATAAGTAAACTCCGATTCAATTTGCATTATGTTACATCACCTACTACTGAGGTCAGAACAGCTTTAGGTCACATCCACACACTGTCAGTTGAAAAAAAAACATGAAATTGTTAGCGTCACACTGTGCCGAAACCATAATTGAAATGTGTTTCTAATCGCATGTACATTATGTCCTAAACAATTCAGTTTTTATTTCTGTACATTACAACGTGTTTCAGCTCAGAACATTTAGTCGTCGTTAGGTGACTCCTGATAAAAGCTCAAGTTCCGGGCCAAAACATGCTGTATTTTTCAATATTGCATAAAAGAAATTAGCATTGCGCTGGTTAGATATGTCAGTGTGTCCTACATTTTTTTTCTAGATATTGCTTCAAATGACTCCTCCAGTGGGTAGCCTGACCTTCATGGACAGTTGTACATAGGCATATAATAATATCGCAATCTCATTGTACTCACAAGGAGAACACAGCCAATTGTATTCTACGCTGTTTTTACCACCCCACTTGAATTTGCACTTCTTTACTTATATACTTGTGTCTTTCCTCCTCGTTTGAATATCCATTTGTCTCTCGGGTGCTTGCCTTATGATCAATAAGGGGATCCCACAGCTTTGTAATATACAGAGGAAATCCAAGCACATCAATTGAGTAGATTGCCCGGGGCAGCAATGAAAGCACTCATTTGGGGTGATTGGATTTCCTCTGTGGATTTATTTACTATAAAGCACACAAAAAATCCTTTGATTCTCTCAGATATCATGGGTGTGCCTTATAGTCCGGTGCGGCTTATATATGAACCGCACTTACAGACAACAGCTGTCTTGAGCTGTGCACAGGTCTGCCACTTGCTGGTCATTCATCCTTATAATCAGGTGCGCCTTAATATATGAACCTAGATGTTTTAGCAGCATTTATTGAAGGGTGCGCCTTATAGTCTGAAAAATACGCCGTAATGATCGTCGGCAAACTGCCTTTAACACTAGTCTATGAGTAACGTTTATTTGGAGTGATGTCGTAGAAAATAAACTGTGGCAAACAGCATATTTTCTTCTTGCAGGCAAGCGGTAACTTGAGTGGAGAGGGTTTCCTTACACATCAAACGATCCACTTGCTGCACAGTGAACAAGGTTGTAATACAAATGTAGATTTCACATTTCCTTCCAAAACTGTGACTCGCTATTACATAAGATTACCTGTTTCTGACTATGCAGCATTTTGCTAAAAGGCTTAAATAGTTCTCGGAGAAAATACAGGTTATTTAATGCGAAATTATGTAGATGATTCAAGGAACAACAACTCTTTGTTTTGTTAGTTTTTCTGAAACAACTTGTTTGTAGGGTGTTGGACCCCCTTTTATATACTGTTGACCAAGGACTTGTTTGGCATTTTGATGTTTCCCTTGCACAATGCATAACTCTTCTCATGTTTTTAATGCAAGGAGTTCATTGCTCTCTTCTCTGCCATAGGTTTGTGATGGGCACTATTTTACAAGATCAATATATTTATTCCCTGACCCTAGTCGAAAGCCTCTCGCTCAGCCAACCAGTTCCCTACACTGTACTAAAGCCACATCGAAACAGCAACTACATCGAAAGAGTGCTGTCTTCTGTTGTGCATCTGTTTCTTCTGGATTTAATGGATTGGAAAACATATTTTCATACATAGATTGAAGCATGTGAGGTAGGGGGAGGCAGGATCAGCATCATCCTGGATTCCCAGGAATTTTAAAGCAATCCGTCTTCGATACCCTGAATCCTATCAATGTGCGAGGCCCTCCAAATCTTCAGAGCCCCATGCAGTTGCATGGGACTATTGATGTGTAAATCTTGCCTTGTTGTTGACCCCATCCTCGGTATTGGTCATGGAAATCCTGTAAATTACCTCTAACTTCTACAGACTTCAATGAGTTTTAGTAATATTTATTGGCAATTGGTAGAATCCATGTGTAAATATATAAAAATGGTGGTAATTTAAAATTAAATCTATAACAATTGGTGGCTATTTAAAAGGAATGTATAAGCTTGATTGTGCTTTCTGGTGATATACAATGTAAAGCTTTGTTATCATGCGGTGTGTCACATAATACTGTAGGTGGTAACAAGAGATTAAACTTACAATGCCCATCTCTCAAGGCTATGTCTTCATTGACACTTCTGAGCCCAGGTGGTTACTATGTCTGGTTATCTTTAGGAGCAGAGATCTCTAATCTTACTTTGAAAAGTGGCAGAAAATTGGACCTTTACTTTACTTTAAAAGACATCTACCACCAAGATGAAGGACTGTATGCAATAGGTGTTAATGGAGCCTGGAGCCCCTGAGGCTCGTTTGCATACAGTCCTTCATGCTGGTGGTAAACGCCCTTTAAATGATTTGAAGTGTAAGACCAATTGTTCCATCTTTCCTTTGGAGCAAATCTAAGTGCGTCACGCTAATGGTTTCTTTATACACATTTCAATATATTTTTTCCTATTTTCTAAACTTATTCTTTATTCTTCCAGTTAAGTTTAAAGAAAATACATTATACATGAATAATTCTTGCTGCAAGAATAGAGACAAAACAAGAGAGAACATAGAGAAGGCAAAGAGGTTTCGCTAGACAGCTAGACACGAAGAGATGCCAAAGTGGTCAAGATCATATCACTTCCAAGCTATGCTAATACCAGGGGATGAGATATAATAGTCTCTCAATCATCTGCTAACCGGAAGGGCAGTTTAGTCAGAAATAGGTGAAAGTGGTGTGTACTGTAAGTGAGTGACTATGATCCATGAAAGCATTTTGTCTATTGAAACAACGTTTTCTTCTCTACTTTACCAATTTGTATACAGTTATTGGAACATGACATAAGACTCGAACATCCTATTAGGACAAAAATAATATGAGTAATGGAATATTTACAGGAAGGAATTTGTCCTAAACTTTTTTAAAAGTTTTAATTCTAGCTTGAAGTGGTTGGTCACTTCACTTAGTGTTTTTATAATGTGTGTGTGTGTGTGGGGGTGTAGGATATTTTGTAACTTGCCAATCTACTACCATATTTTTCGGACTATAAGGCGCACAAAAAAAATTCCTTTTGATTCTCTCAGAAATCAAAAGTGCGCCTTGTATATGAAACGTACTTACAGACAACAGCTGCCTTGAGCTGTGAACAGGTCTGCCACCTGCTGGTCATTCATTCTTATAATCAGTTGCGCCTTATATATGAACCTAGATGTTTTAGAAGGCATTTATTAAAGGTGCACCTTACAATCCGGTGCGCCTTATAGTCCGAAAAATACTGTGATAGTTTTGCACCTCTTTCACATGATGGAGGGTCATGTGATCAATCTACTTTCCAAAAGATTATGAATACAAACTTAAGCTTATAGATTGGTCATGGATCACATGACCCTCCACCTCTGGCCATTTTAAAGACTGTATCAGGGGAATTCATAGTGTCATAGTTTATACGGTTGAAAAAAGTCACTTGTCCATCAAGTTCAACCAGGGAAGGGAAGGGAAATTGACTTTACATTACAAGAAAGATGTGCAAAACTATGAATAGATGTATTCATATATATGTAGATATAATATCCTATCCACTTTAAAACTTGTAGGTCAAAATCCTTCATGTAAATATGCAATTTTTCATGATTTTTGCAAAAATGGTTGTCTCCGCAAAAGTCCCTGGTAAGTTACCTAATATACACACACCCCACACCACACCGGCCAACCTCTTCAAATATTCAAGAAATGTTTTATAGTACTCTAGCTGCCTAAGAGGTATTCAGAAATATAAAGGCTACTTTGCTGTATGATTTAGAACATAAATCGGCCACAAGATTGCCCTTATTTTTATAAAGGATATGCCAGTCATTGAAAGTGCATAAATTGAAAAGTTGGCTTCACTTAAAAGGTACAAAGAATTGCAGAATTCTGGAAAAATGCACAAGAAAAAAAATCGTGTAACTTTAAGTCACTTTAATATGACATGTCTAAATTTATACACATATTTTTGTATATTCTGCTATAATCAAACAGTAGGCATTCTGCTTATATAATTATACAAGACACCATATTCTGTGTGTACAATTATGTACAATGAGAGTAGAGCAAAATCTGTGTAATTGTTTTCGGTTCTGCAAAGAGCAAGTGCGAGCAAGAGTAATAATAAACACAAGAAATTGTCTGCTGCAAGCAAAATGTATAATTGCCAAATCTTTTTGTTTCTTGCAATTTGGGTAGACTGATTTGGCTCACAAAGTCAGTGCTGAGTCTTCTTTTATTTTTTTCCATTACAGATATTAGGACAGTAAAGATTAAACCAAATGGTGTGTAACAGGTTACTGGATTTTGCTTTTTACTGTAGTGGTGTCATCACCCAGGGGTGGACCTACACTTTTTGCCGCCTGAGGCAAACTATAGTTGTCCTCTTTCTTGGCCCCCTCCATTTTTTAGTAGGTAGGTTCTCCAACCAGTCACTCACACCCATGCTAACGTGGTTCTCCACTTAATAGCATGTGTCTGCACCCCTCATGCCGCCCCCCCATCTTGATTCAGGTTCTGCGGCCTAAGGCGAGAAGTTCAACTTGCCTCATGGCTGGTGCACCCCTGCCATCACTAACATGTAGTAGTTAATCATGTGGCTCATGGCATCCTGACTGGTAAGACCAAAATACAAAAGACTGTTGTACAAGGAGAAGAGATAAGTTATGTTTTATCAAGAATATTAATGCATTCAAGTAGTTTATCACCATGACTGGAGACTCCCAACTTATAGACACTGTTGATATTTTATATGATACCTAGGGATGAAGGGCTGCCCCTTCTAAGCTCTGCATGGCATGATATTATTTGGCATGGCATGGTGGTGTCAGTGATTCACAAATACTAAATTCTGTATTATTCGGACTATAAGGCACACCAGACTATAAGGTGCACCATCAATAAATGCCTGCTAAAATTTCTAGGTTCATATATAAGGCGCACTGGATTATAAGGCGCACCTGATTATAAGGATGAATGACCAGCAGGTGGCAGACCTGTGCACAGTTCAGGGCAGCTGTTGTCTGTAAGTACAGTTCATATATAAGGCGCACTGGACTATAAGACGCACCTTTGATTTCTGAGAAAATCGATGGATTTTTTGTGCGCCTTTATAGTCTGAAAAATCCGGTACTTGGGGTAGCAATGGCCATCGTTGCACCATTGAGGAACCCTGATCTGTCCTTCTTACAACTATGTCAAAATAAGAAAAGCTGCTGTATTCACAGTTGGTGTATGTAAGTGTACTATAAGTGTACTTTACCACTGAGCAAGGAATTGAAAACTCCAATAAAGAGCAAGTGTCGCTCAACGTCTTTGATCTACATATATTGGCAATGGAGATCCGTGTTACCATACCTTTTTGTGTATGTTTTTTTTAACAGCAGGACACTGAAAAATTAATTGTATATTCCAGGATTGTCTTGGATCACTCTGATTCATGTGGGATACCTTTTCACTGCAAAAAGCACACCCCCTTCCCTCTTCTCTGTCACTACTGTAGAATGTTTCTGTTTTAATACTACGACCGCGGGGAGGATCTGTGTTGTGTTTCGTGAAGAGATCTTGCACGACAGTGCACCAGATTACTCTGTATCCAGATACAATGATGGAGTAAAAACGATTACACCGTTCCCGATGATTGCTACTTATCACCATGGTATTCTGCCATTTATTGTAGATTGGGGGATACAGGCAGAAGGTAGGGCACAGATCGGCACTCATTTTACAGCTGACCTTGCTTGAGTGTTGTGTATAAAGCCGTATGGACTGGATAACTAAGTTTTCACATTTTTATACTCCTTTTGTACTTGGTTTATAGTTGCAAGTTCAGACTGCATAATTTCTTATTAATCCTTGTGCCCGCAGGCTTGGTGACACTTGGTGATTTTAGATTTGAAGATGTTGGTGAGAAGCCGCAGTCATGATTAACCTGTCAGTTGTTCTGGCCCATCACACATCCAGTAGTTGAGCTCTCAGCATCATTAATCCTGTGTCCTCTTGTCCAGCATCACAGACTAATCTTATTTAACCTACATCTTGGTTGTTATTAACATGATTGGGTGATTACCTGGAGATAAAATCTAATTAACGGCTCATACGGAACAACAAGTTAAACAGCTGGATGCAACAATTGCTCTCGACTGCAATTCAGCTATTTATTGCAATACTTTCCATCTAGAGTATGTACACCAATTAATAGAGAGTTTTCCTGCTTCTCCGCTTTTATTCTCTGTTGTAACCTCTTACATTTGCTTAGGATGAATTAAGAATTGTTTCTTTTAAATGTTTATACTGTATATGTAAAGTTTCTCTTATATACCATCTAGTGATTATAGTACTTACTGCAGTAATATAGGGAACTAAACTTGTATTTTATCAGACCAGAAACAGAAGGCTGAATAATAAATCCAAATAGTAAAATTAATTAACTCGCAATGGGAAATTCCAGTTAAACAGGAATGTTTAAGGCCCAGTTCACACCTGTATCTTTCCATTTAAAGGAAATCTACCTAAATATTTTACTAAATTTAAACTGTGCATACTTACCTGTAGCTGTCTTCTCCTCAATCTCGACACTGGTCTTCTTTAATGTTGACATGCTAGAATCGTTGTAAAAAAAGAGTTACAAAAAGCAGCTACAGGGTGCTGGGCACGATGTCTGGCTCCGGGCCGTTAATTATTCACACCACTTGCGTAGCATTGCCTCCCTCTCTAGCATGGGAGAGGCGGTATCAATCTCACAGGAGGCGGGGCATTCACCTCCCTCTACAGCATGGAAGAGGGAGGTGGCTTCAAAACAGCTCAGGGTGCCAGACATCCCATCTCTCACACCATAGCATTTTATAACCATTTTTTAAGTTTAATTTTACTAAAATATAACGGTAGATTAAAGAAGAAGAGCATAATTAAAACTGAAAACAGAAGCGTGAATGGTTTGAATGACTCCCAGACTCATTATTTGTCAAGTTTTATAACTGGCAAACTGTCGTAGATCAGTAGGAAAATGGATATATACTGCAATATTTTGCAGTATATGGTGGGGAGCGATCAGACCCCCTTAGGGTACTTAAACAATACAGCAAAGAAATTTAAAAATAAAAGTTTAAAAACCTAAAAGTTTATATCACCCTCTTCCTAAAACTGAAAAAAATAAGTAAATAAATAAAAATCCTAAAATGTCAGGTATATCCACATCTAAAAATGCCGGATCTATCAAAATATAAAAACAATTATTCCCACCAGGAATCCCATAATGGAAAATAACACCAAAATGTACGAATCTTCACTTTCTCACCATTTTGTAACTGGTACAAATTGTAGCAATGAAAAACCAAGCTTGTCCTGCAAAATATTACACCTTGCACATAGAGTCCAGAAGAAAATTACGTAAATGCTGGCAATTTCAGAGCATTTTAGAATTATTTCCCAGCTTCCTAGTACACAGTGTGGAATATTAATTACCTTCAATTTGTTCTGCAGAAAACTAGCCCTCATACAGCTCTGTGTATGGAAAAATAAAAAGGTGAAGGTGGTGAATGAAAAATGGATGGAAAAAATAATGAAAAATAAATGGAACTGTGACATTAAGAGGTTAAAGGACCCTCAGTTATCTTCCTTTATACATCTGTTATAGATGATAGTAAAAATGTACTATTTCACTGCTACTAATTACCTAATGTGTGAAAGAACCTGAACACAGGTGTGAACTTGGCCTTAGTGGTTAGCAGCCAGTGCATTGGCATAGATCTATTGTTGTCAATACTGCAACAGACATCATTAGCCTTGACATTTTGCTTTGCTTGTTAACTCCTGCAGCACCTTTTCTTCCTAAAAGAGTCTAAGCTCTTGCAAGGAAGGCCCTCATTTCTATTGTTTTAACTTAATCTAAGATAATTTTATCTTTAAATGTTACCTTTTGTTTGTAAGTGTACCCATGGCCGTTTCTACCACTGCCGTGTGCAACTGCCAAGGGCATTGACCAGGGGGAACAAGAGAAGGGGGCGCAGAGAAGGGGAAGTACATAGGCTTCTGCACTGTACCTCTCCGTCTGCTAAAATACCAGTAGTCAGTTCATTCATGAAGGGGGAGAGGCCACAGTGCAGCTGTCTCTGCTTCCAGTCTCAGCTTTTCCTGACTGCCTGACTCCTGACTTTTCCTCAGACTGCCCTGTGCTCGCCCAGACCGGATTCCTGGTAAGCATAGGCAGGGCCGCCATCAGGGGGGTTTAGTGTGACCCTGTTCAGGGGGTCTTCACACGGCTGGATTATCATTCTGTGTGGGGGGCCATAAGATTTACCAGTGAGGGACCCCGAAAATTCCTAGTGCCGGCCCTGAGCACAGGCTTTTCACCCATCCTCCCTCTATAGGCAGACAAGCGGCCCAACTCTGTGATACTGCGGTGTGACATCGTGTGCTCACCGCACAGTCACTGAGAGACACATATGAGTTTTCAATTGCATATGTTTGTATATTCATATATGCTTTATATATGCATGAACATACTTAGTCAGGGTAAAGGGCAGCATGAGACATGAGCACGAGTTTTAAACACAGTGGGGGGGTGTTTAGGCAGACTCCTTGGGATAGTTTTATGTCTGTCATTGGAGCTCCACTGCTTGTCAGATTCATTAGTGGCCTTAGCACTTGTTCATGTGCTCCACTTGCTCTTTTTTTTTTTTTCAAATAGTCCCAAAATCCATAAAAAGCCCCAGCACATACAGCAGTAGAGGACCGGAGTGACTATGCAACTGTGTAAAAAAAAGTCTCAAGTCAAGAATCTGGCTTTGCATAGCATTGCACTAGCAACAATTCTATGTTTACTCCAGAATAGTGAAGTGGTAGCAATAGTCCTGTGTGACTTCTCAGCAGCAAAACTCAATAACACAAAAAAACCCCCAATAAAACCAATGAAAAAACCATTCTACAAGCTTTAGAAACTGGACACGACCGACTGGTTTCTGAAGCGTGTAATGTAGTAATTTTGCATCATGATCTGCAGAAAAAATCCTTTAAAGGGAAGCGGTCACCAGTTTTTCACTAATAAATCTAATGACAGGTTCCCAATGCCAACTATTGCCCGCACTGTTTTTTACTAAAAATGTATAGTTCCTATCCCCAGAAAATTACATTTGGAAGCCTACCTGGCACCCTGCCACCAGAAGCAGTGAGTCCCAAAAATCCTTGTGTTATTCATGCAAGTCACTGTGTGATTCGTTCCATGTCAATGACATTTCCCTCATTTTTCTTGGTCTTTCTATAACAAATAGCAGGTTGTAGATTAACTGTACCACCATACTGATTTGTCACTGAGATCCCACAGCCATTATCCAGGGAACACACAATGACATGGTACGCTGGCTCATTAAAACCGAGATCAAGACCTGAGACTAAGGATATCTAATGGCAGCTGATATCATGGCTGGGATACAAATATGATTAAGAAGATGGTCTTTCCCCAGTAGTGTGAACATAGCCTCGATTTTTCAATAGGTCACTTCTAGAGATGAGCGAGCACTAAAATGCTCGGGTACTCGTTATACGAGACAAACTTTTCCCGATGCTCGAGTGCTCGTCTCGAATAACGAGCCCCATTGAAGTCAATGGGAGACTCGAGCATTTTTCAAGGGGACCAAGGCTCTGCACAGGGAAGCTTGGCCAAACACCTGGGAACCTAAGAAAAGGATGGAAACACCACGGAAATGGACAGTAACAACATGATGCATGGGCCTCTGAGGCTGCTTAAGTCGCACCATTATGCCCAAATTATGGCAACAACATGTGCCATGACAGAGTGACAGAATGAGCTAGATAGCATGTAAACATCCAAATTGTACCCTGACTCTATAGGGGATCGGCATGCAAGGCAGCGGCACAGCGGCAGGCTAGAGAGTGGCTGGCGACAACTCTAAATTACTGCAGGCTTCAAACCATGGTGGCAGAGAGAACCAAAGAGGTGACAAGAAGCGCTCAAATAATAATCGGTACATGATAAAATGTTTGCCAGTATATTTTTGTGGATTACCCATGCAGTGGGGCCAAAAGTTAACATGGAAGCCATAACACAACCCAAATTTTCCTGCCTGACCAGCTCGTTGGATAAGGGGACCATGTATGGAGGCAGTGAACTAGATTGATTAAAGGTGCTGCAGTTAAAACGTATGTTGTTGGAATCTTGGCATGGAGCTGGCGGCTCCGTGCCAGGCGAGCTTTCGCCAATCCCGCCCCGGGTCTCTAGGCCTACTCCCCAAACAGCACTCTAAGAACCTTTTGTATAAGATCAATGTATAGTCGTTCTTATAGTTTTGGGATGACTGGCGGGTGAGGGGAATGTAAACGATTGCGCACTAGCTGCATATGCGCATGGAGCTGGCACTCTCCGCTGCCAGGTGAGCTTTCGCCAATCCAGCCCCTGTCTCTAGGCGACTCCCCAAACAGCACTTCTAAGAACCTTTGTATAAGATCAAGTGTAGTAGCGTTCTTATAAGTTTTAGGATATGGCGGGTGAGGGGAATGTAAACAGATCGCAAGAAGCGCTGAATAATATCGGTAAATGATAAAAGTTTGCAATTTATATTTGTGGATTACACAGCAGGGTGGCGACAAAGTTAACATTTGATGTGAATGCCCCTGTATAACTCTTGGGCGGTGTGCCTTTATCTAGGCCTAGGCTCAGCATTTGTGAGCACCGCCTGCTTCGCTTAGCGACGGCACTGCTGCTGTGTCCTAGAGCTACCGACTGATGCGCCATGGCCACGGATGGTAATTCGGGGGAGAGGAGGTGGAGGTGGTGGGGAGGAGGGTATACTAGACCTTTGAGACCTGGACCGAGGTAGGCCCCGCAATTCCTCTGCGTCGGCAGTATATGACCAGCCCCAGGGTCAGACTCGGTCCAGCCTTGCACCAAGTTAAGTGTGAGTAGTGTTCTTATAAGTTGGGATATGGCGGGTGAGGGGAATGTAACAAGCGCAGAAGCGCATGATGCGCATGGAGCTGGCGCTCCGCTGCCATGCAGCCTTTCGCCAATCCAGCCGCCCTGTCTCTAGGCTACTCCCCAACACACTTCTAAGAAACCTTTGTATAAGATCAGTGTAGTAAGCGTTCTTATAAGTTTAGGATATGGCGGGTGAGGGGAATGTAAACAGATCGCAAGAATCGCTGAAATAATATTGGTAATGATAAAGTTTGCCAGTATATTGTGTGGATAACACAGCAGGTGGCGACAAGTTAACAACTTTGATGTGGAATCCATGAAACAACCCAAATTTCTTGCCTGACACACCTCGTTTGATAGGACGCGATGTATGGGAGGCAGCTTATGGACGACTTTGGAGGTACAATGGAGACAACGTGTGGAGGCTGCATGGAGACAATTTAATTTGGATAGTGGCCGTATGTGGCAGTCCCCAAAAAGTTTTCAAACCAGAGGAGCAGGTAGTGGCCCTCCAAAAAATGAAATGATTGAGTGCCTGTATGTGGCAGTCCAAAAAACTTTTCAAACCAGAGGAGGCAGGGGTGGCCTCCAGTAAATGGAATAGATTGAGTGCCTGTATGTGGCACTCCCAAAATTGGTTTAAAACAGAGCGGTGTAGGTGGCCCTCCAGAAAAATTAAATGCATAAAGTACTAATAAGCTAGAGCCAGTGGGCCCTGTCAAAAATTAGCCATTTTCCTCTGCCTTTACTGTATCAAATAGGATGAGCAAGAGAGGAAAGGAGGAGAGGAGAGTGCTAAATTATTCAGGTTGAGCTTCCTTCACCTGGTGGAGATGGAAATTTGAGAAATCCAGGCTTTATTCATCTTAATGCGTCACGCCTGTCATCGCTGTCAGTCGACAGGCGTGGTACGCTTATTCGTGATGATGCACCAGCTGCACTGAAAACCCCCCCTCGGACATACGCTAGCTATCAGGGCAAGCAAGACACCTCCGCGTACAGCGCCGTATCGTGCCACATGTCCAGCTTTGAAACCCAGTATTGTAGGGACTGTGTGATCATTTAGGACGATGGTAGGTCAGCTACGTACTCCTCCCATCACCATCTTTCTGTAAAGCAGCCCTACTCTGCCAACTGGGACAGGTGACAGTGCTTGCTGGGGTGACATAAAGCTGGCAAAGCCTTGTAAAGCGTACTCTTGCCAGTGCTGACAAGCTGCCTGCTCGCCTACTCTCCCTCGCTACTTGTAACTATGCCCGCAGGACTTAGCAACGGCTGCCGCGAGCGCTGGTCAGAAGGGAAACACTGTTTCAGCTTGTGACCAGGCCCTGCTGGCGGCTGCATCTTCTCCACTCCTTTCCCTCCAGGGATGAGAGTGGAAAGATTTTGCTGTCGCCGTGGGTCCAGGAGAGTGAACAACCCATAATCGGTGCTGAATAATTTCTTTTGAACGCGAGGGTCACGGGATGGCACCTAGCATGAAATCTGCCTATGCGCCAGAGTACCAACGCGTAAGAATTCACTCCCCCACTGGCCTGACTGTCCATTTTCCTCCTCCTCTCAACTCCTCCAACTAGTCCTCTTCTTCTGCCCATACACGCTGAACAGAAGGACTCAAACATGGTCCCCTCTTGTGTCTCGCCAACATTCTTCCTCCTCTCTCCCATCGCCTCCTCCACCTCCACCCTCCTCCGATATGCGCTGAGAAACAGACCTAAGGTGCTTTGGCTATCACAAGAATCTTCTTCCCCCGTCTCTTGACGAGCGCAAAGCTTCCGACTTCATGCTGATCAGAGAGTTTTTCAACGCCCAAGCAGCGGATGGGTGAGGCTTGATATGGCGGCATCGCGCCACTGACCATCGTGTTGTTGACTCCTCAAGGTTACTCAGCACCTGACAGTATATCAGACATCCCGTCCCCTCCTCATTGTAACTTGGGAAGCTACTGACCTGACTACCAGTTCTGGTGGAATTGACATCTGGCCAGTCTACAATCGCTCGGCTCGCTGCTGGTAACTCTGGACTACATGGTCAGTGTGAAATTCCACCTCCCCTCGTGGGCACGCGCACAACAGTCGTGAGCGGCAGTTGAGGCGGCGCTGCGCTGCCCTGAGAGTGGCAGCATCTGTGCTGGACTGTCCCTGAAATGCGCACAGATGCGGCGCACCTTTCGTGACAAATCAGACAGATTGGGGTATGTCTTGAGGAACGCGACATCAGATTTAACACATGGGCCAGGCATGGCACATGTGTCAGTCTGCCGGATTGCAGAGCCGCCACCGGTTACGCGCCGTTGTCACACCCACACCATGCCTGCTTCAGGTTTCAGCGGTGCCAGCCACAGATCAGACTGCGGCGCCGTGATGCCCTGTATAGTTTTGGGCGGTGTGCCTTTTAATCGCCTAGGCTCAGCAGTTTGAGCACCAGCCTGCTGTCTCTTAGCGACGGCACTGCTGCTGTGCCTAGAGCTAACCGACTGATGGCGCCATGTCCACGGATGGTGTAGTTGTTCGAGGAGGAGGTGGAGTGGGGGTGGAGGTAGGAGGAGGCAATAGTAAGGCCCTGAAACACACCTGGCCGAGGTAGGCCCCGCATCCTCGGCGTCGGCAGTATATTCGACCACCCGCAGGGTCAGACACCGGTCTCTAAGCCTCCCCCATTACCCAATGTTTGCCCGTCACGCGATATCAGTGGAGTGGCCCGGCCCGGCAGCACTCGTCCCGTGTTCCGGGTCGGTGGACCTTGTCAGAAACGGCGTTGGTCAGGCACGGATGATGTTTGTCTGACCCTTCTGTGCAGGGCTGGACGCACATCTGGGAAAGTAGTGGCGGCTGGGGACCGAATACCGAGGGGCGGCCGCCGCCATGAGAGTTGCGAAAGGCCTCGGTCTCTACTTACCTTAGGGCAGCATCTCCAGGCTAAGCAATCTGGAGATGTGGACATTAAGGGCTTGGGCGTGCGGGTGGGTTGCACTAGATTTTGCGTTTCTGCTCCAGCGTCTGGGTATGGAGAGCTGAACGCTGGTGGATGCTGTGGAGGATCGTGGAGGCGACGATGGGTTTTTTGTGGCAGGGTCCTGGGCAGGGGGCTGACTATCAGCTGACACAGGGGAAGGAGCCTGGGGTGGGCACGGCCAGGTGAACGTGTGCTTGTTGCCACTGATTGGGGTGTTTTAGCATTCAAAATTAATGCCTGCGCATACTGGTGGTAGTTTAAGCTAGTATGTTGGAACCCCTGCTGATCCTGGTTTGGCAATGTTGCAACACCACAGTCCGTCGGTCTTCCGGTGTTTCCTTAAAGACCTCCAGACTTCGGAAAATCTAGCCCTCGCCGCAGGAGCCCTCGCCCCGAGAGCTTCACTAGTTGACACCATTTGGCGCTGATGCACCAGCTCTGGCCCTGCCTCTCCTCGTCTGGCGGGCCCCACCACTGCCTCTTCCAACCTTTTTCTGTTCGTCGAGGACTCTCCTCTGTCTCAGAAGCACTGTGTTTCACCCGGCCTATCAACCCAGCTTGGGTCCTGTCACCTCATCATCCTCCGATCCCTCATTCTGCTCCCCCCATCGGACTTCCTGCCCCTTAGACAACACTCTCCCCACTGTCTGACAACCGTGTTCTCCTCATCGTCGGACACCTCTTTACACCTTCCACTACGTCAAGAAGGTCATCATCACCCACAGACTGCGACGTTGGAAACCTGCATCGAAGAATTGCTCAGCAGCAACCGACAAGTGGTTGTGTGAGTGTGTGAAGGGTCCCAGAAACAGTTCCCTCATATGTATGCGGTGTGGCCATTAAATGGCAAATTTTCCTGGGAGGGGGCAGACTGGGGGGGAGGAGGCTGAGGTGCAGGAGACTGGAGAGTGCCATTTTCGGTGACTTGGGTGGACTGCGTGGAAGACTGACTGGTGGACAAATTCCGAAGGCATTGTCGGCAATCCACGACATCACCTGTTCGCACTGTTTCTGGGCCTCAACAGTGCTTCTACTCAACGAGTCCCCAGTAACTTCAGACATGAACCTAGGGAAGTGTAGCTCGCGGCGTTCCCCTGCTCCCTCATAAGTGTGTGTCTCACCCCCCCAGGACCAGGCCTCTGACCCCGCAGTAGTTGGACGCCCACGTCCCCGCCCTCGTCCTCTACCCCCCTAGCCCTCGGGTTAAACATTTGAAAATGAGAGTTATAACTTTTAATTTTTTTTAAACTTTTTTTGTGTTTGTTTTGTTGTTTATTTTTTGTGTTTTTTTGTTTTTTTGTTGTGTTTTTTTTAGTTTTTATAAAACCAAACGAGCGATCCTATGCGTAGGCTATTTTCTAGCCCAAGTATGAAAGCACACTACTATGCCAATTGAGAATGACGCTGAGTTATTAACAAAATAACGCAAAATAAAAAGGAATGTGCCTAATTGACATCCACCCCCTAATAATTTCCCACTTCGGGTCTTTGCAATGGATATGTGCGTCACTAAGCGCAAAACACAGCGGTCGCCGTTCACTACAAATTGCTCACAATTTGCTAGTAGATGCACGCAGCAAGTACAAGCCACCAAGCAGATCAAACCAAAATCAAATATATATAACGCTACTGTAGCGTAAGTAAGCCATTTGGATTCTCCTATGGCTATTTTCTAGCCAAGTATGAAAGCACACTACTATGCCAGATGAGATGACGCTGAGTATAAACAAAATAAACGTTAAAATAAAAGTAAATGGCAGACTGGTGCCTAATGAAATCAACCCCTAATAAATTTTCCCACTTTGCTGTTTGAGGTGGATATGTGTGTCACTAAGAAGCTAAACAAAACGGTAGCAAGTCCCCCTGCAAATTCCTCACAATATGGTACTAGCTGCAAATAAAAAAAAAAAAGTATACAGTTATGTGTAGCCCTAAGAAGGCTGTGGTTGTTCTTGGAGATCACACTCTGCCTAACAGTAATCTAATAAACCCCCTAACGCTTTCCCTGACCAGCAGCAGCTCTCTCCCCTAGCGGCATCCAGACACAGAATAGATCCGAGCAGCGCAGGCAGCGGCTAGTCTATCCCAGGGTCACCTGATCTGGCCCCAACCACTGCTATCGACGTGTAAGGTGACCACGTCATGCTGGTTGGAGTGCAGAGTCTCCTGGCTTGTGATTGGCTCTGTTTCTGGCCGCCAAAAGCAAAACGGGGCGGGAGCTGCCATTTTCTCTCAGCGGCGAAGTATTCCGTTCCGTGTCAACGAGCAGCTTCGAGTACGCTAATGCTCGACCGAGCATCAAGCTCGGACGAGCATGTTCGCTCATCTCTAGTCACTTCTAAAATTAGTAATATGTATTTGTTAGCATATGTATCCCTACATTTATTCTAAATGACATTCCTGGGACCATTTCAATCACTAGCTCTGGGCCTTTCATGAATAAAGAATCGAAATGACTGAAGGTTATAAATACATGTTCTGTCTGATTATATACTTCATTCTCATTTCATTGTTTTATCTCAATAGAATTATATTCAGTAATTATAGTCTAATTATTATTCACATTTGAAAAGCAACTTCACAGTTTGCAAAAACCCCCTGTGCCTTGTCTTTCTCAATGAGATGGCAGACATACGGCTGTCTCCACCAGAATCTCTTATAAATAGAAAAGGAATCTGGATTATAAATATACATTGTTTTTTTTTAAATCAACAGCTACACAAAGTTGCCCACAATTTGCGTCTAAAATCTTATTACCTAGAGGAAGCGTCCCTATAGTAAACAAAGTTCTCTTATAACAATTGTAAAAAAAAAAAAAACAATCCAATGTGCAAGATTTCTAGCAGTGGCTTCAACTTTCTCTTTCTCTAACTTTTTGAATCATTCACCCACAGGATGTTCTTGATGATTTTGAGATTTTTGTAGATATTGCTAGTGCCATACTTACTGACCTAATGTTTCCTTTCCTCTCCTTTAATCCAGCGACTATTCGTTTGATAAAGACTTCTATGAAAGACATCACTAAAGACAGGTTGCAGTAGCCTATCACACCTGAAGTGCAAATATGTCTTAAACACTTTTCTAAGCATTTGCATTACAATATAATTGTGTGTTTTAATTTGCCTTGCACCATGACAGAATCCTGGGGTAGTCACAGGGGTTGGGCTTTGGTTTGGATGCATTTCAAAAAATGTTTGACTTGTCTGTACTGTAGACTGCTCAGCTCTTGGCCCCCACCTTTGTGCTCTTGTACAGCTCCTCCCTCTCCCACTGTTGTCAGATCCCCAGGCTGTGAGCTCTCAAGAAGGAGGGAGGAGCTGTACAGGAGCGCAAAGGTGGGGGCCAAGAGCTGAGTAGTGAGTAACACAGACAAGTCACATGTTGTTTATTGATATGCATCCAAACCAAAACCCCAACCCCTGTGATTTAACACAGAGGATTCTGTCATGGTGCAAGGTAAGTGATAACACACAATTATATTGTAATGCAAATGCTTAGAGAAAGCAGAAAGACCTATTTGCACAGCGGGTGTGATTGGCTGCCACACCCTGACTTTAGTGAAAAGAGGTCCCTGGTTACATGTTCCCTTTAATAACCTAATGTTCAAGTAAGATCTATTGAAGTACTTGGATTGCAAACTAGGGGATTTTTAAGATGCCCACAATTTTGTTTCAATCCTTGTTTTTTTTTTTTTATTAAACATGAATACATACAATAATATGATTATACAAGCGTTATATAAGACTGTTGGTAAAATACCCACAATTTACAGGAGTGCAATATAAGATCAGTTGGTTGTTCTAATGTATTGTACTTAAATGTTCTAAGAATCACATGTGAAATCTTTTTTTTTTTTCTTCTCTTTTTAGTATCTGTAGTGTAGCTGAGGTTGAGTTTTACAGTGTAGTATTTGTAGAGTATCATTGTCTCATCATTTGGATATATAAAATGTCTTGTGAAACACAGCACATTTACTGTATTGTTTTTACAGCTCCAGCACATTGATATGCCTATCTATAGTATGTTCCTTCACTAAAAGTAATTGAGATGGAACACAATGTCACAAAAAATTTTCAGTCATGAAACCTTTATCCAATGATAACACTTCTAGGCACATTTCAAACTAGCGAGGAACAAAACCTTCTCTTAATGCAAAACAAGCAGTACTTAAAGGACATATACCACCAGATTACTAGTGGTAGAGTGTCCTAAATCGGCTGTTTGTTAAGTTTAGAGGATGGCAGGACCGTGTTTTATATGTATCTCAGAGTTTTTATGTCCGAATTAATAACTTTGTAAATGGTGCCTGAGGCGCTTATGTGTCCTAGCCCCCTGGCCGGTGGCAGAAGGTGGCTTGCAGCGGGGGCTGCAGATAAATTTAAGTCCGGGGAAGCCGAGAGGCTGCCGGGCGCCGTCTACTTGAATACTTCCGGCACTTTCACAAAGTTAATATTTCAGCAATAAAAACGCCAAAATGCATGTAAAACACAGTCCCCCCACCCCCTAGACATAATGTGCAGCCTATTTAGGACACACTACCACCAATAATCTGGTGGTAGATGTCCTTTCACAGTTGAATTGCCTGCCTCTCTACCCCAATATCTCTGGTGTCATTGTATTGTTTTGGTAAATGACTGTAAACATGTTTTGAGAACCCTGAGCCCCAGAGCTTTGTGTCCAAACCACACCTTAATATTTGTCTTGGAGCAGCAGGACTGTAGAAAATGCTGTTATTTTCCAGGATTGCAGCTCGACTACCAGTGCTAAAAGGGCAGCTACAATTCTGTAATACAAGTACATCTTTTGCCATCTTGTTGCTACTAACACATAAATATGTAAGATGACACCGCTCTCCAAAGCTAACCTAACACTGTCTGCAGTATTTATGGTCAAATCTGTTGTTTGACTCCCTATAAAAGCTGAAGGGCTGCCCAGATAAGCTATGCTGTAGACTAGTTAGATATTAATACATAATGGCATGATAGAACTGGAATTATGTCACCTCTTCCTTATATTACTGTGTTTATGTGCCACTTGTGTAGAGGTCACTGCGACAGCTAGCCACAAGGCCAAGTATACTGAGCGAGAGCAGTGTCTGTCACTGGAGACCGATGAGTACATTCTGTTATATATATATTTTCATTAGGCCCCCACATTCCTGTCCATTCATAATAACCAGTAAATAAACCAGACAACCGTTTTATCTACATTAGATCATAAAGTGTTTTCAAAACATAAAAGAACTTTCACCACTTTCAATTTTATTTTTCAGATCTTTCTGCAACAACTGACAATTAGACGTCCTTCGTATACTAAAGTACAAATTGTTGTAACACTGTATAGACAAGGTCCGTACTTGTCTCACTTGCAGAGTCATGTAACTTCTTTGTTACTCTATATACTGCAGTATAGAAGCCAGGCCTTGAGTTATTGTTGCTATAAACTATAAAAGTAACCACAGGAAAACCTTTATCCATCATAATCATTAGCAACACATGAAAAGTGATCATTGATGGATTGGCTGTATGTGACACTATGGAGTGACCTGGTTCTATAGGGTTGTTGTTATAGGGCTGCCATTCTATAGGAACCAATTTAAGGGAAATCCATTAAACATATAATGAGAGTTGATGTCCTGCGATTCATATTTTTTCCCGTGGCTCACCTTTGTACACCTTCGTTATTTTTCCCTTCCGCTTCTCGTCCATGATCAAAGCCTTATCCAACCACAATCTCTTGATGTAAGTAAAAGGGAAAAGTAATTCAGTTGCACTCGAAACATATGTGTGACATTAAGGACTTGTCATACAAGCGTTTTAGTTTGGCCTCTTTGTGCTATGAATTTCTCAGATAATTTGATTTAACAAGCCTACGCCAGGCTCTTAGCAGCGCTCGGTATATTACTCATTCTGTCAAAACAAACAGGCATTTCCGATATAGTATTACGTAGGGAAATGTCTTACATATTCAGTTACAGCTCAAGAGCTTGGAAATCTAGTAAAAATTTCTACAAAATTGTAAAATATATATATCTAATGATATTCTTGTAGAATAGTATATTTTGCCTTGGCCATGTAATTTTCTGCACTAAATCCTTGTTGCACTTGTCAGTAGGATTAATGATATTTGTTGAATGGAATTTCTGGTTGCTATAGATAACGATACATATCTTATGCATTTAAATATTGGGAGCAGATGACTTGTCACTACGTCTGTACAACATAACTATTTTTCGAGAGGTGTTACTAAAGCATATTTAAATACCAGCTCATCTTATGCAAACTCCTTGAAACTTTCATTTGTCTCAGTCTTCGCTTTCTTTTAAAATAAACTAAAGAAATTATCAAATTCATATATGATCAAGACATATCGGTATTTCCTGTTGAGGACTGTCACTTAACCCCTTACCGACAGGTGGCGTACTATTACATCACCTGTTGGCTGCTGATGTATGGAGAATACTCAGACTGAGCCCTTTCCGAGCAATGTGGGAGTCACCATCTTGGATTTCGCCTCCTTGAGGTCATCGGGGGAGGGGGGGTTTGGCAGTAATCGGTTGCCATGATAGCTTTGGGTCTTTGTACATTGTAATAAATGGTGAGGAAAATAAAAATATACTGTAGTATGGCAGTATATGGTTGGATCAAAAGCACTATAGTACCTTAGGGGGTCTGAAAAATAGTAAAAAAAAAAAAGTAAAATAAAAATTATTATATTAAAAATAACCTAAAAATTCAAATCACTCCTCCCTTTCCTTTGTACTCTTTACAGTTTATTTATATTAGTTCTATCACCAAATGTCCGATTAATAAAAATATAATAACGGTTATTCCCGTTGTTTATCCCCGTAATAGAAAATAGCTCCCAAAGTACAAAATGCCACTTTTTTACCATTTTGAAAAATCTGAAAATTTTAATAAAGAGTGTTCAAAAGGCCATACTTCGGTTAGGCGCACCGTTTTGGCACCATTTTTGCGATTAAACGTCAAATTAGCCGCGCAGCTAAAATAACCAGCTTTCCCTCATCTATCGTTCATTTCCAGATGTTTTGCTGCGCCTAATGATATTCATCACGTGCGACTTTTGCATTTAGGCGCAAAAACGGGCGCAAAAACACTCCAGCCCGAAGGTGACGTTAACTGAGAAGAAAGCACTGAGCCCCTTTGCAGAACAGCTCATTTCTAGCACAGCAAAGCTAGCCAGACAACTGGTTGCATCTAATAGATTAACATTAGATACATACATACAGGAGCTGCAGACCTCTATTTTACAGCGTTCATCACTTCTATTTACAAAATATTCTGCACACGCTGAGCTCACAGCAATAGAGCAAGATAAGTTTGCACCACGTTTGCAGAAGTTTGCAGATACTCAACACAATTGTCCCCCATGTATCTGCAACGTGTCGAGTGGGCATTGTGTGCAGAATTACAGGGGTGCAGCAGGAGACCACCTGGGGGATCCCCTCCAGAGAAGCCACTTCTGAGGGGGTCACTGGGTGGCAGTGTGTCACACACTGGGTGCTGCTGTGAGTGTTAACTCCATTCTGGATTGGGAGAATCAAGAGAGCTGTATGCATGGATCACATGTAAGTGCCCCGATCTAACATGCGCCTAAACTCTGCTAAACTGTGTTAAAGTGATTAATAAGAGGCAGAAAATATACTTATCACAGTTGGTTGTAGCTTGTGATAATTCTGGCAAAACAGTGCGCCCGAATTTAGGTGCAACTACTACACTTAGGCGCACAAAAGTGATAAATGTGGCCCAAAGTTTTAGTTTTTGTAAATGTATGAAAACATTTTTTCACCATTTTCACTGCATTTGGATTTTTTTCCTGCTTCCCAGTACACCACATGGAATATTCAATACTGTCACTATGAAGTGTAATTTGGTACACAGAAAACAAGCCCTCATACTGTTCTTAAAAGGAAAAATAAAAAAAAAGTTATAGATTTTTGAGGGTTGGGAGTAAAAAATGGATATGCAAAAATTAAAAGGGGGCCTCAGATTGAAGGTTTTAATATAACATAAATTAAAAATTGCTATTCCAGCTCTTCTGTTCTAATAACCAATGATCAGTTATATTAAATGTGGATTTAGATGATGCAAAAACTAAGTACATGGTAATTGGTCAAACTCAGAAAGCTCCTGCCAAATACACTGAGCATATACTGTGTATGTGTGTATGTATATATATATGTATATATATAATATGTATATGTGTATGTATATGCAACATCCCCCACCGGGGCCTAGCCTGTTCTCGGGGCCTGGAGACAGCCGGGGCCCGCAGTACCTGAGTGGCTGGCGGTTGCGGCCTAGGCACGCCCGCGCGGTCTGCCGTCGGAGTTGAGGAGGGTGGCGCTGCTTGCCCTCTTCTTCCCCCATAAACACATAGTAGCCGCATGGCCCCGTCGATACAGCCAAAGATAGAGCAGACTCTATTTTTATGGCAATACGGGCGCTGAACGCCGTGCGCCATAGCCTCTATAGTCACATACTTCCCCCCTGCAGACGGTCGTGTGCATGAGCCCGTTAGCTGTATGTAAGATTTGAAGCCGTAAATGTTTTGGACAGTTTGAACAGACTGTAAGTGTGCTAAGACTAAAGACAACATATTCACAAAATAAACTGCTAGTGCCCATCGGATTAATTGCTATGCCTTTTGAGCCTGATAAAGCCCTTTGAGTTGGATGTGTTACACCACTCACATCTCCCACAATTAAACATATGAAACTACCCAGCATTTTTGCAATAAACACTGAAAATGTGTAAAGTAAATAGTATGACTAGCCATGACCATTTTGTAATTTGTTAGTCAGTATCAGGACCGTTAAAAATGTATTTATATTCCAGGATTGTATCTAGGCATGGCTACCTTCCCTCTATACTTTCCCCCTTCCCTCTAATAGCTACCAAAGCCTGCTACAAACCCTTAACAGAAGAGAAGTATGTGCTACAAAGGACCTGCAAACCAAGGTATATCAAGTCCAGTCTACCTTCCCTGGAATATAAAGGCACTATTGACATTCCCTCGCTGTGAAAAACACAAATTAATTGGTTATACGATCTCCAGAGAGCTAACATAGCTTTGTAATGGTAAAAAACTGCTAGTGATAGTCCTTTTAAGTATATTTCCAATGCCGCTTGGGGTGAACGGACCTTATGAATTTAAAATATAACTTATCATTGAACTAGAACATTTCACCTACTTGAACAGTTGACTTAGAACATTTCCACTACCCGCAATATTCATTAAAGGGGTTTTGCCCATGAAGACATTCTCAAATTTCAATCCCTCCCTAGTGGATGCTTACACATAAAGATAATTTTTAACCCTTATTTTATACAATTTTTAGTTCTGTTTTGCTCCTATAACTCAGTGATGGTCAATGTAAGATTCCAGAGTGCTTCTGCGTGGGGACTGTCTAAGCAGCACTTTTCCTTGATTGTCATTTTAGTTACTCTTGTGTGTGATGACAATCATGGGCTAGGAACTTAATCAGGGTATTGGGTTTAAACCCTTTTTAAGGTTTACTCTTCTGAACATTCTACTACGATTGAACATTATGGACATGAGATTACGACAGATCAGAGATGAGAGATGATTTAATCAATGAATGCATATTACCATAACTTCTCAGCTTCTTTTATCACAATCCATAACAACACCCTCTGCTAATGCCTCCCTACCTCCCTCTTGATAAAGAACTAACAATGCCTTGGTTCTATCACCTCCTCATGATCTGCAGTTGGTCTGCCCTTCAAAGTCACTGGGCGGCTATTGTTACTTACCCGGTCCATTCCTATCTTTAACCGCGTCGTTTCTCTGTTGGTTGGATTCGGAGTCCGTCCCGGGAATTCCACTAAGGTATTATCTAACGACTCCACTAGGGGCCGCTGCTGCGCTGAAGGTGCCCACGAGGCCTGCTGGAATCCCTGAAGTTCACCCACACCCGCCCTAATTCACTGTTTAAGGTCAGTGCAATTTCAGCAACCCTTTTTTTTTTAAAAATGCGGTGGCGTCTCCTTTTCATCAAATTCCGTCGTGCTTTTCGTCTCGCGTGCTTCGGACCACGCCCCCCTTGATTTACCGAGCGTCGTGCATGCCGGTCACCGATCTCACAATCCGATCGCGCTGGCTCTCCAAATCCCCTGTGCAATACAGGGAAAATCGTCGCAAATCGGAAATACTCCGGTTACCACTTGTGTCTCCGGGATAACGGGGCCCCCCCGCGAATCGGGCCCTTATTAAATGAACCCAATGTCTGTGTGAGCTCCTCCTAGAATGCAAGCGGTTTTGGGCTAAGACAGATAGCATAGAGAGCTCAGTGACAGCATCATACAGGAGAACAAGATGTTGTCTGCACACCCTAAACGTTTAGGTTGGTGTCGCAGTGGGCAACCAAAAGTTGTTGTCAACCAGGACTGATAGACAACAGGTTTGGACTTAATCTCTGTGAAATTCCCTGTATTTTTGTTAATAACAGTGAATTAGAGAATATATCCTGTATTTTTTGCTATCCTGAGTATAGCATTTTTAAAACAATTTGTCCTTGTGGCAATACACCTTAATGTTTCCATGGCCCAAAAATAAATGAATAAAATCTTCAGATTCCTGACTTCTGGCACACCAGCAGATCCTTTTTATCCTGGAAACTTTAATTGCTTGGGTCTCACATGAAATCCACAAATTTTCTTGCACATCTCACAAATCGTTCTCACTCACTGGACTGAGACCTTGAGATCAGAGCAGTGTGTGTGGAACATTTTCCCTGGTGGTAGAAAAAAAAACAACTTTCCATTTCATAGCCGATTTTTCAATTGTCAATAATTCTCTCCGTATCAATTTACTTCATACTTTCTAGATCTCCTGCCGGAAGTACCGTAGTTGGATGTTGTTGAGGCATTTGTACGCTACAGGCCGTCGTTCCACAGGCGCAACTTATCCGCAGTGGCGTCCAAGCGAAGGTCCATAGATGTTGAGCAGAAATCATAGTCGAGGACAGGCAGGAGTTCATGAAAGCAGCTTCGTGGGAGTCGAAGTAAGACGGAATTGTTGGGGTCACAAGTCAAGTAAATGTGCATTACAGTACAAGGCAAGGAACAAAGCATGGGACACAGGGGGCTGGCTATTTAACAAATGGCCGTAGGCCAGCGCCAACAGCGGCGCACGGCCTTGTAATTTCCTACAGAGCCTGCAAGCCCAATGATGCGTGTACGCTGTACGCCTCACAGGAGACGGTGCGGGAACCCGAGAGGTGATGATACAGGTATGGGCACACAGGGGACACGTCGTGTGATATCTTATGATAATACCCAGCACTGATTCCGCTCTATTAGAGAGATTTATCATTAGTGCCTTTGTAGCTTTTTGTGCGTATAAAACTGTCGCAAATTTTTGCGCAACGCTAAAGTCACACAATGGCAGAAAATACACCACAGAGTGTGCACACATCATTTATCAACTGGATTTTTCAAAACGCAAATTTAATCTGCACTACACCACAGAGGAGGTGGGTTATGTGGGATCCATTGTTACTACAGGGGGAAGTTTTTGCCTCAATTTATGTTTGAGGTAGCCGATAATTTCCCTGTCGTAACAACATCGCACAAAGGCAAATGATGCACATGTTAAATAATACTTTGCGACTGGTGCAGTTTTTATTCGCATATAGAAGACACAGAAGGGCATGAAGGCATTTAACACTGCACATACACTGACTTAATCCCTTCTAAATCCTGCTCTATACAATCTCCCCCACTATGTGTATCGTACTGCTCATACTGCATATCCACGTCTTACTGCTATTGCAACCTTCCCCCACCGGGGCCTAGCCTTTCTGGGCCTGAGACGCGGCGAGTATGTTGGCTGGCGCGTTGTGCTCCCTAGACACGCTTTGTGTCATACGTGTGCTTTTGTATGGGGACCGGAAGGTTCCGTCTACGCCTGGCTGGATCCTCCCAGCAGGTGGTGTGTGCAAAAATATGAAGGGAGAGGCTGCTAGTAGCGGATTCTCCCTGGGGCCAACCACCCTTTTGTTTCCGTAATATTTTCCCCTGGTTAATGGATGGGGGCCCGTGGTGTGATACATGGATTTGTGACGGAGGTACGATGTGGCCAAATAGTTCTTTATTGGAACAACTGCAGGCACGGGCCCCAAACATCTTGAAACAATGCTGTAATTAAACCTGGCAGAGATTCCTGATTAATGAGTGGTCATGGACGTAAGTCCAGGCTGGCGTCACTCTGGGTGACATTATCAAATTGTCTGAGGTAAAAATTTTTCCAGTTGCCCATTGGGAAACTCAATCCAGAGCATCACTGGGGTAATTTTATAAACCGCTGTGTACAATTAAAGCTGAGCGCTGATTGGTTGCCCAATGGGCAACTAGAACACGTTCTGCTCTCAGACGCTTCTGCATATGCTCCCCCGTGTGTGTGTAATGGAAGATGTGCTCAAGAATGATTGCATATCCCTAAGCTCGGCCGCACCTTTGAGCGTTTTGACACCCGTTTTTGGGCGATCTTTTCAAGCATCCGTTAAAACCAAACCCATGCAATGCGACAATCTTGCCAATTATCTTAATAAAAAAGGACTGCTTATTTTTAACTGACTGGTTTACATGGTTAACAGACTGCGAGAGGCTTAAAACTGCCCAAAAGGTGTTTTTAAAAGTCACGTTCGCTGCCCTACGGCACAGTACTTACACTACTATATGAATGTAGATAACCTTTCTATGTGTATGTACGGATTACTCACCTATATACACTGTCTAACTAGAACTTGCTATGTGTATGTACTAGTACTACTATATTACCTGTAGTTAACTTGCTATGTGTTGTACTAGTACTACTATATACACTGTATTTAACTTACTATGTGTAATTTACTTTCTACTATAGTTACACTGTAATATAACTTGCCTCATGTGTGGTCCTAGGTATCTATTACTTACACTGTATATATACTTCTAGTGGGAATGTACCTAGTACTCTAATAATAATCCAGTAACACTGTATATAACTTGCTATGTGTATGTACTAGTACTACTAAATAATAACACCTGTTATATAACTTACTATTGTGTTGTACTAGTACTACTTTGATTACACTCTGTTATACGTGCTATGTGTATGTACTACTAAGCTATATTTTACACACTGTATATAACTTGCAGTGTATGTACTAGTACATTATATGTACACTGTATAAACGTTACTATGTCTAGCTATGTCACTAGTAATCTTATTAACTGTATATAACTTGGCTATGTGTTGTTATACTATTATTTAACCTGTTATACTTACTATGTGTTATGTACTAGTAATACTATATATCACACTTATAATAACTTCTATGTGTATTTACTTTGTAATACTATATTACACTGTATCTAATGGCTATTGTAAATGTACTATATCTCATTATATTACAGCTGTAATGATTAACTTACCTATTTGTATGTATTCGTAATTTACTATATTACAACCTGTATGTAACCGTTACGACTTTGTTTATGTACTAGTAAGTCACTATTCAACATCTGTATATTAACTTTTGCTCTGTTGTATGATAACTGAGTACTATTATTTAACTGTTATGTAACTGAGTTTGATACAGTCGCTGGGTTGGTTCTTCTCACTCCCAGTTTTCCCTTCTCGTTCTTCTCGGGGGCCATTCTATCCCTGTCGCAACAGAGAGAGAAAAGAAGCGCTGTGCTTAACTATGTGTATGTCTATGTAATCTATCATTCAATTATATCACTTGCTTATTGTGTATGTACTTTAGTTTATACCTAATTATTACAGAGTTATTACTTTCTTATGTTATCGTACTAGTAATACTATATTACACTGGAATATAACTTTGGCCTATGTGGTAAATGTTAATTCTAAGCTACTACATATTACATTCTGTGTAAATTATAATTGGGCTATGGTGCATGTAACCTAGTAAATACTATATTACGCGTAATATAAACTTGCTATGTGTATGTACTAGTACTAACACTCATATTACAGCACACTGATATATAACCTTGCTATGTGTAATGTACTAGTACTATTATCATTAAAACTGTATGTACTTGATATGTGTATGTACTAACTACTATATAACTGTATATAACTTGCTATGTGGTTGTAGTATCTATATTACACAGTTATACTGCTATGTTGTATGTATAGTATACTATATTACCTGTAATTAACTTGGCTATGTGTAATGTACTGTACCTACATCCTACACTTCGTATACCTAACTTGCTATGTGTATGTACTTGAGCATACTTCATTATTAAACACTGTGTCTTTTAACTTGCTATGTGTAAAATACTATACTTATCTTTATCTTGCACTGTAATATACCTTTGCTTCTGTATGTACTAGTTACTACATTCTACACTAGGAATATAACTTCTATTGTTGTCTAGTCCTCACAGATATTACACTGTATAATATTTGCTATGTGTATGTCTTAAATACCCCTAATTCTTAACAAAAGCGTTTAATAATAACTCGTCCCTATGGTGGTTATAACTAGGCTACTATTTTACACTGTTTAAGATTACTTCTCATGTGTATTTCACTAGTACTTTTATTATTTATTTCACTGTATTAACTTGCTATGTTATGTACTAGTACTACTATATTACACCTTGTTATTATAACTTCTTGTTTGTTTGTAGTTATACTATATAATTCAGATATAACTTGCTATTTTGTCTGTACTAAATTATACTATATTACACTGTATCTTACTTTTCTCGATGTGTATGTACTATTCTACTATATTACACCGTTAATATACTTAACGTTGCTATGTGGTCATTACTAGTAACTAATTTAAGATTACACTGTATTAACTTGCTATGTGTAAAGTACTAGTACTACTATATTACACTTATATGAACTTGCTATTGGTTTAGTACAATACTATATTACACTGTCTATAACTTGCTATGTGTATTCGATTAATACTATATTACACTGTAATAAAACTTGCTATGTGTAAATTTTACTATCTAACTATATTACACTGTATATAACTTGCTAGTTTAATGTACTAGTACTACTATCTTAACGTGTAGATAACTTGCTATGTGTATGTACTGGTAACTACTATATTAACCTGTATCTTTATCCTCTTCTTCAGTGAGAACATGAAACACCAATTGGCTGGCGGGCAAACAAGTTTTCAATTCGAGTTAACCGCTCTGCTGGTGACCCCTCCCCCGGTGACGTGTAACTTTTGGTAGCTTTCGCATCAGCCGGCCCCTAGTGTGAGGGGATTGGCTTTAGTGGGCGGCTGTGTGAGAGGATGGAGGGGGTTGATGACGTAACGACAAGGAATGTTAGTTGGCGGGGGACCATGGCCCCTACGCGTGGAGGTGAGTCTGGCTCTGCGTCTATTTGCTATCTCGCCAGTGATGACATATACTGCGGGTCAAACTGTGAACGTTAGCATGTTGGGTTCGTTGCCCGGCCGCCATTGTGTACTCCCTGGCCCGTCACAGGACTGGCCGCGCAGCGCTGCTGCCTCATCTGCCTGCAGTGGCAATGGGCTGCAGTTGTAGTGGGTGTGGCGTCCATGTTCTGTCTGTCCCCCCATTATGAGGATGGTTCTGATACAATCCTGTGTGAGGGAATGAACATAGCTTCAAAATCTTCATGGTACACGTAAAGCCCCCCATCTGTCCCGCACCCTCTTTTGCCTCCCCGGGGCTTTTGTGCCCAGGACACGGGCGCTGACAAGTCTCCCCCCCCCTTATGGCTAAGAAAAAGCTTGAACAGGGCAGCGGCGTTAGGGGCCTTTGGTTTTAGTGGGCACCAGGGATCATAATAACGCCCCAAACTTCCACTACAAGAGGTAATGGGTTGCCATGTGCCGAAGTCCTAATTCCCATCAGAGCTAGTAAGGAGGATCTGTCAGCAGGTCCTTTATCACCCTGGCTGGTGACAGGGGTGGGGGTGATCAGTGACTGGTCCGCCTCCGGCAGTTCTCAGTTGCAGGCACTGCGCGTCTGTCTCACCCATTATTGTTCGACATTTAATTTTTTTCATAATGTACAGATGTCATATTAAGGGAATCGGCAGGTCCGTTGGGACCACTAATGAAAACCTTTTCTATTTGCCTTTGTCCGGAGCATTGGCGCCTACCATGGCATTGCAAGTGAAGCTGGCATAGTAACCACCGTCTTCATTGCGCATCACCATAGATACATGAAGCCTGAATATTATCCCAACTTCCCTCAAAACGCCAGAAGAGACAACAGGCGGGGCATCTGCGATTTGAGATATCCGTAGATCCGCCACCATTATATTTATCATGGCTTCCTTACTTCTACAATCACCTCTTAACCACCCCTTTACGGACGCTGGTTTTTCTGCTCATCTTTTCTCTTCTCGCTCTCCCACTTCAAAAATCCATACTCATGTATCTCACTGTCAGCAGAGAATTTCTCAGCAACATGGCGGGAGCGGGAAGTGCTCTTCCTTTCAACACCTGTCTGTGAATCTGCAGCATGGAGAGTCACGGTGGTAAACCGCCCCAAAACTACCTTTCAGGCTAATTAGTATAGATGTAAAACTTTCATTTAGAAGGAAGGAGGACCGGAAGACAAATTTGTAATAATATTATCCTGTACCACCTCCACCTTTACAGTACCTTGCCTCCCAGCCTCCACCTTTAATTTACTGCGCATGGCCCCTGTGATCAGTTAATCCTGAATGATAATATTAAACCCAACACTCTGATATAAAGATGAGCCATACGTGTCCCCAATGCTGCTGTTTATCTACCTGAGCTTCCACACCAGTGGAGCTAAAAAAGGGTCATAGAGAGAACCAGTATGTGGCCGTGATCTAAGTATTGGTTATGGTCATCACAGGAACATTGGTCTTTGACACAGGCCAAAAATTTGAACAACAAGCTTTTCTGCCAGCCCCTCCTTATACTCATTGCAGTTGCATGTTAAATTCTACTATTATGCGTTTTTCTACAGGAGTAAAAAGCTCTTACTGGAGAAACAAAAAAACCGTCGGTGACCCCCAGCTTACCCAGTGCCACCACTTGTAACGTTGGTGGTATGTGCCTATTTTTCCTTTCTTTCTTTAAACGCTGGAGTGGTGCTCGTGCTCCTTCCTTGCCCATCCAATGAAACGCTCACAGAATTACATTCCCGCGAAAGGAGTTTGCTCATCAATATCTCAAATGCCTGGAATCGACAGGAAAAATCTTAACAATTATGAAGTGGAATATAAAACGTTGACCACAAATCTGAACAGGTTATATTGGTGGCATACATTGTGTCTGGAGTAAAGTAGTTTCCCTAATTTAAGAAATTCTGCCTCTCCCTACTGGTTCATCACTGTAAGAGTGTGTTGTACTTTTCATCCTAACCTTAACATATTATGAAATAAACTTACTAAGAACTATAGATGTCCCCAGCTCCCAAATTTTGCTGGTAGAATGTGACTAGGAGAGTTAAGCAGCTGTAATTATTTTTTAGAATTTTATTTTGTATTTCCTGATCTATCTATGCTAGAAGCAGACTCCCCACTGAGTACACTGTCAGCTCCGCCTACACACACCACACATACCATCTTTCATTAGAAGGATTGAGCACAAATAAAGGCAGCATTTGGCAGACTAAGTGTAGAAAGTCCCTCAAAGTTTCTGGCAGAGAGACGTTTCATATTGGCAACCAAAATCCTGGTCTACTTTTTGCTTTCCTATTGGGGATTGGCTTCAATACCAAAAATATTCTATCCTAATGTGTCCTTGTTGTCATACTATCGTTGCATAGTGCCTTAGAAAAACTGCCTGAAATTCCTGATCATGTACTGCATGTCTATAGACTTTTTTTTTTTTTGTTTTTTTTGTGGGCAACCTTCCCAATTTGGTTCATTGCTTATTTTTGGTTTGTTTTTAAAGGGAAAAGAATATTTCCTTGTCAAGTGGACAGGGCACCTGCGGAGTCGATAAATCCATGGAACTCAAACCAACCTCAAATGGGCAACTACATCTTGTAAAGCATTTTTTACAAGTGGACCTCTACAAGTTACTGTATCCTGAAATGAAGTCTAGTAAAGCCAGTCTGCTTAACACCCAAATCATGGATCGATCTGTTGCCTTGATTACTAGTCAGAAAGGCTAAACAACGAATTGCACTCAAACGATGGGAAGAACGATCTAAATAGGAAAAAAAAACCCCAGGAATGCTGTATGTGGAGCACTGATGTAGACCTTGAGGGTCCACCCAGTAGACTCTCGTCTATTTATAAACGATTATAAAGCCACTCCGGGAGTGACAATCCACTTTGGGCTACTTTATCCATTGTTTTGGCTGTGAATGCGTACAAATGATGTGCTTCCACATAAATGTTGCCCTAATTGACAGTGGCAGAGGCAGGGTGGTTTTTTGAAGCCTTAAGCAATGACAACCCATACAGTCAGATTCGACTACAACCTGGACGTACCTATTTAGGATGCCCCTCTAAGATGTAGACATGGGCTCCAGAATGGTCCAAACTCGTGTGGATACATAATGGTCCCAGATTTCTTCCCCCACCCTCAGTCTTCTGTTTGACTCTTTTAGGAACACGCCGACCTCGGACTATCACCTGGGAGTGTTAAAAAGCATCCCAGAAAATCAAGCAATACACATCCTTTGTCATGTACTATGTTTTTGGGTAATAGCCATGGAATTTCTTTCTTATATTTACTGTCCAGTTAGTGGTCATGCGGTTCAAGGAGCAGGATGTAACATTTAACATACCCAGTATCACGGGAACAAAGCCATCCTATTGGTTGAGTGGTCCTGCATTGACTGGCACATCACTCTACCTGATCTCAACTTGGGAGCAGTCCTCTGTTGGCAATCTCTTCATTTATTCTGTCTCCCCATTACTGCACCTTTTGCTTATCCGCATGGAGGGATCTAGGGACTCAAAAGAAGGGACAAGACCCCCTATCGATTCAGACTAAATCTCAACAAGGAACAGCAGAGGATCTTAAGCAAGGCACCAAGGGGGTTAGTTGATCATAAGGAAGCGGAAAGAGGCGGGCGGTGAAATCGAACACACAGGCAGAAAAAGAGCAACGCAGGCAGTGGGGCCTAACACACCACTAGAAATCCAGTAGACGGCGAACAGGGGAGGACGCGAAAGTGATGGCCTAACAGGCCACGGCCGGCCCCTGGGACCAGAAGGGGGGGAGGGCGCGGGATGCACCGAAAATAGTGGCGGACGTACCGCGAGAAGCAGACCCTTCGGAACAACCCACGCTACAACTAAGGCAGGATGATAACATTGGCACTCCTCTAATCACGTAGAAAGTTAGCATTGCCTCTGTCTCAGCATTTGGGCACCTCTCATAGACATTCAATTTCTCACCTTCCTTGTAAAAAAATAGACCCCCCCCCCTTGATTCGATGAATAATGGCTTTATATGCCAGGGTTGCAATGGCCTTGGTTGCTATGAAGTTTTCTCAAACTGCCGTAAACTGGTCCGTCCCAGCTTTGTTTATCTATAATTCTGTTGTATAGTATGCTTAAATCATTATAATGTACTGAATACCTCTATGCCAGTGTTGTTAGCTTGTGTACCTCTGTGTAAGGCTGAAGTGAAGATATTTTGCATAAAATCCCCTCATGATAACCAGTAGCCTAGTGGGCAGAGGCTGTTGCCTTTTTTGGTCCTTGATCTACCCCGACTTTACTTATCTCTTCACTGGCAGTAGCGGGTGGAGGTTGTTAGTTTTATCTTGAATATTTTATACAGCCTTGTGTAGGGGAGCCCTGTTCGATTGTAGATATACCATATTATCCCGATATATGAATGGTGATATTTATCTGCAGAGCCCCTCCCATCATAACAAAGGAGTCCTACCACCCCAATCGTCTCCTCTGTGGAATCCCCTACAGACAGATCCAAGGGGAGTTTAAACATGTGTTGCTCATCCGGTGGCAACCAATTTGGCGCTCAGCTTTAACTTTACGCAGCTCTTTATAAATTAGAGCTGATCTCTGATTTGGTTTTTCATCGGCAACTAGAACAGTTTTTTACCCTCCATACACTTCTGATCAATCTCTCCTTTCTCCCAAGAAGTCTGTTAGAACTATAAGTCATTTCGATATGCCAATGACGAACCAGTATTTGAACCGTTCTGACTTTGAAAGTAGCAATACATAGTACCAAGGTGTCTATACCTCGTGCAACACTACTCTCCTTTGAAATTAAAACTGCTGCATTGGTATAGCTTTCGCATGTTTTTCAGTCTAAACTTGCCAACTTTTATTAATCCCCCCCCTCCAATTTCTGTATCCTATACTCCATGTGACACAGCTGGTTGTAACGGTCCCTTTTCTTTTGCAATCTTATTACTGCCATATTACTCGAAGTTATAAGCCGACCGCAGTAAAGCGAGACCCCTAATTTACCAACCAAAAAGCCTAATTGACTCAGAGTCATCAGCCATCAGGAATTGGAAAATGCCTTGGCACAAACCCCAACCAGTCCTTGATTCTGTCCTCTTTCACAAAGCCCTCCCCATTATAATCGCCTCCCCCATGGTCATATGGCATCCCCGAATTAAAAACAAAACAAAAAACTTGTAACTCGCCCTCCCTGGCCCCGATGCGAGCGCTTTCTCCCTCGATGTCCGTATCCGGTCCTCTTCTTCTACCTTTCAGCCCCGTCTGCTGTCCTTCCTTACATTGTACTGGCTCTGCGCCGCCATTTTCTCGTCCTGCGGTCCCGGGTCTTATAGTGCACGCACCCGCTCGCTTTACAGGGTCCATACTAGGCCGCACGGATGAAGAAATTGGCGGCGACCACATACGACGTTACTGAAGACAGACGGCGCTGAAGCAGAAGAGGAGCCATGACGACATCGGGGGAGCACGCTTGCACATCGGGGCCACCGGAGGGTGTCGATTAGATGTTTATTATTTTTTAAGTCCATTACTTCCATGTCCTTCACCCATTAGACTCGTGTATACGGCCGTCGGGATACGTTGTTCTGTGCTGAAACGCGTCTTATACACGAGTAATATACAGTAAATTAAAATCGCCTAGGACTGGATGGTGCATGTTTCCGTAGTTGCTGCGTGTCTCTAAGAATGTCAAGACATACCGATAAAAATGCTTGCTTTAGTCTTTTAGATCTTAAAGAACCTTGTTGGGGTTCCAACCAAATAAACCACCCAAATGCAATATATTTTTTAAACTCATTATATAAGCATTGTCCCTCTCATGGCCTGTAAATTTTCACCATCGGTTCCTAAATCTGCTGTACTGCCCAATGACCTGACATGGGTCCCCCAATGAATCATTATCGTATGCCGGCAGTCCAGCTTATTTCTCTATAGCAGGGAGCAACAGTCCTCTGCTTGATGGACAGCCTGTGTAATGATGTTGACACTCCTGGTGCTGGCTCCTCCTAATGTGCTTCCTGGTTCTGCGCTGCGGCCCACCGCTCCTGCGCTTATTGTGATGAGATACTCTTTTACACAGGAATCGCAACCTATAGGTCCTGTGTACCCCTCCTGCCTGCGGCTCCGCTGTTGCTTCCTGGTGCTTTGCTCCCCCTGCGCCTGTGTGTGTATGATAACCTATATAATGATGTGACAGCCTGAGTGACTGGCTCGCTCTGTCGTGCTTCCTGGTTCGGCGGCCCTTCAGCCTGTGTGGTGTATGAGATACAACAAGTTTCCAGGCTGAGCATCCATGTGTATCATGTAGTCGCGCGTGGTGTGTTCATTCGAACCTTTAAGATGAACTAGATTAGGGCTGGGATGGATCCTTGTGAGCTTGCTCCACAGGTAGTGATGACAGAATTAGTTAGGAGACCAGATGGACAGGTGTTCCCTGTACAGGATTGTCCTGGTGGTTTGACTTGTTGCCTTATCCCATATATACTCGTCTAATTCTGGAACTCTTTAGAGTCAGTGTGAAATTTTAAGTGAGGACACATGCTCCATCTGCCACTCCCATCAACTAGGTTTATGTGATGTTCCCAGCTTGAAACCCCCCCTCATTTTAACTTTAAAGGACATCCTACCACCAGATTAAAGACTATGCAATGAGCCTCAGCCAATTGCAGACAAAAAAACGACTTTTTTTTTGTAAGGGACCCTGTTACTAGCGGCATGGCTTTCAAAAAAATAACCCACACACACCTTGTAATGTTGTTGTCCAGGCATGTCCTTTAATACTCACTTGGAAAGAGTACTACCCATCCACCAATGTATTCAATATTGGTGGTTGCGCGTGCACAAGGAGGATTACAATACCCTTACGACACGAGAAGAACTCGTGCAAACGCCCTTTGTGTTGTTCAATTTTGCATTATATTTTTTTCTTAAAGTCAATCAGCACATCCAAATTCATGCAAAGCGTGGTCGGTCTTTAACAGCAGACCTTCTTCACCCCGGATTGGCTAGGGTAAGCGTTAGGCGATGAAAAGCTGGGGTGCAACCCCATGACAGAAAATCTGTGCAGCTCTCCCTGCTCACGGTCTCCCCCGCTCTTTCCCAGCCTAACTAGCAGGCTCGATTATTACGGTCATAGTAACGGTTCCTAGCCTCTTATTGGGCCTATGCATCCGGGGCTGAAGAATGTCTGATGTTATAACCAAAACCTCTTCATTAATTTGGATTGCTGATTGACTCTTAAAAAAATATATCATGCAAATTGAACACACAGGAGTCTTCGAGTGTTCTTGTTCGAACATTTCTTCTAATGCTTCAAAGCTTGCTTCTGCTATCTATAAACTTATAAAAAAAATATTCCATAGGTACCAGTCAGGATGGTGGGGTCAAGAGGGAAGTCATGTGCTCACTCTCACACTCCAGCTGCTTTGTGCGCCTCCAGAAAACCCTGCCTATTTCCTTTCCCACCAAGAAGGCGATACCTGACCTGCCTCTCCTGTTTCTTGGTTGTTCTCTTTATTTCTTCCATGCTCTGCGGCGCTCTTGTTTGAAAACTCTTCGCTTATCCCAGTGCGGTGTTCCTTTGTGTGTCCTGCCGAGGAGCATAATTGCTCCGTTGCGTTGTCGCGAAGCTTTCAAAGAATAGAGCCAGAGGCCTGGAGGCACGGAATTCCAGGCGGCAGAGCAGTACATTGCCATCTCGTTAGGAAGGAGGCGGTGGTATTCCCTGATGCGAAACAGTAAATCGTTCCTCTTTACTATGTGTATTTGATTATGTATGGATATTTCAAAGAATTGTGGTTTTCTAAGTGCCTGGTGCTCAGGAATATAGCCGTTTTTTGAAGTTGCCACGTCATTGTGTTAATTATACTGTCTTTCTCGCGTGGGCTCAATATGCAATAGTTAATCACAGCCATAATTGCATATCATGAAGGGGTATTATCTACTTTTATGTCATTAAGATTTATAGCATGTTATTTTTCCAATAATAGTAAAGGGCGATGTAGTCTAAGACTAACTCTTAATGGCTATCCGATCACGTTAGGTTTAACGGTTGTTCCTATCTGGCATTTTTCAAACACTTAATTAAATTCATTTGTCCATATGTAAAGCCTTTCTTAAGTTGGATGTTATAAACAAAGTTCCCGTGTTGAAGATAATTTCTCATAAATGTAATCCTGTTGGCCCTTAAAACGGGCTTGCCGCTTCCTTCGAGACGACCACCATTTCTCATTATATGCACAGTGGGCCAGACTTGAGCCTGCTGACCCTGGGTTCACGTTCATTAGCCACGGACGTGATACTGTTACCTGCTTTCACTCCCCGCCTTTTTAATATTCAGAAACGTTTTGTTTCTTGTGCAATCCCTCCGGCAGAGGTGCGTATCAAGGGACATTCTTGTTTCTACGGGCCCATATGACCTACATTTTATGAATGAAATTATCTGCACCCAGAACATTTATTTTTTAAATAACTCCAATTGACAAATCGTTTATATAATGGCAAGATTAAGGAATTGACTGCCCAGCTGAGAATACCCCTTTAATAAAGAAGTAGGACAACCTATACCGATCCGAGGAAAAGAAGATTTGTTGTCCATAACATAATTAGGAATCCTGGCCTTTGAACGTCCTACAAGTTTTGTCATCCACTACAACATCTTGATCATCATGTTCTATAATCTATGTCTAATGTTTTGGATCCTGCTTTGTACAGAAGTTCACAACAAGTCTTTTTGTTTCGCCTGTTTTAGGTAATAACCAGTGAAAGCTGAGAGACGGGGACACAGTAATGGATAATACAGGAAGAAACTTACCTCCTTTGACATGGACTAATAATCAAGAGTTTACTGTCGATGCTTTGGCTAGATATGGGAATGTCTCAACACTTCGAACACATGTAAGTAAGAAATTAAACATTCACCTGTTTTATCATTCTGTCATAACATTATGGTTGTAGTTTGTGCAAAAAATCGTTACATCTCTCTTGCAATTGTCTAGTCCAGTTCCTAAGTACGGCCCCCCCGCTCACTCATTCAATCAACAATTGAACCCTATATACCAGTGGTGGTCGAACCTTATGGCACGGGTGCCCGTAGGCGTCCCTTCCGGAAGGCCCTCTCTGTGGGCCCCAGGCCATCCCCCAAGAATGAAGTTCACCAAACATACACCAAAGAACTCTTCCTGCAGAACCCTTCCCATAATATCGAATGATTTCGCCCTCCTCCTTTCTAAACTGGTTGTGTCCTTGGGAGGCTGAAGGATTGAAAGTTGTCATGAACCAGGAGGTAAATACATTACTGGCTTACGTGCTTGTCTGGCATTTGCAATAAATAAGTGGCTTTTTTGTTGAAGTTTGGCACGTCGTAGGGCTCTAAAAGGTTCCCATCACTGGCTATAGACTGCGTTAACCCTTAAGACGCAGGTTTTTTTTTGCTCATTTCTCGCTCTCCACCTTCAAAAATCCATAACTTTTTTCACATTTTCTTATCGTGTCAACCGTGTTGAGTGCTTAGTTGTGCGGAACTAAGGTTGCTTTTGTTTCCCGCGTAATGTTATTTATTGTAACATGGCCGGTCTGCGAAGCTGAAAAAAATTCCAAATGTTGGTAAATAGCAAATGTGCCGGCAACATGTGTCACGCTTCTTGTGTGGCTCGAGTTTTTACGGCGTTCCTCTGCGCGCCAAATAACACCGCACAGCTTTTATTCTTTTGGTTGCGGAGCAACTTGCGAGTCGGCGGTGATTCCAAAGGTGTTAGCTCCTTTAGGGGAGATTATCTTCTGACCGGCCTAAGAACTTTTTTCAGACTTTCTGGCCACGAGAATGGGGACAGGTGTCCAATTTTTGCGAAGAGCCAACGTTTTTCCAGGGCGAGCATTTGAAATCTCGTGCGAACATTTGGCCATTTTTCTTATTCCTCATTTTTTATGTGATGTAAAAGGTGTAAGAAGTCGATTCGTACATTTTGGGTCGCCAATTTTTCCCGCTCGGAGATCAACCGCCTGCCGTCCATTTTTAATAGTTTGATAGATCGGCCACATGTTAGTCATTTGGTGCCTCGCGATACCTAATGTGTTCTGGTGATTTTTACTGTTTTTAGTTTTTATCAGTTCTACGAAAGGGGGATATTTGAATTTTTTTAATACAATTTTTTTTATTTTTAAACCTTTTTTTTTTTCGACTATACTTAGACATCGAGGTACCTTAACCCTAGATAGTGAGTCATTCGCTATCCTACCGGATCCTCAATACTTCTGTTTGCAATATTGGCCTTTTTGCAAGCTCATTCATTACAATAGCCACTGGCCTCTTGGAACGGCTGATCTTCATAAGTCCATAAGCTTTCGGGTCAAACTAAGAACTGAGGCTACAGGGCAACCATCGCCGCCACCCTCTCCCGTAGACGTTCGGGGCGCGACGATCGGAATAAATGTGGCGCCCGCCAGCGCCGGCTGCCTTTTAAAAATGCCATGCCCCGGCGACAACGGAACGTGTTAATAGCCCTATCGGTGCAACCACCACCCTTTTATTAGTGGTGTGGGTTTTGCTGCAATATTCAACAACCCCCCACCTCTGTGTGAAGAGGCTCAGCCGTGAGCCCCCTTCATATCGTCCCCTATACCTTCTGCGCCGTTAGAGCACGGCCAGAGCCTCTAAGGGTTATCTAATGAATTTGTACCTTTTTTGATTATTTGATTGAACATGGTATTACTCAACAATGATATTTGAACTTGTCGACCTTACATGTTTTTTGTTTCAGCTGTGACCGCTGCCAAGCTTTCTTTCAGTGTAGCCAATGTAAATTCTGACTAACTTGGGATGTGCCGCCCATTACCCACGAATTGCGTTATTTTCCACAAGATCGCTAAAATCAGGAAGAAGAACGTCTTTTGAGTGTATCAATGAGGTATGAGCCCTTTTTGTAATTTCCATTAAATATTCACATACAATAGCGTGCAGATACACTTCCCCGTTAAGCTTAACCAGTGAAGGCAAAACATCCTGACTGCAAGAATGACCATTGTAAAATCAGCCCGGTTTTAGTAATCAAAAATCCGGACAAAATATCCTATTACTTATTACAATTCTCATTGTCTTCTACCATCATAGTCTCATTCCCTCTCTACGCATACAGAGACTTTACGTAAGTTCATAGTCATCCATTCCATGCATCTTGACCTTACTGTAAGTTTCACTTCTTTTCATGCTGCTGTAGTACACTTCAGCTCACGCGGCCCTTTTATTAGGTACATAAACCATGCTACGTAACCTGTTGGACCGCCTTTTTGCCTTCAAATTGCCTCCAATTTCTTGCGGGGCCTAGTATTTCAACAAGTGCGGCGCATTCCTCAGACTCGAAAAAATTTTATGGTGCGTTTGGTCCCATTGACATGATGGCATCACACAGTTGCTGGGCAGACTGTCCGGATGCACATCCATGGAGCGAATCTCTCCCCGTTCCACCAGCACCTCCCACAGAATTGCTCTCTTTTGGAATTAGACAAGATCTTGGTTGACTGTGGAGGCCAGTGATGAGTACAGTGTCCTCTTGATCAGTTCAGAAAACCAGCCTGATATGATTCCCGCTATTATTACATGCGCATTATCCTGCCTGAAGTGCCATCCGATTTTGTACGTACATTGTGGGGCATAAAGGATGGGGCATGGTCACAACATACTCCAGTATGCCGCAACGAGCTCATCTTGTACCAGTACTTGCGTTCATAGATGCTCTGTCTGCCTACCTTGTTGTAACGGGGTTGGCGATTTGGAGTCACTGTTGCCTTTCTATCATCTCGACAAGTCCCTGTGGCCCATTCTTCCCTGACCTCTGGCATCAACACAAGGCATTCCGCCCCCAGAAACTGCCTCCACTGGAGTTTTTCTTTTTCAGTACCATTCTCTGTAAACCCTAGAGATGGCCTAGCTGCTAGTTGAATTCCCTAAGATATATCACAGTTTCTAATTACTCAGTACCAGCCCTTCTGGCCCATCAACCATGCAACTTGTCCACAGGCACTCAAATCAACCTTTCTTCCCCATACGATACTCGTTTTTGTCAACTGCAATGCAGATTGTCCTTGACCATGTCCTACATGTCCTAAATCTCGGAGTTCCGCCATGTGATTTGGCTCTGATTCGCCAAATTAATGTTAACCGACAGTTGGACAGGAGGGGGGGTTCCTAATAAGTGGCCTGGTGAGTGGTTGTGGCATTAAGAGGGAGAATCATGCAGAAGGTCTCTCCCTCTCAAAGTTGGGTCAAATCTCTGTCAGACTTCACCTAGCTCCAGTATATTTGGTCAGGAGGTCCTGCAGTGCTGAGATCCTTTTGATGCAGCCGACCCTTTTTACACATCAAATACTTATTAGTCCAAGAAAAAGTATTCTTGTCTTGTGGTCCAAAAAATAGATATTTACTGCTTTCCTTCTGTTCGTCCTCTGCCACTGTACCCTCTGGTGAAGCTCTCTGGATGCTTTATTTTAATCCCAGACTGCAATGGATCAGCTGTAAGGTTTCTGTAATAGAGTTCTGATAATCTTGTCCTATGACCAGTATAAAATATTGAAAAACCATTGTCATACTGATCGGGAATCAACAAAAAAAATGTACGTAACCGGGGGACTGCTCTGTCATCTGTATTGTCCTTTTAAGTTATAGATATTCTATTTCCATTTGTCACTATTCTAAGAAACCACTTTATACTGGTCCGTTTTTACTAGAAACGAGAATATATCATCTGCTCTATTTACATGCTACCCCATTGCTGACGCAGCTGCATTTACATGGTGGTCTAACTATTACTTGTTATTTTAGGTGCTACTTTCACATTTTATGGTTCTTATAGGTTCGGAACCTCAGCACAGAATTTCTATGAGCTGCAGCCCAGCTTCAAGCAGAGGGCGAGGACGACTTATTGTCGATGTGGCGCTGCTGACTTGTAGAGGATACTCCTTAATTTAAGCGATAATATAATAAATTCCATCTTTTACCAGGCTGTGTACAAGGTTTATTTTTTAAAAAGATTGCAGAGTTTATTTTTTTGAAGTCAATTTTTATTTTTCTGGATACGTTTTTAATTATAGAGCTGCAAAATTATTTTTGAACTGATTCTTATCTGAATAGGTTTGCTATCTGGGATTAACTTATAATTGTCAAGGACACATTCTTCCTTGTTTTGTGTCCACGTGTCGTTTTCATAAAACATACGGCCAGTACGTTGGTCATCATTTCAGAGGACTGCAAACGTTGTGCTCATGTCCTCAAACTGCAGCTAAAAAATAAGATAGTCTAATGTTGTGTTTTGTTAACAATATTTCTTTTCCCTATGTCCATCCATCCTATTTGCTGTGGTTTTTTTTTTTTTTAACTATTTTGTTTCCACCTATTTACTTAGCAAACTGTAGAAGAATAAAATTGTAAAATGAGCAGGAAATGGAACTATAATTTACTGACTCTTTATTAACACATTTTTATTACGGCTTTTGCTGGCTTCTTGGCTGCTCATTTGTAGTTGGCCCTTCGGGCTACTCAAGCTTTTTGGCTGAAAGGTGGAGGGATGCAGCATCTGCATCCATAGGTGCATATGTTTGCTATCCTTTTTAACCAGCAACTAGTATGGTGAATACCGTTTGTGTGGTGCCTTCACATACTGCAGTCCTAGCATCTATCGCGGACATAGCCCTGCCCCATGAATCGTGTGCGACTGGATGATATGTCCCCATAACATCCGTGTGGCAGGGCCTTAGTCCTGCAAATCAATGATGTATGCCCTTGTAGCGTTCGCTTGGGTGAGAAATCCCTTGGTCTCTTTAGACGTGAAGCCTATTTTATACTAACTACTTTAGTAGGTTTTACCCTTTTTTTAGAGTTTTGCATGTCTTTGCTTTCTCTGGATAAGGCATCTGAAACAGGGGTTCCTCTAATTGAATTGATTCATGTAGAGATTTTAAAGGCTGTCGCCTTGTGCTTTTCCTTTCAACTACGTGACGACCCCAGCTGTATGTAAATTCAGATGTTGTTTTGATATAGAGAAGATTGTAATCCTACACTGTGCCAAGGTATTTAGCAATCTTTTCATTTTTCCAAAATTAATCTTATATGAATTGCCTGTCATTGTATGGCAAACTATTCAGTCCCATTGAAATGTTTTTTGAACAACTGCCTAGGGAACATATATTATAACTATTTTTAATATATCCTCTGACATGCATGTTTTTGTAATTAGTATGCAGATTTTTCTTCACCTTTTTCATTTTTTATTAAGATGCAAAAGTCATTCTTGTGCATAGCCATTTACAGTTATTACATTGAAATCAAACAGTTTAAGACGAGTCACACTTTCTTCTAGGCTTGCTACATTTGCACATGGGTACCCCCTTGTTCGAAAGAGTTTCTGCACTCCTCTCTTGTCCATTGACTGTCAGTTTTTTGGATGGTTTTCTGCTTATCAGGTTTGCAGGGACTGAATACCCTCCCCAGACTAGTTTGGCTTAGATGTGAACTGCCTTAATAAGACCTACTGAATGCCCAGAGGTTCTCAAGGTCGCTTCAGTCGGGGAGCATGGGCCATACCATAAGTATGTTGGTCATGTGCAGCAGAATGGTGCATTAGCACTCTATGATGTGGGGCTGACTAGACCCTACACAGACTGCAAGCTACATGGTGGGACGTATATGCAAACACAGCTCTGCCTTCCATCGGCGAGGGTGTTGCATACCCCCGGGGCAATTGAAAGAGCCGCCCTCGGCTCGACTACAGATGGTTTGGGGCGCAGAGGTAGATAGGGGCACTTTTATGAAGTGCAGGCTACATGATATGTAGGGACAAACCGCCCATGGTCCTGGAGACAGGCACCTGGGTTGGTGTCGGACTAAGACACAGATATGTAAATGCTAAGTATGACAGTTGGTCGCTAACGCCATTAAACCAAACTGTACAGTAGGAAAGGTGTGGTGTCATGTACTGTAATCCACTCCTTGCACCAGGGCCTGTATATTTGTTATGTAAACACTTCTTCCCTGGCGACAAATATATAGTGTGTGTATATGCATTACATTGGCATATGTGACACAATTAAACATTATACTACATAGAAACGGTCCGACACAGCCACACTACAATCTGAAAAGCCTATCAAAGGTTAGTGCAATATAAAAATAAATAAAGCAACAACTTTTCCTTGAGGTTGGCAAAAGTCTCACAGAAGGTCTCTAAGATCAAAGTTCATCTTCTGGGTACAGCCCTTGAGGTGGGGAAAAGTGCAAGAAAGATGCAAAGGGTCTCCTCTTTGTGTAGAGGGACCGAGTCCTTTGTAGGAATCTCTGCTGTGGCAGAGGAAGGGGTACTATCATAGCACATTACAATGGGCAGTTCAAGGAATGTCTCTTGACTGAAATAAATAAGGGTGAGAGTCCCAGGAAAGTCTCTGGCTCTATAGGGTTAGCGGGCACTCAGCCCAAATGGGATAGCAATAATAAATATACATATGTACAAGATACACAACACCTGGTAAGGCTTTCAGCCCATCAGGGGTTACTCAGACTCTGAGATGTAATTGGGGGAGCAGCCACCACCTGACCAGGGGAGTTACAAGACCCTGTCAGGAAACTTCCAGTTTTAGGCCCAAGTGATTGTGTGTTTCTGCATTGAAAGGTATGACTGCGGCCACGTGCTGTCGAGCCACGCTCCAGCAATCAGAGGTAACCCCTGCAAAGAATTTTGCCAGCTCGGTACATCCCGCGCTGCCACGCTCTGAAGCATGTACCTCACGAAAAACTGTTGGAGCAGCAAATAATCCAGCCCGCCAAAACCTTCACTGGCGGGACACCCAGATGGGACACACCAAGCGCCAGCCACGCGCAAAGGCGCGAACCCCGCCTCTGTGGCGCCAGGGAAAAATAGAGCCACCACAGCTATTGGAGGGAAGGACTTGGACTCCTTCCTCTGGCACGAAGCGACTTCCTGACGCCGCCTCAACGAAACGCCAGCGAACTCGTGTGGATCTTGGACAGTGAGGCAGCACCATGTGGGGTCCTCGGACATTCCCTTCGTGGAGCAACCCAAGTTCTTGGTGTTAACGATCCTCCGGTGCTCTCTCACAGTTCCGGCCCTGCCCGACAAACCTGTGAGATCCGAGCCTAAACGGAGCGACCTACCCCAGCACCGCACCTCCGCAGCCTCGAGGTAGAGGTGAGGCCCTCAGACGGCAACTCCGAGACACTGTCTCGAAACAGCGACACGGGAGAGAGGAGGCCCAGCTCTACATGGCCGGCGGTCACAGCGGGAGCCTGGGTGAAGAGAACCGCACACCGATGGTACGGTACTTCGACCGGCAGCGGGCTAGGATATGGCAGCGGGCATGGCATTGCCACTCAGGACTATACCGGAGGGTATTATTCCCGCCAGTCCGTCAAAGGCCTGACTTGCCGAAGAGGGACTCACAATATGAGACCGGGGGGGAAGGCATCAAATTTTCCCTGCAGGAGGGGGACATAGAGGGCGTGAGGCAGCATGGCGTGATCCGGGATCCCAGACTCCGATGAGGACCGCTACCATCGTACGATGGGGTATGAGGACGACGAGTGCGGATTCTCTGAATACCTGTCTTCCTCGGCTGCGAGTCCCCGGACGGTGACCACGTGATGCTCCATCCACGGTGATCGTGGAGTACGGGCCCCATGCTATTTCATGGGCCGGGCATGATACAAGGCGCCACCCCATGTCTCCCTGCAGGGAGCGTTGCCAGATCCCGCAGGTACTCTGTGGGAGAGGATACCACGGTTGGTGAGGCCTATCGGGAGGCTCCAACAGACCTCATCTCCATCTGAGGTTACAGTGGGGGACGACCCGGCCCCGAGGAGAATCGGGCCGGGGGAAGCCGCGCGCGCCGCATGTTCATGTATTTCTTTCTGGACCCCTCTGTGGTCCCTCGCTCGGTGAGCCAGGCTGGAACACGACACCCCGGGCGACGCGCTCCTCCCCCTGCGTCCGGAGGCTGATGTTGAACCGCAGACTGCTACTGCCCACGGGTTGTCCCAAGCGGCTGCATACCACGCTGAGGATGCACAGGAGTCCTGCTGTGGAGCTAGCTCCTGTCTTTGCTGAAACAGCGATGCATCTGATTAAACCCTGAGGGCTGTAGCCCTCTTCAGGTACTGTGCTATTGTAAATATTGATTCGTCCTACCCTAAAGAGCCCGGGAAAACTGTCCTGAGAAATCTACCCTTATTTATCTCAGTTTAAGAGATTTTCTAGGGTCATGTGCTATGATAGCCAACCTTCTCTGCCCCGCAGAGATTCCTACCAAAGGACTCTGTCACTTACACGAAGAGGAGACCCTTTGCTTCTTTTATGGCCTTTCCACACATCAAGGCTGAACCCAGAGATGGACTTTGCCATTAAGGACCTTATGTGAGATGTCGCCAGATACTACAAGAGAAAAGTTGCTATTGACTTTTTAGATGCACTTAATGCCTTACTTTTAGGTTTATGGACTTCTGCCTGCACTTTTATGCCTTTTCCTTTCCAGGTAAAGGACATTTATCCTGCTACCCTGAGTAGCCTATCTATGACGTTTGTACGTTCAAAGATGTGTACCCTTGGGCTCATAAGCCACTGGAGTTTACCATGTTTGCACACTGTCAATTATGTCAGTAGTTTGCCACTAACCTTTTATAGGCTTTCAAGATTGTGTGTGGACTGTGTCGGACCGTCTCTATGTAAAACCTGACCGCACCTTATCCCTCAAACCGAGGTTTGCAAGTGGGGGTAGTCACGTAAAACGCGGGTCCTTAGGGGACAGGGGTTTGTTACCAGAGAATCACATGGAGCCACTCATACAAGGGGATAAGCATGTCAGTCGGCATGGTACTTATACATTTGTAGAATGTTAATTGTGTCACATATGCCCAATGTAATGCATATACACACACTATATATTTGTCGCCAGGGAAGAAAAGTGTTTACATAACAAATTAACAGGCCTTGGTGCAAGGAGTGGATTACAGTCCATGACACCACACCTTCCTAATGCTACAGTTCGGTGTAATGGCGTTAGGACCACGTCATTACTTCGCATTTAGTCGTCATGTCTAGTCCGACACCAACCAAGGTGGCCTGTCTCAGGATATGGGCGGTTTGTCCCCTTACATATCATGTAGCCGGCACTTCTCAGAAGGCCCTTATCTACCCCTGGCCCCAAACCATACGTATCGAAGCCGAGGGCGGGCTCTTTCAATGCCGGGGGTATGCAACACCTCTCAACGATTTGTGCAAGGCGGAGAGTGGTTGCGAATAACGTCCCACCATTCTGTAGTGGCACTGTGTGGTCTAGTCAGCCCCCACAGCATGTCACTACAGCACACACAAGTCTAAGGAACAGGGGAAACATTGCAGTGGTAGGATCCTGCCTGGATAAGGCAGGAGTAAGGGTTTGTTGATGTCATATGTGTCAGCCAACCACATGGTTATACTTCTGCTTGTGAGCTGAGATGGTAAGCGGAGATGTAATTGAGGAGCGCACCACCTGACCAGGGGAGTACAAGACACCTGTCAGGAAACTTCAGAAGCAACAGAAGAAGCAGTTAGTTCATCTCTAAGAAGAGAGGCAGTGTGAGGAGAGAGAGTTCACTTCTCTCAGAGTTGGACTCATGAGGAGCAGTGCAGCTAGCAACACCAGACCAAGAGCAGGTGAGCCTAGCCCTTGCCTGAAGAGTGGAACTTAATAATAATATAGTGAGGAAAGGGGTATCATCCTACTTTAAGGGTGAAACCTGAAGCAATCCAGGACAGCTGAAGCTTCCATTAGGACACAGCTACTACCTCCCAGACTGTACAATATCAACAGCAATCACACCAACATTACTGTTAAGGCACGTTGCCGCGGTTCTGTCGGTTCCAATAAGAACTGTATGTTGTTTGTAGTCAACTCTGCCTCCGTCTGGTCTAATACGGTTGCCATCATCACCGGCGACCCTGTCCACTACACGGAGACTCATACTCTGGGACCCAAAGGGTTGCCCCAGGGAGATCCGCTATAGCAGCTCTCCCTCATCATTTCTTGCACAACACCACCTGCTGGAGACCTGCCAGGCTGTAGGAGACAGCCTCCGGTTCCCCATAACAAGCACCGTGACACTAACGTGAATGTGCTAACGTTAGTATGCATGAGCCCTAATATGTAGGTGCAACATCGCCCACCGGGGCCTAGCCTTTTCTTGGGGCCTGGAGTCAGCCGGGGCCCGCAGTACCTGAGTGGCTGGCGGTTGCGGCCTAGGCACGTTAGTGTCACGGTGCTTGGTATGGGGAACCGGAGGGCTGTCCTACAGCCTGGCAGGTCTCCAGCAGGGTGGTGTTGCCAAGAAATGATGAGGGAGAGGCTGCTATCGCGGTTCTCCCTGGGGCAACCCTTTGGTGTCAAGAGTATGAGTCTCTGTGTAGTGGACAGGTTGCCTTCAACGCAGGCAACCGTAGTAGCAGGGACCAGACGGAGGCAGACGTTGAACAAAAACAACTTACAGTTCTTTATTGGAACCGACAGGAACCGTAGCAACGTGCCTTAACAGGATGGTGGAGTGCTGGAGATGTAGTTGGAGGGAGCCACAGGATGTAGATCATCAGCCTGGATGCAAAGGGCAGGCTGGGAGGTAGCTGTGTCCTGGAAGGATGCTTCAGCTTTATCCTGGATTGCTTCAGGTATCACCCTTAAAGGTAGGATGATACCCCTTTCCTCACTAACTAGCTATTAGCTCCACTCTTCAGGCAGGGAGCTGGCTCACCTGCTCTTGGTCTGGTGTGCTAGCTGCACAGACTCCTCTGAGTCTCTAATCTGAGAGAGTGAACTCTCTCCTCACACTGCACTCTCTTCTGAGAGAGAACTGACTTCTTCTGCACCCTAGAAGTTTCCTGAACAGGGGTTTTGTTACTCCCACTGGTCAGGTGGTGGCTACTCCTCCAATTACATCTCAGCTCACAGAAACAGAGTGTAACACATGTGATTGGCTGACACATATGACATCACACAAAACACTTAACTCCTGCCTTACCAGGCAGGTTCTACCACTGCAGTGTTCCCCTGTGTTATCTAAGGACTATGTAGTGACATGCTGTGGGGCTAGTCAGACCCTACACAGGCTGCAAGCTACATGGTGGGACATATTCGCAAACACAGCTCTGCCTTGCATCGGCGAGTGTGTTGCATAGGCTTTTGGTTTACTATGTTTTACCAATCATATAAGGTTAAATTCTTTCACTTCACATAGCATAAAGTTCTTACTTTTTTATTCCCATTCATTATTTAGATGTAAATCCTTTGTCTGGCCCCATCTAAGTAAATGAGGTAATACATAAAAACGGAATCCCTTGCAATACATTTCAAACTGCATTGAGACCATTTAATGTATTGAGTACATTAGACTTGACAGTTGCTAAATCACATCATTACAGCGTGATGGCATGTCTCATACCACCTATTAACATATCACAATATGGACTATAAAAAGATGTGGATGTCAAGAGAGCACCTGTGCTACATGGTGGGACGTATTCGCAACCACTCCTCCGCCTTGCATCGGTGAGGGTGTTGCATACCCCCGGGGCAATTGAAAGAGCCGCCCTCGGCTCGACTACGGATGGTTTGGGGCGCAGGGGTAGATAAGGGCACTTCTGAGAAGTGCAGGCTACATGATATGTAGGGACAAACCGCCCATATTCCTGGAGACAGGCACCTGGGTTGGTGTCGGACTAAGACATGGACACGAAAATGCGAAGTATGACAGTTGGTCGCTAACGCCATTAAACCGAACTGTACAGTAGGAAAGGTGTGGTGTCATGGACTGTAATCCACTCCTTGCACCAAGGCCTGTATATTTGTTATGTAAACACTTCTTCCCTGGCGACCTCAACAGAGCCAGGGACCACAGAGGGGTCCAGAAAGAAATAAATGGAATCATGCGGCAGCGCCGCGGCTCCCTCCGGCTCCGATTCTCCTGGGGCCGGGTCGTCACCCCACTGGTAACCGGCAGATGGAGATGAGGTATCACCCTTAAAGGTAGGATGATACCCCTTTCCTCACTAAACTAGATATTAGTTCCACTCTTCAGGCAGGGGCTAGGCTCACCTGCTCTTGGTCTGGTGTGCTAGCTGCACTGACTCCTCTGAGTCTCTAATCTGAGAGAGTGAACTCTCTCCTCACACTGCACTCTCTTCTGAGAGAGAACTAACTGCTTCTTCTGGAAGTTTCCTGACAGGGTCTTGTAACTCCCCTGGTCAGGTGGTGGCTGCTCCTCCAATTACATCTCCGCTTACATCTCAGCTCACAGAGACAAAGTATAACACATGTGGTTGGCTGACACATATGACATCAGACAAAACCCTTAACTCCTGCCTTACCAGGCAGGATCTACCACTGCAATGTTCCCCTGTGTCCTATAAGGACTATGTAGTGTGCTGTAGTGACATGCTGTGGGGCTGACTAGACCCTACACAGGCTGCCAGCTACATGGTGGGACGTGGGGCTGACTAGACCCTACACAGGCTGCCAGCTACATGGTGGGACATATTCGCAACCACTCCTCCGCCTTGCATCGGCGAGGGTGTTGCATATATATAATGTATATATAGAGAGAGAGACATATACAGTCAGACAGAAGCATCCTTTTTTCCTCCATCTGCATAGTAAATGATGCATACTGTGGAACATGCAGGATGGAAATACGCAGTAAGCAATGTCTTTCCTTCCTGCTGTGCGACATACACTCACCGGCCACTTTATTAGGTACACCATGCTAGTAACGGGTTGGACCCCCTTTTGCCTTCAGAACTGCCTCAATTCTTCGTGGCATAGATTCAACAAGGTGCTGGAAGCATTCCTCAGAGATTTTGGTCCATATTGACACGATGGCATCACACAGTTGCCGCAGATTTGTCGGCTGCACATTCCCATGATCGAATCTCCTTCCACCCCACATCAGCCCAAAGATGCTCTATTGGTTTGAGATCTGGTGACTGTGGAGGGCCATTTGGTACATTGAACTCATTGGGCACATTTACTTACCCGTCCATTCGTGTTCCCCGCGGCGGCTTCTCTGACGAGCGTTTCAGGTCTCCGGCGATTCATGAAGGTCCTGCGCCGATGTCCACCAGGTGGCGCTGCCGCCGCCCGAAGTCGCTTTGAGGTGCCCCGTATTCATCTCTCTATTTCGTGTGCAGGTGAGTATTGGCCCGTGCACCAATTTTTTTAAAAAATGCGGCGGTTTTTTCCGAATCCGTCGGGTTAACCGTTCGGCCACGCCCCCCCATTTCTGTCACGTGCTGCCATCTCCGATTCGCCACTCCGTGCGTGCCAAAATCCCGGGGCAATTTAGGGAAATTGCTGCAAATCGGAAATATTCGGGTAACACGTTGGGAAACACACGAATCGGGCCCTTAGTAAATGACCCCCATTGTCCATGTTCAAGAACCAGTCTGAGATGATTCCAGCTTTATACATGGCGCATTAATCCTGCTAAAGTAAGTCCATCAATTGTTGGGTACATTGTGTTCATAAATGATGGACATGGTCACCAACAATACTCAGTTAGGCTGGTGCGTTGCAATGATGCTCAATTGGTACCAAGGGCCCAAAGATTGACACCCACACATCAGCACCACCGCACGAACCGTTGATACAGGCAGGAGTGGATCCATGCTTTCATGTTGTTGAGCCAATTCTGACCCTACCATCCAATTGTCGCGCAGAAATCGAGACTCATCATACCAGCAAACGTTTTTTTCCAATCTTCTACTGTCCAATTTCGATGAGCTTGTGCAAATTGTACCCTCCGTTTCCTGTTCTTAGCTGAAAGGAGTGGCAACCGCGTGTGGTCTTTCTGCTGCTGTAGCCCATCTGCCTCAAATTTCGCCGTAACTGTGCGGTTCAGAATGACTCTTCTGCCTACCTTGGTTTGTACCGGGTGGCGATTTGATTCACTGTTGCCTTTCTATCAGCTCGAACCAGTCTGCCCATTCTCCTCTGGCATCAACAAGCATTTCCGTCCACAAACTGCCCTGCCGCTCACTGGATGTTTTTTTTTTTTTTCTTTTTTCGGACCATTCTCTGTAAACCCTGAGATGGTTGTGCTGAAAATCCCAGTAGATCAGCAGTTTCTGAATACTCTCAGACCAGCCCTTCTGGCACCAACAACCATGCCAGTTCAAAGGCACTCACATCACCTTTCTTCCCCATACTGAATCTCGTTTGAACTGGAGGAGATTGTCTTGACCATGTCTACATGCCTAAATTCACTGAGTTGCCGCCATGTGATTGGCTGATTAGAAATTAAGTGTTAACGAGCAGTTGGACAGGTGTACCTAATAAAGTGACCGGTGAATGAGTTGCCGCCATGTGATTGGCTGATTAGAAATTAAGTGTTAACGAGCAGTTGGACAGGTGTACCTAATAAAGTGACCGGTGAGTGTATATGCGCAGTTGAGGCCATTGAAGGGAACAGGGGAAGGACCATGTGACTGATGGGTGTGCCATCACAGGTCTAGCAAGTAACAGTGACACTCCCTAGTCGGGTGTGCCATCACAGGTCTAGCAAGTAACAGTGACACTCCCTAGTCGATCAATTTGTCACTTTGGGCAGCTGATCAGTCAGGCTACTGCTAATCTGATTCTCAAGGGCCCAACCTTGCTGACCTATCGAGCATAAGACATCATTATTTTTGTTCTACATTATTAATTTTAAACCTCAAGGAACTACTGTATATACGTGAGTATAAGCCGACCCAAGTAAAAGCTGAGGCCCCTGATTTTAAAACAAAAACCTGAGAAAACCTACTGGCTCGAGTATAAGCCGAGGGTGTGAAATGCATTGGTCACAGCCTCCCCATTATATAGCCTGCCTGACCCTGCCCCATAGTATATAGCCAGTACCTGCCCCCCAGTATATAGCCTGCCAGCCCATATCCCCCAGTATATAGCCAGCCCCCTGCCCCAGTATATAACCAGCAATGGGGGAAGCCGGAAAGGTGAGTTTTGATATATATTTTTTTTTACTCGAGTATGAGCTGAGTTTGGGTTTTCAGCACATTTTTTTGTGCTGAAAAACTAGGCTTATACTCGAGTATATATGGTAGTTATCTAAAAACTATAAAAAAATTTCACAATTTTTATTTTGTTAGGCTAGAATACCCCTTTGAAATGGAAATAAAGTACTTGCAAGCCTGCTTATTACTGGCTTTTGTATTGGCACTAATAAAGTATCTCCTGAAATGGTGTGAAGCTTGTTAAAATGTACACTTAATGATCGCTCCCAAACTGTAAGCCTATAGTACATCACTTATCTTTTGACCTCATTTATCGCCATTTCGACTGATATCATTATGTAAGTAAGCTATTATAGGTAATGGTGCTCATTTTAGATGGCACCTTCTGTGCTATCATCCTAATGGCAGCTATTAATGATATAACATTTGTGTGGTATTCTTTTAAAAGTTTCTTCTAGCTACAGTAAAATGAGATCGACAAGAGCCAATAATTTAACATCCTCTTCCCTTCTCTGGTTTAAATTGTCTTTTATTTTGTAATTTTTATAATTTACATAGAAACTACACTTGCTTTTTCGTTAATTTAAATTTTAGGAGATCATCCATAAATTACCATTCAAAACTTAGCAGTTATATAAAACAAACAATTATTTAAAAAAAATAATAATAATTGCAACTCTTCGTCCACCATGATTGCAACCTAAATGTTCCAGATGGAAATACGATTGTAATAGAAGTTTGAAATGATCTGACTAAACCAGAACGAAGCTCATGGAACTGGAGAGGGTTCAACAAAGAGTCGAAAAAAGGGGTATGGAGGGTCTCCATTATGAGGAGAAATTAAAACGACTAGATTAATTTAGTCTTTGATTTGATTAAATCAAATAAAAAAACAAGGGGCTACTGTATTTTCTCCTGGGGAAATCAAGGTTTAATCACCAGAGGCAACAGGGCTTTTTTACTATGAGAACTGTCAATCTGTGGAATAGCCTGCCTCAGGCGCTGGTCACAGCAGGGACAGCAGAGAGCTTCAAGAAGGGTCCAGATGCCTTTTTACACCTAAATGACATTGATGGCTATGTTTTATATAGAATTGTTTCCCCTAAATCCCTTCCTTTTCCAACTATGAACTAGATATAAACTATGATTCTATGAAACTATGATGCAGGTATTGCTGATGAAGGGCCATTGTCTGAAATGTTGTTACACATGGTTTGCCAGAGTGGTGGAATGTCTAAGGGTGCGGTCACACGCCGCATTTAACACATGCGTTAAATAGCTGAAGAGTGATTTGCCTAATTAAACAGCTGTTAACACTTGCATTTACAAAACGCAAATGTTAAAGTTTGTGTTAACACATGTGTTAACATTGCGTTAACAAATGCATGTGTTAACTGCAATGTTTACCATCACATGCCTTGTGTTGTTTCCTAGTTTTCATATTGCTTCAAGGTATCAAGGAGGATGAAACCACTACATTGGATCATTAAAGAGACATGATCTGCAAGTTGTGAATAAGCTTAAAGGAAATTTACCATCAAAATCCATCATGATAAACCAGGGGCATTTTACTAATAGATCCAGGCACAGGGATTGTGGTAATCATCTTATATTTGTTATCCATGGCTTCCTTCCTTATAAAACAAACTTCGAAACTTATTCTAATGACCCTGAGGGGCTCTGGTGGGTGTTTCGGGAGCCCCTCAGTCTTGCAGCTCTACTGACTGCTATAATGACTGGAACATGCCTCGCCCTCACCGTGCTCTCTTCCTCTGCCTGTTTAATCAAGCAACAGCAGCAAGTGGAGGGAGACCTGCTCTGTGCAATGTAACAAACAGTGAGAATACACCACTGGGGGGTTCTATAAACACCCCCTACAGCTCCTCAGGCTCATTAACATAATTTCAAAAGTTTGTTTTGGACATAAGGATGCCATGAATGGCAAATATAAGAAGAATACCACAGTTACAGTGCCTGGATCTATGAGTGTCCCTGGTTTATCATGATGGATTTTGATGGAAGATTTTCTTTAACCCCTTAACAACTTCACCATTGCCGGCGCCGTTCGTTGGGAAAACACCCGCGATCGGTGCTGGCACCGATCACAGGTGCTACTGGTAAGCCTTTGCTGCAATATGCAGCAAAGACTTTCCGGCCATGGAGAGGGCTCGGCCCGCGAGCTCTCTCCATGCACCAGGATCCGGCTTGCTCCGTACTAGTATAGCGCAAGTCGGGAAGGGGTTAATAAGAAACTGACAGTGTTTTACGAAGGTTAATTTTTGCTGACCGATTCCCTTTTAAGAAGTGCTATCAAGAATAAAATTGATATAGTTTATATTTTGGTGGAGGGTGTACAATGACTTTGTTGAAATGCCACAGAGAAATATTGGCACCGAATGTTGTATTGCCCATAGCACATAATAACTGATTATATAGTATTCAGTACTTAATATTAATATTATCCATAACTACTGTAGTCTTCTGGAAACTAAAATTCATGAATATCTTTACATTTTTAGAGTGGCCCAGATATACTGTTTAAGCAGCAATTTATATTATTATGTAAGAGCATCGCAGCTAACATTTGAGGAAGATTTGGCATCTATGATTATTATTTTTTGTCATTTTTGCTTTTGTATTTAACAAGCGAGCGTTTTTACGGTATTGTTCTCTATTTTGTATCATGTTACTTTGTTTCGTGATCAATTTGTTGGAATATTTTTCTTCCTTTTACTGTTTTACACAGACAAGGAACTTGCAAATGTATCTGAAATGTGTGAAAATCACCTTTCAGGCTTTTTAAGCAGTACCATACCTTATTCTTATTTTTAACTATCAGTGTATATTGCGTATTACTCTGTATATTAATATCGCAGCTAACATCCCAGACTCTAAGAGTTAATCAACTGATTTATCTTCATCTACATTTATTTGGTATTGTTTGCATTTGTTGTCTAGCTTACATACTGGGGCTCATTTACTAAGGGTGGTGCAGCGCACTTTTGTCGGACAATGCGCCTTTTTCGGGGATTACACGGCCTGCACAGGTATCTAACAAATGTCTGCACTGGGATCTTGGTGCACACAATCCTTTTTTGGTGCAGCTGCGCTGGCTTCCATGTGATGCAATTCAGGGGGCGTGCCGTCGGGCGATCCGACTGATTCTGACTGTGTGCGGGATTTAACTTTCAAATTGTGACGCAAGACAATGCACTCGCATACACCGGGAAGAAAGTGAACTCTGTCGGATCTGAGCGGGGAAGCGAAACATGCAGGATATCGGGCACACGATCTTAGTGAATCGCGGCACAATGGATTATTGTCAGGCAATGCACTTTAGGTGAACTACAGGGGGAATGTAAGCCCCACTATTTTTAATCAAGTAATGTGAATGGAAATTTGTTCATCTAATATAATATAGTTCTCAGATTTTCGTGAACCACAATTATCAACTGTTTTGTCTTGTTGTAATGACAATGTACAGAAAGTATGGTGACACGTCAGCAGCATGTTGTGAGTCCCGTGGTGGGGTGGGGAGGTAGGGGGACAGCAGCATCAGCCTTTGTTTGCCTCCTCTCCTCAACACTAGACCAGCTCCCACCCACATCCACTCTTCCTTTCATTTGTGACTCGCTAATACTACTGCCAGTGAGCCAGGTAATGTCTATTAAAGGGGTTGTCCGAGTTTTGATAAAAAAATATATGTGGCCAGGAGCGGGCTGACTAAAACAATAAAGCTGTACTTACCTCCCGGTGCCCTCCCGTATCCAGCGCTGCTGTCGCTCCGGTCCGGGCGCCATGTAAACAAACATGGCCGCCGGAGCAGCAACCTTCCGGCCCCCATACACAATGCTGTGTATAGGGACGGATAGGCGTACCCGGCCACGGCCGGCCGGAAGCTGAATGCAGCGCTGCTCCGGCGGCCATGTTTGTTTACATGGCGTCCGGACCGGAGCATCAGCAGCGCTGGATACGGGAGGGCACCGGAAGGTAAGTACAGCTTTATTATTTTAGTCAGCCCGCTCCCGGCCACATATATATATATTTTTTTAAACTCGGACAACCCCTTTAAAGTTTCATAAAGTTATGGCAGTAGTTCAGCATAGCTTAGACCAGCGGTTCTCAACCTGTGGGTCGGGACCCCAGCGGGGGTCGAACGACCGAAACCGGGGGTCACCTAAAGCCATCGGAGCCGCAATTTTACTGTGTTTTTACTGCGAGTTGCATGGTTTGGGGTCACCACAGCATGAGGAACTGTATTGCGGGGTCACAGCATTAGAAAGGTTGAGAACCACTGGCTTAGACGATTGGAACCTGTCACCAGCTAAAAATTACATTCCTGGTGATGTGTTCGCCTTAAATGACTATTACCATTTCAGCAAATAAATATCTTTGTTTGTATAATGAAAGGTTATACAATTTTTCAATATACTTTCTGTATCAATTCCTAAGGGTGATGGCACACGTGGCGTTTTGAATGCGGTTTTGGGCCATTTTTAAGCACTCCGTTAAAAAATGCATGCGTTAAAAACTGACCCGTTTTTGATAGGTTTGACCAATTATCTTAATTCAAACTGGTCAAAAACGCATGCGTTTTTTGACGGACTGCTTTAAAACAGGGCAAAAACGCGTTCAAAACGTCACGTGTTGCCATCATAGTACACAGGTACACAGCTCTTATTACTCTCTGATACTAACGAGCCGCCTACCAGTGTGACCTTGGTCAGATTTCTGTCCACTGGCAGTAAATCTAGAAGCTTTCTATAGAACGGCAGCAAAAGGAGATCTAGAAAACCG